>JABCRI010000778.1:27500-400358 GCA_015143295.1 Tetracentron sinense
TTCGGGCAAAGGTTCGACTAGGGTTTACCTAAGGTTAGGTTCAAAGCAGGATTCGGGCAAAGGTTCGGTTAGGGTTTACCTGGGGTTAAGTTCGAACTTGGATTCGAGCAGAGGTTCAACAACGGTTTAGTTGGGATTCAAACCGTGATTCGGGTAGAGGATCGACCAAGGTTTAACTAGGTTAGGTTCAATTTGGGATTTAGGCAGAGATTTGGCTAGGGTTTAGCTGGGGTTAGGTTCGAATCGAGATTCGGGAAGAAGTATGCCTAGGGTTTAGTAGGGGTTAGATTCAAATCGGGATTCGGGCAAAGGTTTTACCAGGGTTTAGCGGGGCTTAGGTTCGAACCGGAAGTCAAGCAGAGTTTTGACCAGGTTTAGGTGGGGTTAGGTTCGAACCTAGATTCAAGCATTTGTTCGACCAGGTTTCTGAGGTTAGGTTCAAACTAGGATTCGGACAGAGGTTTGACTAGAGTTTAGCTGAGGTTAGGTTTGAAGCGGGATTCGGGCAGATATTAAACTAGGATTTAGTTATGATTTGCTCCGAATCGAGATATGGGCAGACGTTCGACCAGGGTTAAAGGGGTAGGTTCGCACCAGGATTCGGGCAGACGTTCGGCTAAGATTTAGTTAGGGTTAGGTTCGAACCGGGATTCAGGCAGAGGTTTGACCAAGTTTAGCAGGGGTTAGGTTCGAACTAGGATTCGGACAGAGGTTCGACTAGGGTTTAGTTGAGGTTTGGTTTGAATCGGGATTCGGGCAAAGGTTTGACTATTGTTTAGCTAGGGTTAGGTTCGAACCGGGATTTGAGTAAATGTTCGGCTAGGATTCAGTTGGGGTTAGGTTTCAATCGGGATTCAGGCAAAGGTTCGACCAAGGTTTACTCGGGCTTAGGTTCAAATTGGGATTCAGGCAAAGGTCCGACTAGGGTTTAGCTGGGGTTAGGTTCGAACCTTGATTCGGGCAAAGATTCGACAAGGATTTAGCTAGAGTTAGGTTCGAACAGAAATTCAACCAGGTTTAGCTAGGGTTAAGTTGAACTGGGATTCGGGTAAAGGTTCAACAAAGGTCTAGCTGGGGTAAGGTGTAAACCAAGATTCGAGCAGAGGTTCCGCTAGAATTTAGTTGGGGTTAGGTTCAAACCAGAATTTGGGTAGACGTTCGACTAGGGTTTAGCTGGGGTTACATTCAATCAGGGATTCGAATAGAGGCACGACTAAAGTTTAACTAGGGTTAGGTTCAAACCGGGATTCGGGCAAAGGTTCTACCAGGGTTTGACAAGGGTTAGGTTCGAGCAGAGGTTCGGCTAGATTTTAGTAGGGATTCGGTTCAAACCGGGATTCAGGCAGAGGTTCACGTAGGGTTTATTTAAGGTTAGGTTCGAATCGATATTCGGGCAAAGGTTTGACCCGGGTTTAGTGAGGGTTACGTTTGAACCGAGATTTGGGAGAGGTTCCGCTAGGATATAACTGGAGTTAGGTTCGATCCGGGATTCAGGTAGAGGTTCGATCAGGTTCACTGGGGTTAGGTTCGAATTAGGATCCAAGTAGAGGTTTGGCTAGGGTTTAGCTAGGGTTAAGTTTGAACTGGGATAGGGCCCAAGGTTCAACTATAGTTTAGCTGGGCTTTGATCCGAACAGAGATTCAATTAGAGGTTCGGTTAGGATTTTGTTGGGGTTAGGTTCAACCAAGGTTTACTTGGAGTTAGGTTTAGACCAGGATTTAGATAGAGGTTCGACTATGGTTTAGCTAAGGTTAGGTTCGAAGCGGGATTCAAGCAGAAGTTCGGATAAGGTTTAGTTGAGGTTAGGTTTGAACCGGGATTCGGGCCGAGGTTTAGCGAGGGTTTAGATGGGGTTAACTTCGAACCGGGGTGCAGGTAGAGATTTGACCAGGATTTAGCTGGGTTAGGTTCCAATAATGAATCAGGTAGAGGTTCAGTTAAGGTTTAGATGGGGTTAAGTTCGAACCGAAATTCAGGTAGAAGTTTAACCAAGGTTTAGCAGGGTTAGGTTCGAAACTAGGATTTGTGCAGAGGTTCGGCTAGGCTTTAGCTGGGGTCAAGTCCGAACCGGGAATCGAGCAGAAGTTCAACCAGGGTGAAGCTGGGTTTATGTTCGAACAAAGATAAGGGCTAAGTTTCAGATAGGGTTTAGTTAGGGTTAGGTTCGAACCGAGATTCAGGTAGAAGTTCGATCAGGGTTAAGTCAGGGTTAGGTTGGAACTAGGATTTGGACAAAGGTTCGGCTAGGGTTTAGTTAGGGTTAGGTTTGAACCTAGATTCAGGCAAAGGTTCGACCAGGTTTAGCAGGGGTTAGGTTCAAACAGGGATTCGAGCAGAAGTTCGACTAGGGTTTAGCTGGGTTAGGTTTGAACTGTGATTCGCGCAGAGGTTGGACTATGGTTTAGTTGGGGTTAGGTTCGAACCGGGATTCGAGTAGAGGTTCGGCTAGGATTTAATTGGGGTTAGGTTCAAACCGGGATTCGGGCAAGGGTTCAACTAGGGTTTACCCAGAGTTAGATTCAAACAGGGATTCAGGCAAAGGTTCGACTAGGTTTTAGTTGGAGTTGGGTTCGAACAGGGGTTCAGACAAAGGTTCGACCAGGGTTTACTTGGGGTTAGGTTCAAACTGGGATTCAGGTAGAGGTTCGACTAAAGTTTAGCTGGGGTTAGGTTCGAACCAGGATACTGCCAAAGACCCGACTAGGGTTTAGCTAGAGTTAGGTTCAAATAGGGATTCACGCAGAGTTTCAACTAGGTTTAGTCAAGGTTAAGTTGAAATCGGATTCCAGTAGAGGTTCAGCAGGTCTACCTGGGGTTAGGTGTTAACCAGGACTGGAGCAGAGATTCCACTAGAATTTAGGTTCGAACCAGAATCATGCAGAGGTTCGACTAGGGTTTAGCTAGGGTTAGATTCAATTAGGGATTCAAACATAGGCACTACTAAAGTTTAGTTTGGGTTAGGTTCGAATCGAGATTCGAGCAGAGGTTCGACCAAGGTTTAGCTGGGGTTCGGTTCGCCCAAGTTTAGCTGAGGTTAGGTTCGAACTGGGATTCAGGCAGAGGTTCAACTAGGGTTTAACTGGGGTTAGGTTCGAATCGAAATTCATGTAAAGATTCGAACAGGGTTTAACTGGGGTTAGGTTCAAACCAGGATTCAGGTAGAGGTTCGATCAGGGTTTAGCTAGGCTTAGGTTTAAACCTAGATTCGGGTAGAGGTTCGGCTAGGATTTAGCTAGGGTTAAACTCGAACCACGATTCAGCCAAGGTTTCGAATAAGGTTTAGTTGGGATTAGATTCGAACCGGAATTCGGGTAAATGTTCGACAATGGTATAACTGGGGTTTTCTTTCAACCGTAATTCAAGTAGAGGTTCGGCTAAGATTTAGTTGGGGTTAGGTTCGAAATGGGATTCGGGCAAAGGTCTGACCAATTTGGGTAAAGGTTCGACAATGGTTTAGTGTGGGTTCGGTTCGAACTGAGTTTTAGGTAGAGGTTCGGCTATGATTTAGTTGGGTTTAAGTTCGAACAAAGATTCGGGAAGAGGTTCGACCAAGGTATAACTAGGGTTAAGTTCAAACCGGGATTCGGGCAAAGGTCGACTAAAGTTTAGATGGGTTTTACTAAGGTAAGCTCAAACAGGTGTTCATCGAGAGGTTTAGCCAGGGTTTAGGTTCAAACCAGGATTCAGGCAAAGATTCAGCTAGGAATTAGAAGAGGTTAGGTTTGAACCGGGATTCGTGCAGAGGTTTGGCTAGGGTTTAGCTCTGGTTAGGTTCGAATCGGGATTCCGGTAGAAGTTCGCCTAGGGTTTAGTTGGGGATAGATTCGAACCGGGATTTGTGTAGAGGTTTTACCAGGATTATGTGGGGGTTAGGTTCGAACCGGGATTCAAGCATAGGTTCGACCAGGTTAAGCTTGGATTAGGTTTGAACCGAGATTCTGGCAGAGGTTCGACAAAGGTTTAGCTAGGGTTAAGTTCGGACCGGATTCGGATAGAGGTTCGACTAAGATTTAGTTAGGATTAGGTTCGAATCGGGATTCGGGCAAAGGTTTGACTAGGATTTATCTAGGGTTATGTTCAAAGTAGGATTCGGGTAGGGATTCAGTTAGGGTTTAACTAGGGTTAAGTTCGAACTGGGATTCGAGCAGAGGTTCGACAACGGTTTAGCTGGGATTCGAACCGTGATTTAGGTAGAGGATCGAACAGGGTTTAACTAGGTTAGGTTCAATTTGGGATTTAGGCAGAGATTTGGCTAAGGTTTAGCTGGGGTTAGGCTCGAATCGAGATTCGAGAAGAAGTACGCCTAGGGTTTAGTGGGGGTTAGATTCAAACCGGGATTCGGACAGAGGTTTTACCAGGGTTTAGCGGGGCTTAGGTTCGAACCGGAAGTCAAGCAGAGTTTTGACCACGTTTAGGTGGGGTTAGATTCGAACTTGGATACGAGCAAAGGTTTGGCTAGGGCTTAACTGGGGTTAGGTTTGAACCGGGATTCTAGTAGACGTTCAATAAAGATTTAGCTAGGGTTAGGTTCGGACCGGATTCGGGTAGATGTTTGGCCAAGATTTAGTTAGGGTTAGTGTAACGACCCGGAATTTTAATATAATAAAATTATGTGTTTATGGGTCCTTAATGAAGGTTAATTAGTTAATTATTTGTTAAATTAATAAGAAGGGGATTTTGCTCAGGGTTGAAGTGCACCGAGGAAATCTCAGTATCATTTGGCGAAAATCGCACACAGTGTGCTGGTCGACTGCCGGGACACACCCCTACCATATCGGTTCCGTCAAGTATCATTTCGCGGGACCGCGGGGCCATTATGTGTGATAAAATTGAGAAAAACGGGAAATTTCCATATTTCCAGAAATTAAGTGGGACCCAATATCTGTTGGAGATCCTAATAGAAATCCGTGCGGTTAGCACTAATGCGTGTCAATCGGCCGTGGAGACTAATGTCTGTCATCACGGCAGTTAGTTATCTCAAACGAAGAAACGGCTGCCTGTTTTGTGTTCGAAATCAGGAAATTAGTGGGTTTTACAATTTTCTTCCGGACTAAAGTGTAGCTGTCGAAACTCAGTATTTTTCCCCGAAATTTTTACAGTAGGTGTCGGATTGCCCTAAGTTCGATCACCTAAAGTTTCGTCAAAATCAGATGTCTTTAAGTAGGACCACGGAGGCCGTATACATAAGAGAAAAAAAAAATAGTCAAATGGGTCAACCGTTGACTTGGTCAACGGGACCATTAAATATAGTCATGTGCATAGCACATGACCTTATCTATATATAAAGGAGGCCAGCCTTTCCCATTATTTACGTTCTGTAAACAGAGGGGGAGATTCTGCCACAGCAGATTTTAGAGAGAGTGATGAGAGAGAAAGGAAGAGAGAGAAAGAGGAGAAAGAAAGAAGAGAGAAGTGGGTCCTTGAGGTTTTTCGACGTCCCCGACGCGTTGGCGGCGTCCGATTTTCTCTCTGGCGTCTCGTTTTGCGTGTAGAGAGAGAAAAAGGTAGAGAGAGAAAGTGGAGAAAGAAAGTTGCATGCGCTCTACCCGGGGTTGATCGTCGTTGGGAACTCGTTGGTGACATCTGTTTTTGCCTACGAGGCCTCGAAACGCGTGAAACAGTAAAACCCCTCCATTTTCTTCACTTTTTCCGCTTATTTTGCTATATTATTTCATGTGATGTATATGCATGTCTTTTAACATGAATGAAAAAGGGGCGGAGACCCCTATGTGATGTTGTGATTTTATGTGGTCCCACGAGGAGCCCAGATCGGGTCCCGAGTAAATTGTATCGCCACTCTAGGATGACAAAAAGTTGTTTTGCATGTCTTGTAAGACTATGGAGACATCCATTAGCTTGACAACGTTCCCTAACGGAACGATGTGTTAACGGAGTTAGTTCACGGGCGCAAGGCCCAAGTATTTCAGTTAATCAAGCGAGGCTTGGGTTAACTGAGGTTAACCTGTGGTTAGAAAATATAACCAGGGTTAAGTATAGTCCGTGGTTCCTCTTTGGCTAGGTCAGGAGAGACGGTGTCCAGCATGGCCCGGGGTTCCTCCGTGACTGATAGTCGGGAGATGTCGGTCTGTTTGTCTAGGTCATCCGTGGTGCCTCTTGGACTAGGTCAGGAGTAACGGTGTCCTGCATGGCCCGTGGTTCCTCCGTGACTGGTAGTCAGGAGATGTCGGAGTCCTAGGGAGTTTAAAGTGGCTAAACATCAGATAGTGTATAGTCCGGGGTTCCTCTCTGAGTGGGTTAGAAGATGTCGGCACCGTGTCTATCGGGGTCCCTTCTTGGTGGAACGTCAGGAGATGTCGGCATTGGTATAGATGTCGAGGTTCCTCCATAGACTAGCCAGAAGATGACGGTAGGCAGGTTGGTCGGGGTTCCTTCATAACTTTCGAATCCCAGGGCGATTGCGGCGAATACACGGTAGATGTGGCCAGTCAATTGAATGGAAAAATGTTCTTATTGGGTGAATGCCTCATGTTGTGTGTGTAAGCTTCAGATACGAAGTAATCTGAGTTGGTATACTCAGGGTTAGTGTATTTGTCTGAGTTGGTGGACTCATGGTTCGATATGGAATCATCGAATTTCAGGTGAGTTAGGTTGGTATACCCAAGGTTTGGTCATGTTCAGGTGAAAGCCGGAACAACGTGTGTGAGCCTAAATTACTCAATGTATTATTGTTATGGTTTAGAGACTTTAAGCTAAACATTTGTGGGCTGTGGCCAATTAATAGAGTCTTAGGACTCGAAATGAAACATGATTGATGATCGAAACGATAATCTGGTAATATAATACATTCATAACTGAACCCCATAATTAGAAAGTAATGTGAGGTCGGGAACCTCTGTTGGGGTAACGTAACCCTAAGTGACCTTGGGTCACAATTTATTATATACTGTTCAATTTTACTGTAACATGCAAATTGAACTGTTTATTATATCATTATTGATGCGTGTTATTATGTGGAAAATAGTTTAGAAGGATTGTAGTTTTATTGGGCTTCATAGCTCACTGACTTTTTGTGTCAGCAGATCTTGGAGCTGCTGACCAGTAAGTGAAAAATCTATCTGGATATTTTGGAAGCTTGTACAAGTTGTACCTGGCGTGATAGAGACGCCTACTTTTGTAAAACAAACTTGATGTAAATAATACAGGTATATGGTTTGTATGATGGCTATTGTGATGACAGGTATTATTTGCTTTTTGGGAGCATCTGATAAATGTTTAAATTTCCCGTATTTTTGCGGGTAAAGTCTTCCGCTTGCATGATTTGACGAACGGACACGCGTCTCGGAACTTGATTCCCTAGGCGCGGGTTCGGGGCGTCACAGTTAGGTTCAAACCGGGATTCGGGTATAGGTTCAACCAGGGTTTACCAAGGGTTAGGTTCAAACCAGGATTCGAGCAGAAGTTCTGCTAGGGTTTAGGTGGGGTTAGGTTCGAACCAAGATTCGGGCAAAGGTTCTGCCAGGGTTTAGCTGGGGTTTGGTTCGAACCGTAATTCGACAGAGAATCGACTAGTGTTTAGGTCAGGTTAGGTTCGAACAAGGATTTGGGCAGAGAATCGACCAGGTTTAGCTTGGGTTAAGTTTGAACTGGGATTCGGGCACCGATTCGACAAAGGTTTAATTGGGGTTAGGTTTGAACTGCGATTTGAGCAGAGGTTCGAATAGGATTTAGTTGAAGTTAGGTTCGAACCATGATTCGGGCAGAGGTTTGACCAGGGTGTAGCTGCGGTTAAATTCAATCTGGGATTCGAGCAGAGGCTCGACTAGAATTTAGCTAGGGTTAGGATCGAACCGGGATTTGGGCAGAGGTTTGACTAGGGTTTAATTGGGGGTATGGTTCGAGGCGGGATTCGATCAGAGGTTTTACTCTTGTTTATCTGGGGTTTGGTTCGACCCAGGATTCCGGTAGAGGTTCAGCTGGGGTTTAGTTAGGGTTAGTTTCAAACCGGGATTCGGGCAGAGGTTTAACTAGGACTTATCTACGGTTAGGTTCAAACCAGGAATCGGGCAGAGGTTCGGTTAGGATTTAGTTGGGGTTAGATTTTGTCGATCCCCAAAACACCCCCTAAGAGTTAAAGGATACTTTAGGTGTGACAATATTCAACCTGGCAAACCATCCATTAAAATGCACAAAGCAAGATATAACGAAATCATAATACAGTGCGGAAGCGTAACCCAAAATTTTCTTTTTCTATTTATAATTAGTATTCCAAGTTTGTACATACATAACAAAAGTAAAGATGGACATGCCCACCTATCAAAATACAAAAAGAACCTCACAGTCTCTCCACTCAGCAGTAGTCTAGATAGAGCCACCTATCTAGATCTCTATCCTCCTGTGACTGCATTGGGATAGACGGATCCCTTTCTTCTTCGTACTCTTCTTCAACCCATAGTTCCAGGTTGCAAATGTCAAAAGAACCTGCCGATATAAATGTATGGCTAAGCATGGAATACTCAGTGAGCCAAAATTACTAGCTAGCAGTGCTATCATAATCAACATATTACATACAATTGCGTAAGGGGACATTAATCATAAAATTCATGCTTAGAATCCTGTCATGGAGAACCTTTCTTAAAACTTGTTCTTTTCGTGGAAAACACCATCTGATGCATGCTTATGAATCCTTAAGAATACTTGTGAGTCGTGTTTTCTTATAAAGTCTTGTAAGCTTTCGAATTCTTAGTCTTTTCTTGTGAGCATACAAGTTCTTATGAGCTTTCGAGTTCTTATAATTTTTTTTGTGCGCATACGAGTTCTTATAAGTTCTTCACTAGTAGCGCCCTTCGTACCATCCCACTAAACACCTACTTAAAGTAGCTTGGGAATATCAAATGGTTAGTGATGCTCCTCGGGCCATCCCACTAGCTTACGAGTTCTTACAAGTTCTTTCCTAGTGGCGCCCTTTGTACCATCTCACTAAACACTCACCCAACATAGTTTGGTAATATCAAATGGTTAGTGGCACTCCTCGGGCCATCCCACTAGCTTACGAGTTCTTACAAGTCCTTCCAGTTCTTACGAGTTCTTTACTAGTGGCTCCATTTGTACCATCCCACTAAACACCCACCCAGAGTAGCTTGGGAATATCAAATGGTTAGTGGAGCTCCTCGGGCCGTCCCACTAGTTTACGAGTTCTTACAAGTTCTTGTGAACTTATTCTTGTGAGCTTATGATCCTTATAGACATATGCAAGATCTTGGACTAATAAAGTTCTTATGAGTTCTTGAAGTAATCGATCTTAGAAATACCAACCCAAAGTTTGGCTTTGTCAAATACTTATGCTTCTTTCTTATAAATTACCTTTGAAAAACCTTGTTCATAATTCTTAAAATGCATGCTTGTGCGTAAACTCGATCATATTAGACTTATTATGTGTGGGTGCTTGTGAGCATCATCGTGTATATATGGAAGCCTTAACAATTTATGTAAATCCATACAAGACATGTGATCCTTATAGTATACTTGCATAATTCTAGAAACATAGCATATTTTCCCTTCGTTTCATCACATTATCAAGACCATGGCATTTAAGCCTAATTCATCACACCACACTCAAAATCATGCTTTATTTGGAGATAGCAACATTTACTTATAAATATAGACATATTAACCCTCTTATTGAAAAACCCCCAAATCTCAAATCCCTATTTACTCATTTGATCATTATCTAGTTTTACCCTAAATCATATATTTACCATTTGCATCACATTCAAGCTAAATCACATATTTAATCATCTATTCACTCTTAGTATAATAACAAAGCTAAATAGTGGTTTTACTTACCTCTTTTGATCAATTTTTAGGTTGAAGAAAGAACTCTTGTGTAGAAATCCAAACTTGTGGGAGCTTGATTGAAGCTCCCCTTTCACAATCCAAAACCCTTCTTAAGAAACCCCTATACTCTTCTCTCTTTCTCTCTCAATTAACTCTCTTTAGGTTTAGGGTAAACCAAAACCCCCCAAAAGATCATTTATTTATAGGCAAAGTGGTGAAACCCCAAAAAGAAGCAAAATCGCGTATCTACGATCGTTCCTAGCGATTTACGATCGTTCATCGCTCTACGATCGTTCGTAGGTTCACCCATGAGTTTCCAGCATTTTCTGAGCGTTACGATCGATCGTTGCAACTCTACGATCATTCGTAGCGCCGCTACGATTGTTCGTAGGGTACCTACGAACGATCGCAACTTTTGCATAAAGTTTCAGGATTTTCACGTTTTCGTATTTCGGCCATAACTTTTGACTTGCTGGTCGGATTTTGACGATTCAACTTACGTTGGATTTGTCTTTTGAAGAGCAACAACATTGATGTTTTGTAAAAATCCTAATTTTGAGTTTTTATTTATCAAAAATGGCTCTAAAGTCGACTGACATGCGAATGGGTTTCATTAACCCGTTTTTGCAGCAGATCTGATTCCGAAAATCCGATGTTTGACCCTACCTCGGCTCAAAATCCGGAAAAGTGATCAACATGGACCTCGAAGAGGGTTTCAATACATTTCCAAAAATTCAAGAATCGCTCTATTCCAATCAACTATGAGCGAACTAGAGCTTTTCAAAGTTGAGGGTATGCAAAGGCATAACCCTTGTTAACACTTAAGAGTATTCTATACTCTTACCTACTTCATTCCGAACACCCATATACCAAAATATATTCTTAAAAAGCTTTAATACATCATATCATTCATCATACTAGGCCATCAAGATCCAAGGTTTTATAGATTCGAACCGAGATTCGGGTAGAGGTTTGACCAGGGTTTAGCAGGGTTAGATTCAAAATGGGATTTGGGCAAAGGTTCGGCTAAGATTTAGTTGGGGTTAGGTCCGAACTGGGATTCGGGCAAAAGTTCGACTAAGGTTAAGCTAGGGTTAGGTTCGTACCAAGATTCGGGCAAAGGTTCGTTTAGGGTTTAGTTGGGGTCAGGTTCGAACCGAGATTCAGGCAGAGGTTCAACCAGGTTTAGCTGGAGTTTGGTTCGAATTGGGATTCAGGCAGAGGTTTGACTGAGGTTTAGCTGGGCTTAGGTTTAAATAGGGATTTGGGTAGAGGTTCGACTTTGGTTTAGCTATGGTTAGGTTCAAACCAGGATTCGAGTAAAGGATCGAGCAAAGATTCTACAATGGTTTAGTTGGGGTTAGGTTCAAACCGGAATTCAAGCAAAGGTTCGGCTAAGGTTTAGCTAATGTTAGGTTCGAAGCGGAATACGGGCAGAATAAGATTTAGTTGGGGTTAGGTTTGAACCGGGATTCGGGCCAAGGTTCGACGAAGGTTTAGCTGGGGTTAGTTTCGAACAGGGATTCGGGTAAAAATTCAACTAGGATTCAGATAGGGTTAGGTTCAAACAATAAAACCGGTAGACGTTCAGCTAGGCTTTAGTTGGGGTTAAGTTCGAACCGAGATTCACACAAAAGTTCGACCAGGGTTAAGCTAGGGTTAGATTTGAACTAGTATTCGAACAAAGGTTTGGCTAGGGTTTAGTTTGGGTTAGATTCGAACCGGGATCCAGGCAAAGGTTCTACCAGGTTTAGTAGGGGTTAGGTTCGAACTGGGATTCGGGCAGAGGTTCGACTAGGGTTTAACTGGGTTAGGTTTGAACTGGGATTCGGGAAGAGATTGGACTATGGTTTAGTTGGGATTAGATTCGAACCGGGATTCGAGTAGAGGTTCGGCTAGGATTCAATTGGGGTTAGGTTCGAACCGGGATTTGGGCAAAGGTTCGACGGGGGTTTACCTAGGGTTAAGTTCAAACTAGAATTCAGGCAAAGGTTCGGCTAAGGTTTAGCTGGGGTTAGGATTGAACCAGGATTCTTGCAAAGGTTCGAGCAGTGTTTACTTTGGGTTAGGTTCAAACTGGGAATCATGCAAAGGTTCAGCTAAGGTTTAGCTAGGGTTAGGTTCGAACCGAGATACGGGCAAAGATTCGGATAGGGTTTAGCTAGAGTTAGGTTTGAATAAGAATTCAAACAAAGTTTTGACAAAGTTTAGCTAGGGTTAAGTTGACATGGGATTCGAGCAGAGGTTCAGCAGAGGTCTAGCTGGGGTTAGCTATAAACCAAGATTCGAGTAGAGGTTTCGTTGTAATTTAGTTGGGGTTTGGTTCGAACAAGAATTTAGGCAGAGATTCAACAAAGGTTAGCTAGGGTTATATTCAATCAAGGATTCGAATAAAGACACGACTAGAGTTTAGCTAGGGTTAGGTTCGAACTAGGATTCAGACAGAGGTTCAACAAGGGGTGAGCTAGGGTTATGTTCGAACCAGGATTCGGGCAGAAGTTCGACCAAGTTTAATTAAGGTTAGGTTCGAACTGGAATTCGGGCAAAGGTTCGGCTAGAGTTTAGTTGGGGTTAAGATTGAACCGGGATTCGGACAGAGGTACATGTAGGGTTTATTTAAGGTTAGGTTCGAATCGAGATTCGGGCAAAAGTTTGACTCGAGGGTTTGGTTTGAACCGAGATTCGAGCAGAGATTTGGCTAGGGTTTAAATGGGCTTTGGTTCAAACTGTGATTCGACATAGATTTAACTAGTGTTTAGGTAGGGTGGTTCGAACAAGGCTTCGGGAAGAGGTTCGACCAGGTTTAGCTTTGGTTAAGTTTGAACTGAGATTCGGGCACTGGTTCAACAAAGGTTTAATTGGGATTAGGTTTGAACTGAGATTCGGGCACTGGATTTTACTTCTGGCTTTTACTTCTAGCTTTTTACTTCTAGTTGTTCTTGCTTTTAGCTGTTCTTGCTTCTTCTTTCTTGCTTCTTGCTTTTTCTTCTTCCTTCTTGCTTCTTCAACTTCTTCCTTCTTGCTTCTTCAACTTCTTCCTACTTGCTTTTTACTTCTTGCTTTTTCTTTCTTCTTGCTTCTTGCTTCTTCTTCTTCCTCATTCTACTTCTTGTTTCTTCATTCTTGCTTCCGCTTCTTCTTTCTCCTTCTGGCTTCTTCTACTTGGTTTTTTCTCCTTTCATCTTCATCTTCTTCTTCTTCTTTTTCTTCTTCTTCTTCTCTCCCTCCCAATAATTATATATCCCTAATCTCCAAAGTAAACAAACCATCAAAGAAAAAAATTAAAATATTGTATGTATCCCATTAAGAGTCGGATCGGGTCATAAAATTGAGTCAACTCATGTTGACTCGTACGAGTTTTACATGTTTTTTCACAACTGAGTAATACTGGAGAGTTGGATCGAAACCTAGCCGAGTCGAGTTGACTTGGACAAGTTCCGAGTCAACTCATTGAGTTTTTGTACTATGGCTTACGCCTCCACTTTCAGTGGAATCAAGCCACACGTAGCTATGGAGAACGATAAGTTGATTTGATGAGGATTTGAAACCTAGCCAAATCTGGCTTCTACTTGCTTCTTCTGCTTCCTGCTTCTTTTGCTTCTGGCTTCTTGCTTCTGCTTCTTGCTTTTTTCTTCTTCTTCTTTCTTCTTATTCTTGCTGCTTTTTGTAGCTTCATTTCTCTCCCTCTCAAAAATTCTGCATCCCTAATCTCCAAAGTAAACAAACCATCGAAGAAAAGGGGGTTTATACATGTGAAAATATCAAATTATACATGTAATAACCAAAGAAAAGACCCTCTTCCTACCCAAACACAAAAATATTTATAGGAGGTTCTTATTCCAGCAAGAAAAATAAGCCAAATGGGCAATCAAATGACTTTAGTACATTCACCTAAGACAGAACTCGTGCATATTCCTACCTTACCAAATTGCACAAGATACAACATTCACACTGAACAGAACAGGCATCCAATAAAAGAGCAAAATCTGACATGCAGTATGATGACCAAAACAGCAGATTTTATAGTAAAATTGCAAATGTTTACGATGACAATTCACTGTAGTAAAATCCACTAAATGAAATCAGACAAACCTTAGTTCAAAATTAAATGGATCAGCGCGAAAGTTCAAGTAGGGCAGCAACATTACCAATAACTCCAGAAATTGCTGCATGAGGTTCTCTTAAACGTATATATCATAGGAAGGCAGCCAAGCCTGACCTTTGTCTGTCTTTATCAATATATTCTTTTGCCTCTCCCTTTGTCTCCAAATGTCCCTGCTCTTCTCATAAGAACAGGCAGCTTTTGCATATAGTCTAGGCAATAAAGCTAATGGTGGATCACCACTTATGGCATTAACAGCCTGGGGATGACCACTATTGTGCACAGAAAAATGGTATCTCAATCCAGATTCAGAAGTGACAGATGACAAATCTAAGGAGATTGACTCAGGCACATCCCATTATCCTCCATTATGGTAAATGAACAGCTCAGGCCATGCTGCTTCCAGTGTAATATGATGATAAGGAAGCTGCAAATAAGAAACATAGCTCACAGAACTCTTATGGACCTTACAAGACAGAGAATAATATAGAAGTACAATCAGCCAATGGAGTAAAAATACTATGTATAGAAATGTCTTAAAGCCAGATATGCAGAGCCTGGCAAATCTGATATGCTGAGATGTCTGTAGCTTGTCTCACTGAGTATATAATATGTCTATCATATATAGATATATATATATATATAATCTATACTACTACTATATACCAGTTGGTATTTACGTGGCACCCCCACAAGCTTATAATTGAACTTCACGTTGGTGCCATGTGTCATCTATTATCTCATCAATTTAATTTTTAATTGTGGACCCCACTCACTTTATTAGAGGTACTTAACTCTTCATCTTTTCCTACCCACCCCAGTACTCTCATAATCTATAAGTAATGACACTCATCCCATCTAAATACGGTTCATTAGATGAGATGCAATTACTACTCCAGCCTAAATAGAGTTCATCTGAATTCCACTTGGATAGAGTTGTCTTCCCATCTCCCCACCCCTTCTATGTCCCATCGTATTCCCAAATCTCTCTCTCTACCCTCTCTCTCCCTTGATTCATCCCCTCAATCTGCCCCATTTCCAATGACCCCCCTCTCTCCCATTCATCTCCCCCAACCAAAATGGTCTTACTAACTATTCGTCCCTTCCCATCAATGAAATCCCTTCCCTTATTCCTATATATACACACCTCACAAACACTTTCCTTCTCAACCGGCCAACAATTTGAATCTACACATTCAACCTTTTCTCCTTGTTCTTCCATGGCAGCTTCTACAATGACCCTCTCCTCCCCTTCGCTGATCGGACTGGCCATGAAGCTCTTTCCATTGGCCTTCGACATGCTCGACGAATTGATCTTCCATGGCAGCTTCTACAATGACCCTCTCCTCCCCTTCACTGACCGGATAGGCCATGAAGCTTTTTCCATTGGTCTTTGACATGCTCGATGAAGGAAGGTTTACCATGCGAAAGACAGCAGCCAAGCCTTTGCAGAGCTTAAGGTGAAATAGATTATGTCTTCAAATATGAGGTCCTCATTGATACATGCCCCCTTTTTCATCACTCATCAATTGTGGTTAAGAATCACTCGCCCCTAGGGTGAAGCAATATAACCTTAGTTTTTAAAAAAGGGAAAAAAATATTAACCTTGATTTTCTTAAGCTTAACCATAGTTAAAAGGGTGTTAAAAGGAACAAGTGGACACGACATTTGACTACGTGGTCAAATGTGTGGTAGGCTATTCACTGCCCATTAAAAAAACTAGTATACCTAATATTTTTGAAAGAAAAAAATAATTCTAAAGAATTCTGAACTAATATTTCTTGATTAGTTTAGAATTTAAATTATCAAAATACATTCCTTTAAATGATATCTCTTGATAAGTTTAGAATGAGTAAACTCCCTTCTAACTCAAAAATATACAACCCTTAACTTTAGCTTGCTTATCTTTATCCGTAGCTATCTAAACAACTCATTGTCATTTTCTCCAAAACGCTAATAACCCATCTTCGACCCATCACATATTCTCCTAGAATGTTGAGACCTAGAATTTAACTTAATAAGCATAATCATGTTCAATTATTTAATTTTTATTCCATTGCTAAAACTTTAGTGGGTGTACGTTATATTAAGTAAAAAAAAAAATCATCTACCTGCTAGGAGAGAAGGGAAGGTCTATGATTTAAATAGTTTTGGTGGCCAGAGATGGTTAATAATGTCACTGTGCCTTATGTTTAATGGGATTGATGCAGCTCCAACAATCTCTTTCTTAGCACCCATCTCAGCTACCTAAATGTCAAGTAGATTAATCTCCCTGAAAATGAAACGCACGTAGACATGAAAAAAACGAAGCATTAAAGATGAAAATAAAAGTAGAACAGAAGACTATCAATTGAAGTATAACTACAGAAGAGTATCAATTGAAGTATAACTAGATCAAGAAGATGGTTTATCTGGTCATGGAGAACATGCATTCATGCTCTCAAAATCAAGCTACTATCATAAGTTAAACCATTTGTGTAGTTTGGAGAAACAAATATTTTTCATAGATTCGTTGCAGCTAAAATCCCTTTTTTGTTGAATTCATTGGTCAATGGATGATTTGGCTCCGTGTGTACTAGGGAAAAGGTTAAAACTACTTAGGGGATCGGATGTCAACCCTGCTGATTAGTAAGTGGCACGAGGACATGGCGGTAAATAAGTTGAGGACCCACGGTCCGCTGATCACTGCTCATATTTAATTTATAAAATATCTATTTTGGATCTTGATTATGAGATCTAGGAGCAAATTAGTCTATCATTTAGTAAATTTAGAGGACTACGAGCTAATTAGGAGGGATAAGATGAATTAGGACCTTGCCTTCTATGCCCTTACAAAATATAAGTAGGAGAGTTAATAGGGGGTATCTCTCTTCCAAAACAAATAGCATGGGATATATCTTGCTTGCTAGACCATTATTTATTATATAAGCCCTCAATCAATGGGTTTTTTTTTTTTACGATGGAACTAGGGCCTAGCCTTCTGTGCCCTTGAAGAAAAGGCCTCCCTCTGTAATTTTGGCCCTATTGAGAACTCGAGGTTCCTATCCATTCATTTGTTTGAATATTAATGAATCAGCTTTTGTTATCAAATTCATTATCTGGAGTCTGATCATATCCCGTGCATCGCACGGGTGATCCCTAGTATAATATATACTAGTTAGTTGTGCATGTGCAAGGCACGTGAAGTAATTTTACGTTTGTAATTATCATATTTAGGATGTGCATAAGTGTGAATAGGGTAGAAAAGATCAGATGACCCATAACCCTCCCACCAGAGTAGAAAAACCAATTAATTTTTTTAATCCATCCCGAATTTACTTTGAATTATCTTCTCATTAGAAAATTAAAGAACTTGAAATTTGATCAACATAAATAGTATTTTGAGAGTGGAGTTACGATTTAAATTTTGACATGACATTGGCACTTATTCAGGAGCACCTAAATAGCATAACAAATGGCATGAAAAGGGGTTCAACCCTCTTTGCTACATATTGGCTAAGAGAATCTAAAGCAATACAATGTTTCAAGAACCATATGTTATTAGTATATGGGAAAGTCGTAAACATAATAATCTGGGCAAGAATGCTAAGTTCATTCAAATACGATGAATGTACACACATGAGAAGAAGTTAGAATGCAACCTCATTAAAAGAAACTAAAAACTCATTAAACAATATCAGTGTCTTTCAAATACATCAAAAAGTGTTGAAAGGGGTATAATGATTGTTCTAGAATCCCATTGAGACCTTAAAAGGGACTAAATCGCATTGGCATTTAGATAATTACCTTGAAGGTAGCCTCAAAAAGCAAATCTACCAAGACAGATTTCATCTTGGTCTGACCTAGGGCTGTCAATGGACCGGATCATGATCCAGATCCGATCCCAATCCGATCCGATTAGCCGGACTTTGGACCCTATATGTGATCCGTCGGATCGGATTCGGATCGGATCGGTGGAATCCGATTATAATCAGATCGGATCTGGATATAGGGTGATCCGATCCGATTAAAATCCGATCCGATAATAATAATAATTTTTAATTATTTTAAATATATTATTTAGATTTTCTATGTATAAAATATTAATTTTTAAAAAAATTAACATTAATTAGTATTAATTAAGGTATTATTAGATTTTTTATTATTAAAATAGATTTTTTTTTAAAAAAATAACCTTACTCGGATCGGATCGGATCGGATTCGGATCGGACGATATATAATCGGATCGGATTCGGATCGGCTACTTCATGATCCGATGGATCTCGGATCGGATTCGGATCAGTCGGATTCTTAATCGGATCGGATTCGGATCTAGGCAGATCCGGTCCGAATCCGATCCGTTGACAGCCCTAGTCTGACCACTGTTAAAATCATCCCCACCAATCAAAATGTTCCTCTTTATAGCGAAATCACTCAGCCCTGAAAAAGGAAAAATCATATTTATTTTTAAAAAAAAAACTTAACTTTAATGATTGCCAATTCAAAGAGATTACTGTATCTCTTTTATTATAATAAAATTAGTTTTTGCATTCTACATAGATTCAAACCAAAGCATAGAAGGTGGAAAGAGATATATCAGCTTTGTCCGTCTCCAAGGAAGTTAAGAGATACGACCTTTATCTATGAATCTGGACCGTTTAATTGGTGGACCCCATCAACAAATCGTCGAGATTGTGAAACACAAAAGTTCAAATCAATTAAAACCAATGGAATATGTATTTTCATGCTCTTTAACAAGACATACTTTATCAATTAAACCAACTTCACCCGACCCACTCCACACAAGAAAATATTTCCGTTCTCTCTTTAACAAGACATGCCTTATCAAAGAAACCCACTGCACCCAAGAAGAAGTTAATAACAATAAAAGAAGAAAACGACTATTTTTCTCCATTTCTTGTTTTGTACATGCTTTTTTTCTCTATGCACCAGTTCACACCAACAGAAGAAGAAAAACATAACCCAGGAACTTGAAATATGGTCTATTTAAACAAGTGAAGGTTAAACCAGTGTTTTAAAATACAAAAACTCGGATCGACTCGAAACCTTGTTGAGTCGAGTCAAATCAAAAACTCAGGCAAAACTCGAAACTTAAAACTCAAGAAGTATAATGTATTTTTTAATATATATAAGTAAATAGTATAAATTAAAATTTAATGATAAAAATAAACCTTATATGATATAATATATATAAATAATAATATAAAAATAAACCTTCTTCTTCTTCAATGAATAAAAAGCTTCTTTCTTCAAACCGAACAGGGAATACAGTGAAACATACAAAAAACCCTTCTCTTTAGTTTTTAGGGTTTTAAAATAAACTTACAAATTTTATTTATACCCCTTGCAAGGATCGGTCCAATTCACTTGACTCGGTCGAGTCGAGTTGACTCGACCAAGTCGGGCGAGTTTTGGACCAATTAGTTATACCACCGAGTTTCAAGCCGAGTTGGCTCGAAATCCGACCAATCCGAGTCGACTCGGTCGAAAATTTTGAGTCAACTCGCCGAGTTTTAAAACACTGGGTTAAACGATTCAAAAGAACTTTATAATTACCTCACATCAAGTTGTGAGTTATTATCTGCAGACATAACTACAAGATCATCTACAAGTGCCTGAACAGGTCTAGGTTTCTCCTCTCAAACAGAAGTTCCTGAAGCAATGGTTTCGTGCTTGGCTAGTACACGTTGCAAGTCATCATTAATACTTGACAAAGCAACGATTCATTTCTGAAAAAAACAAAGAAAATAAGTACATTATAACTGTTTTGCATGCCAAAACAGATAATAATCTTTGTAATCTTTCAAAACATGCATGAAAATAAGCTCATACTTGAAATCTTCGACGCAATTTCCCAATACCATGTTACTATCTACATAAAATTAGAATGGAGATGCGTCGGTGTTGGAGACTATGCTGCTTAGGATTCTGTGTCTTATGAGGTTCAACTACTTCTAGCTCACTGCATCTCATAAGCAATGGAGAAGAGGTAACAATTCTAAATGCTGACCTTCACAATTGAGTTTCAAAAAATAATTTCTAATTGCAGAAGTATTTCAGATTGTTCTTGTTACTCTTATCTATTCTCTATATCACTCATGGTATTCTTAAAGGGTTTCCTCAAAAATGAATTATCTAGTAACCATGTCCCCTTCTGTCTATAGGTTGGCATGTCTATGTACTAGCATTGTGTAGAACCCCGGATCTTGAGTTCAATGTGCCGTGAATAGTGCAGTGAATAGTGTCTATGAATAATGTTTTAAAGGCCTAAAGGTCTTCTATGTAATTTGGCATATGATAAATGTTAAGGAAGTTTTTGAATCAATCTAAGTGTTGATGTGGTTATGTTTAGGATGAGTGAAAAAAGTGAAAACACTAAGTATGTAGGAACAAGAGTGGAAACACTCTAATGCTCCGTTTGTTTTGATGTAAAATAGGGAAAACAAATGAAATTCATGAAAAATGTCAATTGCCTTATAGAAAATACACACGAAAAATGACATTTTCCGTGAAATTCTTTTGTTTTCCTCTATTTTACATCAAAACAAACGGAGCATAAGTGTGAAAAAAGGGAAGAACAGGGGGAAAAGGCAAAAATGCACACAGGCCGGTCGACCACCCCCTCTGGCCGATCGACCGATTGAGCAAAATGTGGCCCAAAACAGGGCCACAGTAGGATTTTTGGTCTGGCCGGTCGACCAACTGTGGGTTTTCAGGCCATTTTGTCTGGCCGACCTACTTTATGCTTTTGGGATACTTTCGGGGACTTTTGGGTGTTCCACCAAACCCCAAAGAGTCTATATAAACCCAATTTCGTGGGGTTTAGGGTTACACAACCCTTAAAGTGTTTTGCAAGAAGAGAAAAGAGAGATGAAAGAGGAAGGAAAGGGAAGAAAGAAAGAAGGTTGGCTTGTGCTTGGGTGTTCATCCGAGATTCATTCTTGTCATCCGAAGTCTGTTCTAAAGCGCTCGATTGTAGGGAAGCAATCCTAGGAAGGTAGATACACTCTACTATGTGATTTTGTTAAATTTTCTATTGAAAAACTTTCATGAACTATATGCTTTAAAATGAAAAGAAAGTAGGAAATCCTACCAGTTTTCCTTGTATTGATATTATGCTTAAAACAAATGATGAAAGTGATGTTCTTGATGAAACCATGTGTATTAGCCTATGTGTATGCCATGTGATAGGTTTAAATGAAGTTGAATAGCATGTGCCATGTGTTATGTGTTTACCATGTTCACTCACAATTGTATATGAACACTTGTAGTGTATGATCGGGTTTTCATATGTATATGTGTATCGAATAAGCAAAGTAAAAGAAGAATATGTATGTGCAATGATGCTAATGGACTTCTACCAACCTAGGTAAAGCATTAGGCATCATATGTATTAGAAGGATGCAAGTGGACTTCTAGCAACCTAGGTAGAGCACTTGGCATCTAATTACAAGTAAACTATGTGCAAAGATACCCACGGGGAGGTGGGTGAAGTATGCTGATAGACTTCTATCACTCTAGGTCGAGCATTTTTTTTTTATCGATAATCAGGCAAATATATAAATAGAGAAGAAGAGAGACGAAGCTACAAAGCAATAAGACTTGCAAAAGTTCACAAGATCGTGAACTGAAGAAGAAAAACATGAAAAAACAAGACAAAGCCAAGAGGCCCCTTATGTCTGAAACTCGACTGCCAAGCTTCAAACTAACAATGTACTCGGATCTCCCCCTCCCAATCTAGAAGAACACCATGCTAACACCAACTCACGGATTTTGCGCCGGATCATATGAGTGGGTGAGTAAGAGTTTTCGAAAACTCTCTTATTACGCTCTTTCCATATGGTCCAAGATATAGCTCGCAGCAAAAACTTGCCAGACAACTTTCCTAGAATCATCCCCACTAACCAAATACTAGCAAGATAAGAAGTTCTGAAAGGGTTGAGGAAAGACCCAATCCACACCCACTCGGATGAGAAAGAAACTCCAAATCTCCCGTGCAACAAGACAATGCAAGGGAAGATGATCTACGAACTCTTTCGCTTTGAGGCGCATATAGCACCGGTTATGTAACGACCCAGAATTTTAATATAATAAAATTATAAGTTTATGAGTCCTTAATAGAGGTTAATTAGTTAATTATTTGTTAAATTGGTAAAAAGTGGATTTTGTTCGGGATTGGATTGTACTGGTAGAACTTCAGCGTTTTTCCTCGAAAATCGTATACAATATGCGAGTTGACTATCTGGACAATCACCTATCGTTCCAGTTCCGTCGTGTATCGATTCACGAGACCACGGGAGTCTTAACTGTAAGAAAATCGAGAAAACCAGAAAATTCTAGATTTTTTTTCGGATTTAATGGATCTCCATAATTGTTGGGGATTCTAATAAAAATTCGTGCGGTTGGTACCACAACGTGCCGGTCGGTCGTGAGGATGATCGTCTGTCGTTTCAGCAGTTATTGTCTCACATGAAGAAACGACAACTGTTGTGTCCGAAATCAGAAAATTAGTGGGTTTTGCAATTTTCTTCCGGACTAACGTGCAGCTGTCAAAACTCAGTATTTTTCCTCGAAATTTTTACAGTAGGTGTCGGACTGCCTCAAGTTCGGTCACCTGAAATTTCGTCACGATCGAGTGTCATATAGTAGGGTTTCAGAGGGCATATGCGTGAAAAAATTGGAAGTCCGATCAAACGGTCAAAGTAGTTAACTTAGTCAACTACTACTTTCCACACCAAATTGGGTCATATGCTTTTGCACATGATCTAAACCTTAGACTATATATATTAAAGGACCAAGCCCTTCCTCATACATTCGGTCACTAGCAATGGAGAGTTCCAGATTTCCTAGAGAGAAAATCTAGAGAGAGAAAGTGGTAGAGAGAGAAAGAGGAGAGAGAAAGGGGAGAAGAAAAAGGGAGACTCCATCTTGACATTTTTCGACATCCCGGACGCATTGGCGGAGTCCCTTTTTGCGCCAGTCGTCTCGAAATGCGTAAAACAGGTAAAACCCCTTTCTTTTCTTCTCTTTTTCCACTTATTTTGCTATATTCTTTTCTGTGAAGTATATGCATATCTATTGGCGTAAATGAAAAAGGGTCGGAGACCCCTATATGATGTGTGGAAGGGTTGGATGTGCGTTAAAAATGAGTAGAGGGGTGTAGCCCTCGGTCTCGATGTCAAAACCCCAGATCTAGAGTCACTATATGAATGGCGTAGATGGAAAAAAGGTCGAAGACCCCTATGTGATATTGTGATTTTTTGTGGATCTTTGGAGAGCCCAGATCGGGTCCCGGGTAAATTGTATCGTCACTCTAGGGTGACAAAAAGTTGTTTTGCAGGTCGTATAAGGCTATGGAGACATCCATTAGCCTGGAAACGTTCTCTAACGAGACGGTGTGTTACCGGATTTGGTTCACGGGCGCGAGGCCCAAGTGATTTCAGTTAATCAAGTTAGGCTTGGGTTAAATGGGGTTAACCTGTGGTTAGAAAATCTAACCAGGGTTAAGTATAGTCTGTGGTTCCTCTTTGACTAGGTCGGGAGAGACAGTGTCCAATAAGGCCCGAGGTTCCTCTATGACTGATTATCGGGAGATGTCGGTCTGTTTGTATAAGTCGTTCGTGGTGCCTCTTGGACTAGGTCAGGAGTAACGGTGTCCTGCATGACCCGTGGTTTCTCCATGACATGATAGTCAAGAGATGTCGGAGTCCTAGAGAGTTTAAGCTGGCAGAACATCAGATAGTGTATAGTCTGAGGTTCCTCTCTGGGTGGGTCAGAAGATGTCGACACCGTGTCTATCGGGGTCCCTTCTTGGTAGAACGTCAGGAGATGGCGGCATTGGTATAGATGTCGGGGTTCCTCCGTAGACTAGCCAGAAGATGACGATAGGCAGGTTGGTCGGGTTCCTTCTTGACTGATACCCAGGACGATGGCGGCGAATACACAGTAGATGTGGCCAGTTAATTGAATGGAAAAAAACATGTCCTTATTGGGCGAATGCCCATGTTGTGTGTGTAAGCTTCGGATACGAAGTGGTTTTGAGTCGGTATACTCAGGATTGGTGTATTTGTCTGAGTTGGTATACTCAGGGTTCGGGATGAAATCGTCGAATTCCAAGTGAGTTGGGTTAGTACACTCAAGGTTTGGTCGTGTTCGGGTGAAAGCCAGAACAGTGTGTGTGAGTCTAAATGGCTCCAGGTATGGTTATGATTTAGAGACTATAAGATAAATTTTGTGGGCTGTGGCCAAATAATAGAGTCTCAGGACTCGAAATAAAACATGATTGATGATTGAAATGATAACTTGATAATATAAATACATTCATAACTGAATCCCATAATTGGAAAGTAATGTGAGGTTGGAAACCTCTGTTAAGGTGACGTAATCCTAAGTGACCTTGGGTCACAGTTTATTATATATTGTTCTATTTTACTGTAACATGCAAATTGAACTGTTTATTATATCATTATTGATGCGTGTTATTATGTGGAAAATAGAGTAGAAGGATTGTGGTTTTATTGGGCTTCATAGCTCGCTGACTTTTTATTTCAGCAGATCTCAGAGCTACTGACCAGTAAATGAAAAGTCCAACTGGACATTTTGGAAGTTTGTACAAGCTGTACCCGGCGTGATAGAGGCGCCTACTTTTGTAAAACAAACTTGATGTAAATAATACAGGTATATGGTTTGTATGATGACTATTGTGATGACAGGTGTTACTTGCTTTTTAAAAGCATCTGATAAATGTTTAAATTTCTCCCATTTTCGCAGGTAAAGTCTTCCGCTAGCGTGATTTGACGAACGGACGTGCGTCTTGGAACTTGATTTCCTAGGCGCGGGTTCGGGGCATCACAAGTTAGCCATTCTCCACCCTCTACTTTTCAAATGATCACAGGTGAGAATTTTATTCAAAATCGCATTTCACAGAAAGAATGATACTTTGGATGGAATACTTGGATTCCACACAACCCTGTGAGGAAAGGGCACAGATGGACTAGACCCTTTCAACTGAACTAGAGATTTCACTGAAAAGCGACCTTTGTTACCTCTAGACCATAATCTGCAATCTCTACCCTGAGAGACCGAATGAATTGACCCCAGACGTTGTAAAAGACTATTAAACTCAGCTATTTCCCAATCATTCAACCCTCTTCTCAACATTGGACTCCAAATAACCCCCTCACTCCTCCTAATCATATAATCCCCAACTGAAGCGTTTCTGTCCGAAGCTATGCGACATATAGAACCAAAATCTCCCCGCAGACTAGTGGCACCACACCACACATCCTTCCAAAACTTTACCTCAAACCCCTCACCCACCCTGAACTCAAAATAAGGGACAACAAATCGAGCGGTTGACATGATCCCCTTCCACAAACCCACACCGTGGGGCCCCTTGACTTCCTTCGGAACCCAACACGATTGATCCCCATGTCTAGACACAATCACCGAGCGCCAAAGACTCTCTTTCCTTCCCAAATCTCCAAACTCATTTCCCCAGGAGGGCCTTGTTTACATTTGACAGGGGTTTGAGATTCAGACCACCCTCCCTCTTAGGACGACAAACGCTAGCCCACTCGACAAGATGATATTTGAACTGACCTGCCTTCAAGTGCCAAAGGAACTTCCTCTGCATATGTTCTAGGGATGCTGCAACTAAACGGGATATGATAAGAGTAGACATGAAATATGTGGGCATATTGCTCGGTGTACTCTAAATCAAGGTTAACTTCCCTCCTTTGGATAAAAAAGACAATTGCCACCTTGACAAACGCTTAGCGAACCTCTCCAATACCGGAGCCCAGACTACCTTAGATTTGAGGTTAGCTCCCAGAGGCACAGATTATTTCCATCGCTGATCGGTTGTTTTCTTGTAGTGTCAGGATAGTATCCGCCTTGTTATTTTGGATTGGATCTCCACCCGGAATGGTGGAGAGGATTTGGTATCCATTCTAGGCTGATGTTATCCCCATATGTCAGGAGTTCACTTGCCCATGTTGTTTTGCTTTTAGTTTACGTTATTGTAAACTTCTATTTTTGTTTGTTTTGTTTCAGTTTTGCTAATTAATATATTCTCTTTGATTATCGATCAAAAAAAAACAATCATATATTTAAAGAATAAGTAACCCAATAAAGCAGAATCCGTATATTAAGCCAAAGAAGTATAGATCTTTGATCATCAGGAGAGAATGAAGCCAGAAAGAAAAGAAAGACCTTAAAATAACTTTGAAGAAGAAAAAGATGGATTTTTCTTTTGAAATAGTCCTTTATTGTACTCCCATGCAAGTGCTTTGGAGGTACTGTCCAGTCTCATTAAGAGTTGCGGAATTTGAGCATGGGATGAAACAAGGGTTGCTCATTTGAAACAAATTATTTATTAGCTTATTCAGTCCTGTATGTTTGTCAGATTCAAGTGAAGTTGACATGAAACTTGTGATGGAAGAAACGTGTTCAATGGACTGCCTATTATTGAGGGAGGTTCTCCGATTGTGGTCAGATGGATGTGGTCAGACAAAGGCGTTAAACAGGGCTATGTTTTGGGTAATGAAATTTCTCCCACTCCAATCATTGGTTTTGTTCTGTTTTGTTGTTGTTCATTTGCTGATTGTTCATCCTCTTGTGTTTTTCTTTTCTTTCTTTTTTAAAGAAAAAATTGTTAACTTATATGTATGCCTTATTCTCTAAAATTCTCAATTGTTCACATAAAACTCAAGTTCTAATTTGTTTTATTGTTGCTACTCAATATTTTGTTGCCGGGAAATAGATAAAATAAAATGAATCAAGATTTCAATATCATGAAACTTTTCAGTCCGACCGCCTAAAATATAAATAATTTTTGTAAGAGATGAAATTTTTTATTTTTTAATTTCATGGCTAAAACAAACTCAAATTTTAGAGAAGGTTTTTTGTTTCCCGTGCTTATATCCCTGAAACTGCACTGTACTACATTCAATGGGGACTCAATCATTTTCTGTGGATATAAAACAAATAAAATCATTAGGTTATTCTTCGGTTGACATGGAAGGACATTCAACTTGTAAGACTCTGATCCCTATAGCACCCACTAGGCAGTTGACACTACTAATCTATTCAGCAACCATGCCGGACACCAGCATTTTGTTACACTTTTGCCGACTGTTTTGTTTCCTTTCACTATTTAGTGTGGTAGAGGTGTGACTCCAATTTAGATGGGGCACAAAGACCTGCCCCCTGTTTAATGCTCCTTGTTGAGCATAATAACTTAAGAATCGAAATTATGAAATTAAACCCCATAAATAATTAAAGATTTTGCTGGGACTGTCTGGATCCCTAGAAATGCAAATAAAAAAAAAATGCAAACCAAAAAAAAGGAAGAGAGAGAGAGAGAGAGGGAGCTAACCTGGTGTGGGAGTGGAATGACCAATTGGGAGATGAAGGATGATTCCCAGCCCTACTGCATCAATCAGACAGAGCAACCAGTGGATTTGGAGATTGGTGATGCCTTCATGTCTACTATCAAATTCCAATTGATGGCACATCTTCTTCTTTTAATTTGATAGTACAAAAGAGCAACTTGAGAAAAAACGGAAATCAAGGGCAGAAGAAACCGAATCTGTTCTCATCGAAATCAGGATGTATCGAGAGGAATTCCCCTGCCACACTAAGTGCTGCCGACATACAGAAAGCTAAACCCAGAAGGAGCTGAACAATCACCTGCATTGAGGAAACCCTAGATTCATAAATATCACAAATCCACAACTTCTTTCAAATTCAAGAAAAGAAAATGCACTGTGATTTAAATTCGTAGGAGGACCTGAAAACTCTTCCTGCAGCAAGCCTCTATCTGCATCGAAATCGAAAACAAAAACACCAAATTAGAACCGAAGAATCAACAAAGAAACCCTAACCCTAGTTTCTAATTCATCCATGGATTCCATGAGAGGTTACACTGGACAGTAGAACAAGCGGCATGCAGCATGCATGAGCAACCCTAACCCGATCCAGACCCCAAAACTTTAAAAGGGTTGAGGAAACCAACCCTAACCCGACTCAAAACCCCCAGTTAACTCATGCAGCGATGGCACCTCCTTGTGGATCTATTTGAGACAATTCGGGCCTGGATCGATCACGTGACGCTGTCGCCTTCCTCTTCTTCTGAACCACTACTGTCTTTCGAATTAAATCTCTCCCCAATTCGCAAAGACACCATCTCTTAAACATAGTAATCGCAGACCGGAAAGGAATCTCCGGCCAAATTCTGGCCTGCATTAACTCACTTCCTTACCTCCGAATCCTTGATTTCATTGGAAACAGAATCTCCGGCACGATTCCGGATGAAATTGGAGAACTCAAGCACCTCAGCGTCTTGAACGTCGCTGATAATCAAATCTCCGGTAATATTCCACCGTCGATCGTGAACTTGTCCGGATTAATGCATCTCGACCTCAATAACAACCGTAACACCGGTCAGATCCCGAGCTCGATCTCCTACCAAGAACTCCAGAACGCATTCAGGGACAAAGAGCTACTAGGGTTTCAGGGAGAAAAAGGCTTCTCTATCTCTCTTCTCTCTGCGGGAGTGTTTTGCAGTTTAAAACGCACCAAATGATAACTTTTTAGGGCAGTTTAAAACACAATACCATTTCTGTCCTCTTTTTGTCTTTCAATCTTTGTTCAAATGCCGATTGTGTCCTTTTACCTTTGACCCCCCTTAACCGTGGTTAAGATTCATCCACCCATCCTTGGTTTGTTTTAAATATTAATTATTTTTTAAATTAAAAATTGTTTTAAATATTAAAAAACTCTAAAAACAGTTTTTTAATTTTAAAAAACGAATTAATAAACCAAGGATGGGTGGGTGAATCTTAACCACGGTTAAGGGGTTTCAAAAGGGACACGTGGCGACCTCAAAGGTATCCACCCTTTGAGTTTTAGAGTAGGAATAGTGATTTAGAAATTCCTCCCATTGAAGCAAATAACTTTAAAGTGGGCCCCATCTCCTCTATATTTAGAGGAGATGCCGAAATAGAGGAGAGATAGAGTTTTGGGTTGGAGACTAACTAACCTTGTTTCTTAGAAAAAAAATTTAACCTGAGGTTAATTTTTGTTTTTTAAAATCTAAAAACCATGTTTATATTTTTGAACTCTATGGGTTAGTAAATTTTAACCACAATTAATAGGGGTTAAAAAGGACACGTGCGTATTGGTGCGATTGAACTCTCCCCCAGTTCAACACGCGGTTGTGATCCTATCTCGTTCCTTTTTTTTTCTTTTTCTTTTTCGTTTTTGATCTTCTATTACTATCCCCTAACCTGACTACTACTAACCGTAGGTGTTCCTCCCACTTTAAAGGCATCGGACTTGGTCTGGCCATGCTTTACGACCGTCATGTGTCTCTTTTAACACCTATTAACTATACTTAAAATTCACTCACCCCCCACGTAGGGCTGTAAACGAATGCAGATATTATCCGTATCTGAATTCGTTTAGTCGGATAATTATCTGAATAGTTATCCGGCGGAGCGAATTCGGATAATAAAATCACTACTTGTTTATAATCAGATACGGATTCGGATATTGGTATATCCAATCCGATAAATATCCGTCTGATTATATAATATATATAAATAATATATTTTAAATTTATAAAATTAATATAACTTTTAAAATATATTTTTTAATAAAAATTTGTATATTTTTACATTTTTTAATTAAGAGAATGATAGTTTTCGCGGGCGTGTCCTGCCCGTGGAACGCACATGGACTGATGGGATGCCAAGTGTCATTTTTACACCGATAGACTGTGGTTAAGATTCACTCACCCCTAGGGTTCACCCATCTAACCTTGGGTTATAGAAGAAAAATTAACCTCAAGTTAGTTAATACTCCTTAATTGTGGTTAAGATTCACTTACCCTAGGGTTCATTCATCTGACCTAATTTTTAGAAAAAATATATATTAACCTCAATTAGTTAATACTCATTAACTGTGGTTAAGATTCACTCGCCCCTAGGGCTCATCCATCTAAACGTGGTTTTTAGAAAAAAAATATTAATCTTAAGTTAGTTAACACTCATTAATTGTGGTTAAGATTCACTCATCCCAAGGGTTCATCCATCTAACTTTGGCTTTTGGAAAAAAAAAATTAACTTGTTAAGCTTCACCACAATTAAAAGTGGGGAGAAAGGAACATGTGGTGGAATGTAGGCACACACGCATTCCACCCACTGGAACACGTGCGAGCAAAGTAGCAGGTCCCTTTTAAATATTAATTTATATATTCTAATTTTTTTTTAAATAATTAGATAATTCGGATATTATCCGAATACGGATACTTTAATAGGAGTCGGATACGGATATCATATTTCACTATCCACAGGATATTTATTTGGTTTCAGATATCCGAATATATAATCGGATACAAATTCGGATATACCATTGTCCACTCCAAATCCGCTTCGTTTACAGCCCTACCCCCAAGGTTCATAAACCCAGCCTTAGTTTTTAGAAAGAAAAAAAAATACGTATTAACATTTTTTTTTTAGAGAGGGGGGGGGGGGGGGGGGGGGGGGGGTACGAAGGGTGTCCCAAATACTCCTAGTTAAGGGTTTTAATTAAGCTTAACTAGGTTAATGGGTGTTAAAAGGGATACTTTCTGTCACATGAGCATAGGCAGACACTTTTGGTCCAGCGAGGGGCAGACCACATCCGATCCATTTATAAATTAGTCCATTATGACCATTGCAACCAAGATTTTGAAGACTTGAAAAAAAAAAATCTGATATTCAAAAATTTGCAATGTGAGCAAAGGTTTTTAATACCTGAAATTTGGAGACCAATGCAAATTTGGCATTTATTTTAAAAAAAATACTTTTTTTGTTTTATCAATATTTTTTTTTAATAAATAAAATAACTATTGATTATATAATAAAATGTATATTGATTTTATAACAACTAAAATAGCTATTGTACCACGATTTATGGAGTGTTGTTGTATCTTAAAGGCTCCCCGTAGGCAGGCTATTAGTCCCATTAACCAGAAAATTAAAAGAAAACTTTTGATTTGTTTTAGAGACTTGTAGCAATGAAAAAATTAGTTATTTTTAGGCTATAGCAAAGGTTGTTGTTAATTCATACTCCAAATTGTGCGTTGTTATGCTTATACTATACTGAGGGACTATTCTGTAATTTGAATAAGTTCTAGCGATAAACCCACTTTAACATCCAATAGTTGGAGTAAGAAAAGGCCCCATCTTGGGCTGCTCACTAGATGTTCTAGTAAGCGTGGCACATTAGTATCTCTCTTTCTCACTCTATATGTAACGACCCGGATTTTCAGAAGAGAATCCTGAGGTCAGGATGACCTCTAATTGAGTAGGATTAATTAAAAGATCAGTAATCTTAAATATTAGGGTATCACTTTTCCTAATCGGAATCCGTGGAATCTCGGGAGAGTGTTTGGGTTTAACCGCGGGCCGGTTTTGGTTATCGGATTCGGTGCGCGATAATTACTGGTAAAACCGAGAGAAACCCACCCGATATTCTCATACTGCGTGTCGGTCTACTACCTAGATGATTACCTGTCGTGCCGGCTCCGCCATGCATCGATTTGCGAAACCATGGGAACTTCGTATGTAAGAAAATCCGTAAGTTTTGAAATTTAGTCGGTACACAATAAATAGAACCCCTATTTATAGCCCCAAGGGTTGAAAACACCCAAAAAACACATTTTTTTTTTTTAAATCTGGGTTTGCGTGCGATCGATCGCACCTTTGGTGTGATCTATCGCACCTAGACCCGAAAGGTAAACATAAAAACTCGCCTGAATGCGATTGATCACAGAAATTTGCGATCGATCACACCTCCTTTTTCCTGAATCCGACAGATTTTACCTCGCTTTAGTATTTTGATCATAACTTTTGACTCGCTTGTCGTATTTTGACGGTTTAACTTAACTTGCGTTGGACTCGTCTTTCGAAGGGGAACAACTTTCATGTTTTACAAAAATCCTAATTTTGAGTTTTAAATTATGTAAATGGGCCCACAGTGGACTAATCTGCAATTTATCAGACAAAACATTGGAAAACCCACTTTTGACTTAGCTTAGGCTCAAAATCTGGAAAAACATTACACATCAACCTCAAAGAGGGTTCCAATACCTTTCTAACGGTTCAAGAATTACTCAATTCCAACAAACGGTGACAGAACTAAAGCTTCCTAAAGTTCAGGGTGTGTTAAGGTCTCCTTCTCTTTACAACTTTGATTAAGTCTAGATCACACCATACTAATTAGATATAAATACACACACATTAAAACATGATAAAGACTAAAATACCCTTAGTACTTGTATAAAAAGTATGAAAAGGATTCGGGTCTCTACAACTTTCCCTAAATGGCAAGCCGAGAATGCCACAGTCATGTCATGGCTTCTCCACTACATGATTCCGGATCTTAGCAATTGATATATCATTCTCTCCACAGGTTAGGAGATATGAGATACTGTGAAGCAGACTTACTCTGAGGGAGGCACTCATGCTAGAGCCTATGAGCTGCTCCAGTATATTGGGCAACTAAGACAGGGTGATACTTCTCTGGCCACGTACTACTCTACTCTTCGCCGTCTGTGGGAAGAATTTGACATGTTTCATATGTATTGACAAAGTGCACTGAAGATGCCGTAGGGTATAAGAAGCATATTGATGAACCCAGGATCTATGAGTTGTTGGCTGGTCTCAACCCCGAGTATGAGCAAATCCGTGTTCAAATTTTAGGGAAGGAACCTCTTCCGTCCATTATTGAGGCAAATTCCATTCTCCACAGGGAAGAGCATCGTCGAACTAACATGTAACATTCTTCTCTAGAGCGGTCTGCTCTTTCTTTATGGTCACAGTGGGGAGGCCTAGACCCTAAACCCTAAACCCTAGACCCTAGACCCTATACCCTAGACCCTAAACCCTAAAACCCTCTAAACCCTATACCCTAGACCCTAGACCCTAAACCCTAAAACCCTCTAAACCCTAAACCTTAAACCCTAAAACCCTAAACCTTAAACCATAAACCCTAAACCTCGAACCCCTAAACTCCGAACCCCGAACCCAAAACCCTAAACCCTAAAACCCTCAACCCTCAACCCTCAAACCTCAACCCTAAACCCTTTTTATGTCGAAATTTTATAATTTCCATTTTTGTGAACTTTGTTATCTTGCCTTGTATGCTGGGCTTAAGCAGGTTTTTAAGAAATGTTACGATCCAAAGGCCCATATTGGTTTAGGTGGGGTTTTGGGTCGTGACATAGACCTTCTCTCTCTCTTTACCCTCTACTTTCTCTCTCTAATCTCTCTCTACACGCAAATCAAGGCTCTGAGTGGTGAATGGACGTCACCAATGCACTCAGAATGTCGAAGAACCCCAAGGTACACCTCCTACTCTCTCTACCCCAAGGTACACCTCCTACTCTCTCTACCCCACTTTCTCTCTCCTCTCTCTCTCCTCATTTTCTCTCTCTAGAACCTCACGGACAGAGCTTCGGCTCTTGGGAGATTTAATAGAGAAATGAGTGGGAGATCCGCTCCTTATATAGGCAAGAGGGTGGCCTATGTTGCACCACGTGACACGGTCATGTGATGATCACATGGGCTGCGATGATGTGGCCATTTGACCACTTTGACCGGTTTCTCAATTTTTCACGTGTTCGTCCCTCGTAACTTCACTAAACGACGTGCAATGGTGATGAAATGACAGGTGATCGTACTGGGGTAATCTAACACCTGATGTGCGAATTTTGAGAAAAAATATTGAGTTTTGATAGTAAAATCGAAGTCCGAAAGAAAATTTTAAAACCCACAAATTTCCTGATTTTGGATGCTAAACACACTGCTGTTTCGCGGTTTGAGTTGCAATAAAGCCGAAACGATTTCTAACCTAATTTAGCAAGGGAAGAGAGAGAACCTAGGGTTCTAAAAGGGTTTTAGCTTGGAGAAGAAGGGTTTTGCTTAGAGAGGAAGATGATTAGCTTGTAGATCTTCCCCAAATCATCTTGGGAGCGATTTGGATCCAAATGAAGGATCCCTAAGGTCGATATCCCCTCTAACTCAACCCTAATAATATTTTTATATGTTAAAATAGAAATGATTATAGATTCTCAAGAGATTTACATAAATATGCATAGATTAAAGAATAGAAATATAAATTTTAGTTAATATCCTCTTTAATCTAGTTTTTGTATCATTTCTGATTACCGATTTAGTATGATAAATGATGGATTTACATGTTAAGGATGTGGATGGATTGATATTTTAGAAGCTTAAATGGAAATTATGGGATTGTGTTTATGGGTTATGAATGGATGAAATGATGGAGGATGGGCTAAAATGGAGGATGGATTGTGAATGTGTGGATTTGTGTTAGGTTTGGAATGGATAAATGTGGTTTATGGATGAGTAGGTTAAGGTTATAGAATGTGAAAATGGGAAGGGCATTGTATACGTAACTAACGCATGATAGGTGTTTGATGAAATGTCTAGGAAACACTAAGTATGGAAATGAAGATATTGAAGGGTTTTATGAGTACAATAAGATATACTATGATGAATTATGCTTAGAAATGATATTTTAAATGTTAGCATGAGCATGATAATAGATGAATTATGTTAAAATGAATTATGCTTAATTATGTTGCATGGTGATTGATATTCGAGTAGGCCAATGCTTAGAGAAAGTCCTCTATGTCGGAAATTCTCTAACTAGGGAGATGTAACCTAGTGAAGTTTCTTGACGGAAGATGGAATCTAAGTGATGACCGAACTCGAATACCAATCACGACACTCAAGCACAAGTGCATGTGTGTGGTAATTTACAAGTCTCACGGGTACACAAACATGATCACGATCACTGCATGGACACGAACATTGCATGAACACGGACATTGCATAGATACTGAAATACAAGGACAAGGATAAGTACAAAGACTCTGAACACTGAAATACAAGTACAAGGACACTGAATTACAAGTACAAGGACACTATATTGTTTTACAAGAACCCTGAAATTCAAGTAGCTCCGGCATTCGTTGATGCTCTCCATGGAAAAGATTTTAATTCCTGAATAATTATCATGGACATTTGGGATCTAAGAGCTCTAGGGGCTTACGCTTTTGTCGATGCACCTCCATGGATCTAAATACAAGACTTCGATAACTATTTTATGGGAAAACAAGCATGCATTGCATTCATGATACAAGTTCAAGAGTTACAAGTCCAAGAGTCACACAAGTACACGAGTCAAGTTAAGTCAAGATGTTCACATGTTTCCGCACTCTAATTATGTTCATGTTATATTAAACTGCTATTGATTTTATAATTGTTACATGAGTTGGATATTTGATATATGTTTGTACTATTGTTAGTTAGTTTGGATATCTGCTGAGTATTCAATGCTCAGTCGACCTGTTATTGTCGTACAGGTATAGCACAGGATCAGGTGGCAACTCCTTTGGTGAAAGAGGAGTATTTTGAGGAAGCGGAAGAAGGCGATCTTCCAGTTGAGGGAGTCCGGGATCTTGACCGGTCCCTGTATTACTAGTTTATTTCTAGTTTCAATTTTGTTGGATGAGAACTTATAATAGACTTGAGACTTATTAGTAGATGTTGCTTTAGTTATGTTATGGATTTTTGATATATCAGTTGGCGACATATTGGATGGATCTTTTTATATTAAAAGAAATTTTATAGTTACTATTTTTGAAAGAATTATCTTTCAGTTTTGCCTTATTGCTATAAATGTTAAGCAGGGATAAGTAATGTGGCGGAGTCCCATTAGACCAAGGTGGGGTTTTGGGGTCGTTACAAAAGTAGGATCAGTAGCTGGAGGCTTCTTACTCTTGCCATTTATGTACTCCATCTTACCCTTCCCTGTGATGAACAACATGGCCGATTAAGACCATGGAAGATAATTGTTGTCATTCAACTTCACGGTAGTGATTTGAAGGCTAGGTAGGGGAGTCATCATGTCCCAAATGCAAGTAACTATCAGCAGAAGTTGGAGCTCGGGAAGACTGAGTAACCTCGGAATCGCCCATCTTGTGTCAACTACAGATTGATTTGCACAAATCCGGCCTCTGAATACACTCCTAGCATGTACCACAGAGTTCTACAACCCAAACGAACAACCACCAATGGTCCAATGACCAAAAACCATTTCAAAAGTACCTGAACACCTCCTCAAACATCTTGAGGGCACCCAAACTTCTTCATATAACATTAATTATCCATTAAAATACCTCCACAAAGGTTAAAATGCGAAAAAGGAGAGAAAACACCCAAAAAATAGCCTCTACCAGAAAATATAGAAGAGAAAAACGTTCGTCGAAGCTCTGGTGAGATTCTGATTGCCGGGAAATCAGTGCCAAAGGGACCAAAATTTTGAGGGGGATCTTTTAATACCATTGTCCCCAAGTTAAATCCCCCTACAAGGAGAATAACTGACTGGTTCCAAGGAGGAATTTTCATAATTCTTTTTCAAAAAAATTCTCAAAAATTCACTTAAAAGCTCCAATAAATCTTGAAAATATCACCATAATTCTTCTAATTTGTAGATGTACTAGATCTAAGAAGAAAATACACAGAAAAAATACCTTGGATGACGTCATACTAACGCCATCATCACGTTAGCTGTACGACTGCTGACGTCGACAGCTGTCGGCGATACCAACAGCGAGATTATTCACCTTCTTGCTCTATCTTTGTGCTCTGATGATGCCAAGTGAATTTCTTAGAGTTGGGTTTTAGGTTTAGTCGTTTAGAAGAAGGGAGAAGAAGAAGAAGAAAGAAAGAGGAAAAGAGTAGAGAGTGTAAACTTCCTCTCTCTCATATTCTATTAATGTAAAAGGATAAAAGAAGGGTTTCCTCTAATTACAAGAAAGCCCCTCATTACACATATGCTTAATATTCTACAAATTTTCTGGACTGTTTAATTTTATGAGCCACTTCTTGGATTTTATATTTTCATGAAATGATTGATCCTCAGTATTCAATAAATTCTGTTGTTATTGAATGTTGAGTTATTGATGTAGTGCTTACTCTTACTTTCCTGTGGAAATGATGTTTAGTTACAATATTATGATTAATGTATATGCTACCACTGGACTTCATCACAAAGCAGAGAAGCTTTTCCGAGCCATGCAGAGAGATGGACGCTCTCCCGATTCCTTCACCTACCTTGCACTTGTTCGGGCTTATACAGTGGAAACTATCGGTGCAATTTAGAAAGAAGGGATCTTCCCATCCTGTGCTCATTATAGCCACCTACTCTCTACTTTTGCAAAATCTGGTTTGATTGGGCACGCTGAAAGGGTTTACAGGGAACTCATTTGAGTCATAACCTAGCATGTCATCAGACCATGCTAAGGGGCTATTTAGACTATGGACATGTCGTGGAAGGCATCTCCTTCTTTTAACGGATTAGAGAGCTTGTGGAACCAGAGGTTTATTCTAAGTGCAGGTGCATCTTTACAACTCCGCGCGCAAGTCACATAAAGCTGTGGATTTTCTGAATTCCATGGATATTCTTGGGGTCTTGTTCCTGAAATACCTGAAAGTTGGATCAAAGACGAGCACCTGAGATATATGGGGCCTAATTGAGTAATTGGTCTTAGGAGAACCATGAAAAGAGTTAAGAAGAGAGTGTGATATGTTAATTAAGATTGAGCTAATGAGGTTTTAAAAGGGATAAAGATGAAGAAAAACCCAAATCCTTTTATTTCATGGTGGGAGCCTGGAAGGTGGCAGCAGTGGCAATAGCAGTGCTCATGCGGGGTACAAGTAAGTGGCTCCAAACCATCAGATTCCCAATACTCATTGAATTAATGGAAATGAGCATATAATGTGAGCCAAGAACCCAACTCTCTTAAGGAAAGTGAGCATTTCAATGGTGGTAAATCTCTAACCGTAGTATTGTTTATTACACTGTCTAGAAGCACCAAATAAGAACAAAGTGAAATACACACTCGGGGGTGGAGAGTGACCAATCAGTTGGTCAAAAGTCAATATGATGCATTGAGAATACCATCCAATTGGTCAACTTATGTTTATTGGTTGGGAAAAATCTAATGGATGGTCCGGGTAGACAAATGTACAATCATATGGTTGTGCTAATCCAACTAGAATAATTTGACTTATAGATCTCCTAATTTGGCCCCACTCGTGTCTTTGACCTCTCCGGAAATTTTTCTTACACAGAATAGTCATTGTTCATTCTATAATGCTCTAACTAGACTGGTTCTGCCTCAAGGATTTGAACTCAGCATGCCTCAGGCATCCTCTACCTATCTGTACTTTAAATCTTCAAGAGTGTTATAATGCAATCCTTAGCTGCATCCAAGATTCATGTGCTAAAGTGCAGGTGGACGACTAAAGACCGTGGAGCATGTTGGACATAGTTCCAGTTCAGGCATATGATCACCGGATTGAGTTTCTGGTCGTATTGTTACTCTACATTATATAAAATGTAAGCCTTTCCCCAGTCTGCCTAATGTTTTGTATTTTGAAATCCATTTTGTTAATCTTCTACTATTTTTTTGCAACGAGTTCTATAGCATGATTAAAAAGATTTTCATCTACATACCAGAGGAAGCCAAGAGGCTATCCTATCTCCCAAGGGGAAGCTTCCAGTCAACAGGGGAGGTAGAACCAGGGAAGCCAGATTATGATGTGGTAGTTGGCACTGATGAAGAGTCCTCCAAGGTGGGCTCCAGTTGCTGACGTGTCTATGCCCCTTGCAAAGTTATGAAGCGAATCAAAAAGAGGGGAGAACAAGAGGAAAGGTAAGAAGTTCTCCTTGGCCAATCCTGGCAATTTGTTTTAGCAATAACAACAATGACACTGTAATTGACTATTTTTCCATGATGTGAGGGTGGCCTTTGTTTTCCTGTCCGGTGAGGTGGGACCAAAGAATAGGCTGCTTGGTGACTACAAGTGTCGTCAGGGTAATGTGATGAATCCAAAAATCTCATCCTCTTATTGCTTGTTCAGAGGTGGGATAAGCTGAAGTTTGTTGGCCACATGACAAAGTTAATCGTCAGTAGATTTGTCATGATGTGTGCACGATTTGTCTCTCTGTTGAGAAGATGAACTTAGAGAATGAAAGGAAAGGAAATGGAAACCCCACATTGTCTCTTATTTCTTTCATATATAACATAGTACTGTCTTATAAATATTACTGCCTCTCATCTCCTTTTGTTTGTTTCTTGCATGCATATATGAACCTGAGAGAAAAGTCCTTGGTTGCACTAGATGTGCTAGAATGCTGAGTATTTCATGAAAAAAAAGGGGGGCGAGCTCCAATCTGCTCTTAAATTTAAATTTAGTTTTTGGTTATAGTCTGTTCTTAAATGCACAGCCACAAAAGGAAATGCAATTGAATAGATTTTAGCCACAAGATCAACACAAGGGGACCTCTACTCTGTTTTGTGGGGCGTTTTCTTATCAATCATATTGCTTCCCTCAATTATCCTTTACCAATTTTGAAAGTTGGTTTTTCAGACAGCCTAAAGGATGAAGGTATATATATCATTAAGCTAAAGGGATCAAAGACAAAGTTTAGTATGGTCTTGGCACTCAGCCCCATATTTATTTGACGCCCCCTTCAATTGGAACACACCAAAACCTACGGAGGTTTGCAATTGCTAGACAAAGCATGAAATTGAAGTCATTGATGCAAAATGAACCCTTGTCCTACAAGCAATATATCTTTGGGTAAATTACACTCATCCCCCTGAGGTTTGGTGAAATTTCATAAACCTCCCCTCTTGTTAGGCTTATCATATTAACACTATTAACTAATGATACTTTTTTCCAATTTTACCCTTATTACTTAAAGGAAACACGTATCTAAGGCTTAGTTTGAAAGCTCAATAAAAAAAACATAAATGTCCCAAGCCACCACATGTCCTTTTTAACACCCACTAACTATGATTAAGATTAACTCACCTTTAGGGTTTATCCATCTAACCTTAGTTTTTTAGAAATAAAAAAATATAGGTCGATTATGTTTAACCACAATTAAAGGGGCAGTACAATCCGCCATGTGACCCTTTTAACACCCACTAACTGGGGTTAAGATCAGGGGCGGAGCCAAGAATTTTTCATTACGGGGGCCGAAATACAAGTATAAAAAAGTAATAGAATTGAGGGTATGAAATTTGGGGGTTCGAGGGCGTAGCTCCTAAGAAATTTTTTTTTGGGGTAGTTTTTTATTTTGAGAATTTTTTTCCTAGTAATGCCCTTGAGATCGCCACACGTCCCTACTAATACCCCTTAACTGTGGTTAAGATTCACCCACCTATCCTTGGTTTTTAAATTTCTTTTCAAACCCTAAGGTTAAATTCGTTTAATATTTTATTCTAAAACTAAGGATAAGTATGTGAACCCTAAGAGTGGGTGTATTTTAACCATAGTTAAGGGGCATCAATAGGGATATGTGACAACCTCAAGGGCATAACCGAACTCCATTGGGGGGTCTGTTATATATATGACAAAAAAATTGGGGGGCCACTATATTATATAAGACATAAAAAATTGGGGGGGCCAACCATAGTAAAAAAATTAAAAAATTTTGAGGGACCCTCTTTTTCATACTACTTCATGTAGGTTTTGCAAAAATTTTGGCCTCTCCTCGCCCCCCCGGCTCTGCCCCTGGTTAAGATTCGCTCGCCCCTAGGACTCATCAATCTAACCTTGGATTTAAAAAAAATAAAATAATATATATATATATATATATTAATCTTAGGTTAATTATGTTTAACCACATTTAAAGGATCTCTATAAGCCACCACTTGTCGCTTTTAACACCCACTAACTATGTTAAGATTCACTCACTCCTAAGGTTATCCATCAAACATTGGTTTTTAGAAAGAAAAAAAAACTTAGGTTGATTATGCTTATCCACAATTAAAGGAGGCTTTACAAGCCGCCACGTGTCCCCTTTAACACCCACTAATTGTGGTTAAGAGTCACTCACCCCTAGGATTCATCCATCTAACCTTGGTTTTTAGAAGAAAAAAACCTTGGTTGATTATGCTTAACCACAATTAAAGGGGGCTCTACAAGCTGCCATGTGTTCCCTTTAACACCCACTAACTATGGTTAAAATTCACTCACCCCTACAATTTATCCATCAAACCTTGGTTTTAAGAAAAAAAATAAAAATATATTAACCATAGGTTAATTATATTTAACCTTTAAAGTGTTTCTATAAGCTGCCACATATCCTTTTAATACCCATTAACTATGGTTAAGATTCACTCACCCCTAGAGTTCATCTATCTAATATTGGTTCTTAGAAATTAAAAATATTTACCTTAAGTTGATACTAATAACCTTGGTTACCATACCCAATTATCATTTATTTAATTGTATAAGTTGACTTTGTCTTTATGAAGGGTAATTTAGACATTTTAAAATGTTTAAATGATGACATCAAAGTCCATCCATGTAAGTAACATCAAACTAACGAAAGAGGGTATATGTTACAGACAACCAAAGTTGAGGGAGGTCAGTGTAATTTCAGAAAACAAGAGGAGAGGTTTCTGAAATATCACCAAACCTCAGGGGAGGTGAGTGCAATTTACCCTATATCTTTTCTGGCTGGCACTTGCCAGTCACACTAAGTAGGTCAGCATTAATCCTAGGGTAAATTACACTCACCTTCCCTGAGGTTTTGTGAAATTTCTAAAACCTCCTCTCTTGTTTATGAAATTACATTGACCTCCCCTGTCGAGCTTACCATATGAACTCTGTTCACTAATGATAATTTTTTTTCCAATTTTACTCGTATTAATTTGAGGAAACACGTATTTAAGGGTTAGTTTGAAAGCTCAACCAACAAAAACATAAACATCCCAAGCCGCCACGTGTCCCTTTTAACACCCACTGACTTTGATTAAGATTCACTCGCTCTTAGGGTTTATCCATCTAACCTTAGTTTTTAGAGAAAAAAAATAACCTTAGGTTGATTATGTTTAACCACAATTAAAGGGCCTTTACATGTCATCATGTGTCCCTTTTAACACCCACTGATTGTGATAAAATTTACTCACCCCTAGAATTCATTAATCTAACCTTGGTTTTAAGAAAAAAACTATAAAAAATTTATATTAGGTTAATTATGTTTAACCATAGTTAAAGGATCTCTATAAGCTACCACTTTCCCTTGTAACACCCACTAATTGTAGTTAAGATTCACTTACCCCTAAAGTTCATCCATCTAACAATTGTTTTTCGAAAGGAAAAAAAAATTTAGGTTCGCTAGGACTTAGGTTTGTTACGAAATTGTATGCTACTAAAAGTTATTGTATGCTATTATATTATGAGTTTGAAATGACACAGTGATAATTATATGTTAGGATGTCTAGTGTTCAAGTGAGACTTATGAGTTATTTTTAAATTCAGGTCGAATAACGATAAAGCTAAGGCATTAAATTCCTAAAGGTTAAGTATATTGAAGAAAAATCTTGAACGAATAAGATTTAAATTATTTAAGATTTAGGTTTTATAATCATTTTAAGCCAATGTTTAAATAATTTTCCAGTTAGACTTATGATTTGTTATTTGTTTTTAAAATTTTCGTCATGAGGCACAACAACCAAGATTGCTATTATCTAATATTACTATTTTGAATATGAAATCTCTATGATGATTGTTAATATGCTATATTATATTATTATACGTAAAACATGATATGTTATAATTAGAATATATGATTGTGCACCTGATTAAAACACGTAGTTATGTAAATATCTTATGCACCTTACTAATCAATGAGCACCTAAAACATGTCTAACCGATATAATTTTTGACATATCCCTTTGTTACAAATTATATATATATATATAATTTGGACAAGCTCATGGATGTTTGATGCACATTTCTAGATACAGATGCTTGTTAATTCTGCAGCACGTTCTAGACTCAGTGCTCAGTCCAAAAATTCTAGATACAGATGCGTGTTAATTCTACAACACGTCTAAACCCAGAGCTCAGTCTAAAGTGATAAAGATATTATAAACTTCAAGAATAGTGTAGGTTTCAAAGTCCAAAAACATTATACACATCTTGTAAGTATCATGCATAGTATAAGCATCATACATAGTATAAGTATCATACATAGCATACACTTCATGCATAGCATAAGCATCATGCACATATCATAAGCATCATGCACATCTTATAAGCATCATACATAACATAAGCATCATACATCTCATATGCATCATACAGATTTTAAAAGCATCAAGACGGGAGACCCATTGCCAAGAAACCTTCTAAAGTAAAGATTCATAAATGTAATTTGTTTGAACGACAACTAAATTACGATTTATAAAATTCTAAAGGCATTGATAGAATTCAATAACCATAATAAAATTTTGAGGAAAATGTCTCCTAAGTACACCAGAATTCTAAAATTAACCTAGTGAGTCTCACCCTTGAAGAACGAGATCCCTTTAGGTCTCATATGCTAGAATTTTCTTAATGTATTTAATTTAATTATGAATTTAGTTAATTAATATTCTTCATAATAAATGATGACTATTTATATGGTATATCAAACTCTCTCTATAATATATGATATAATAAATCAAGAGTTAAGGTGTATGATAATAGAACCTACCATAGACTTTCTATTTGATAATCTTTAATTAGATTAGAACGATAAAATAAAATAAAAAGGAAGATTACTGTTGGTTTCTTTCTTAAACCGCAGAGATGGTGCTCATGGTCCCCGCCTCCTCTAGGCTTCTGGGTTCTAAATAGTGATGGCTCAATTAGAAATGGTGCAGCGGGTTTTGGTGGCATTCTGCGTGATTGCAATGGTCATCCTCTTCTAGCTTTCGCGGAAGGAGTGGAGGGAACTGATATCCTACAGCTGGAAATCCTAGCCATTGAAAGAGGCATTGATCTAGCTACGGCCCAAGGTATTCAGCACCTCCATATTAATACAGACTCGCTGCAAGCCTCTCAGTTACTGAACGCTTCTAATGATCCTCCTTGGTACTTGGCGAATTTAGTTATGAGATGTATTCTCAAGCTATCCCACTTTTCAGCATATTCTATTCATCATATTTGGCGGGAAAGTAACTCGGCAGCTGATTTTCTAGCCAAATTTTGTATTCTCAATAGCTCTATTGTTCTTTTGCCAAGGGAGTTTCCCTCTGCACTTTTATCCATTTTGGAAAAGGACAGATCGGGTTGTAATTACCTTAGATTGTAATCCCTTTTCTTTTTTATTTTATATGTCTGGTCGGGGTCTGCCTAACCCCAACTTACCTTCCAAAAAAAAAAGAGAAAAACAGAAGAATCTGATTAACTTTTACGCAACAAGTGCAGACAAGTGATTCTTTATTGGAAAACATAAATTCTCAGGCTTAAATCTATAAATATTCGGTTAAAACCTCAAATCTGTAAGTTTAGGTCCACTAAACACATAAAAGATAGAGTTTGAGAGATAGAGAATGAAAAGTTTGACAATTACTTTCCTGATCTATCTAATTTAGCTTTCGAGTTAATTCTTAAACTTAAATCTAATTAATTTTTAATCTAAATTTATCTTTATTTTTTGTGGCTTGAGAATCAAGTAATGAAGATCAGAAAAGTGATTAAGACTTACAAATGAAACACTCAAATAAAAAGGAGTGTTTTGCAAACAAGGTGGCCGTAAGATGATAATGGAAAAAAATCTCTTGACCGTGAGTTCCACATATGCAAAGTAAGATTTACACTTTTTTAGCAAGAAAAAAAATAAATTTAATGAGTACATAGGTTCCTTGTAAATAAATATAAATAAGTGTTATTATATGAGTGAAAATAAATACATAAAATAGCTTATATAATTACATGAATTTTTGTAAATATAATAAGTTTTATTATATTTAAAGATTAAAAGAAAGAAAAAGTTATGATGACAAATTTTATTATAGTAATAGAATATATATATCTGATAATTACATGAGATTCTTTTAAGTATAATAAGTAAGAACTCCCCATTTATAACTAAATGATCGTGAGCTTTATCCATCTAATGAGGCCATCTTAATTGTCTAGCCCGACCACACAAGGCAAAATTTTTGTCATCACAAAATAAAATGTCCAGACATATGATGATATGATGCAAGGTACTTCCTATCCTAAGATGACATTAAATAAGATGTCTTAACAGAATGAGTAAATTTTGTCCTATTTTATGGTTATAATATTATGTTTAATATGATTGTGTGTGATAGATGTATGTATTATATGAGTATGTGACTTGTACGTTTAATTGACATACTTAGGTAAACTAATTCGAGAAAAGTACCCAATTTGGTTGTTTAAGGTAAAATAATTTCGAGGACGAAATTTATTTAGGGGGGGAAGGATGTAGAGACCTGAAATTTAGTTCATCGGCATTCGTACCATTTACATGAATTTCTTGAAATATGTGCCCGATTTTAAATGCATGCGTTCCTAAAAGATGAATTAAAAGGGATGCCTTAACATACCCTCAACTTGAAGAAGCCATAGTTTTGACGCCACAAATCAGAATTAAGTGATTCTTGAATTTTTAGAAAGGTATTGGAATCCTCTTCAAGGTTCATGTTTACCATTTTTCTAGATTCTTAGTCGTAGTTAGGTTAATAGTTGGATTTCTAAAACCAGGGCTGTTGAAATTAATTTCCAGATCAGTCAGCTTTAGGGGCAAATTAGTTCATAAATAAAGAAGAATTAGAAATTTTGTAAAACATCAAAGTTGTTCTCTCTCAAATAATGAGTCCAATGCAAGTTCAATCGTCAAAATCTGATAAATGAGTAAAAAGTTACGGCTAAAATACCAAAAGCTGTTCCAAAAAAAAATATTTGGGGGGGGGGGGGTGATCGATCGCCCCTGGATTCGTCAAAATCCTAGGACTCCCAATATTATAAATACTCTTTATACACGAGGGTTGAAGCTTTCTAAGGCCTTCTAAACCTAAAAAGAGAGAAAAAAGAGAGTTTTTAATAGATTAAAAAGAGAGAAACTAAAGGAGGCCAAAGGATTGGTAAGATAAAGGAGAAAAGAGGCGTGAAGATCAAGATAAAACCCTATTCGCAAGTGACAGATCGTAGGGAGACGATCAAGAGAGGTAAATAACAGATCTAGTATTCCATATTTTGAATATTAACTTAAAAGAATGAATAAAAAGAGAGTAAACCTAAGTAAAGATCTAAGAATATGTAGGATCTAAGAACATGTTTACGTTTTCTATATTATTATTGATAGATTTGTTAAAATAGGATATGAAGAACCATTTATGAATTTTATATTATTATTGATAGATTTGTTAAAATAGGATGTGAAGAACCGTATTTGGATTTCTACATTATTATTGATGGAGTTGTTAAAATAGGATAAGAAGAACCATATTATGATTTCTATATTATTATTGATAGATTTGTTAAAAAAGAATGTGAAGAATTATATGAAGAACCATATTTTGATTTCTATATTATTATTGATAGATTTGTTAAAATAGGATGCGAAAAACCATATTTTGATCTCTCTGTTATTAACTATGGATTTGCTAAATTAGGATGTGAAGAATCCTGTTAAAAATTAATTATGATTCAACAAAGGGATTGAGAAAATTTATTGAAGTATGTGGATTTATGAGGAGAATGAGATGAATGGATGTAAATTGAATGGATGAATTATTATGGATTTAATTATATGTGAGTGTGATTTTATGTTGCAATCCATGAAAATTCTGATTGATCAGAAGTGTTATAATTAGGATATTGATCTTGATTTAAATTTTTTTTTAGAAAGAGATTTTATATTTACATTAGATCGTGACTTCGGTGTGCTTTAATATAAACAGAGATTTTATATTGTCGAATTATTGAAAATATGAGATTTTGTATGTTCTTTTATTCTTCTTAATACATGATATACTATTGGGTAAACGAACCTCTGATGAAAGTCAGGCTTGCCTAAGCCTGGTTAACATAGTGGTATGGGATGCTATGGTGAGATGTCCTATGGTCCTTGACGGTTAATCTTATGTGTAATTTAAACAAAAAGTATATCATTGTGCACTCACGAATGAAAAATCTGTAAAAGTATGAAAAAAGAATTAAAGAGAGTAATAAGATGTAAGTGAGACCAAAAGTAAAGTAAGAATGTAAGAAAGAGAGACACACGAAAGTGATAATGCATGTTTGTGTTGTACACCACCGGATACCATCAAAAAGGGTGAGATGTATGCTAAAGTAAGTAAGCCGTCGTACTGGAAAATGTACTAAGCCGTCCATACCGGATAATATACGAAGGGTGATATCTCGGTAAAGTAAAGTATAGTAACCCCTTTCCTTATGTGGTAAAACGGTATTTTAAGTTATTACTAATGCATGTGAATGTGTTGTTCATGGAATGATAAAGTATGAAGTATAAAAAGTAAGAAACGAAAGATCTCCAAAGATGCAAGTGTCTTGTTTCAAGATAAGTTTCCAAGAGTACTAGTTATCTGACTTCAAGAAAGATCTCAAAGAAAAGTAAGAAAAGTAAGAAAAAGAAAAGAAAAGTAAGAAAGTAAGAAAAGAAAGAAAGAAATTGACGTAATGTATTTGGTTGTTTCCGCACTCTGATTATGTATATGAACTGATATATGGATCTGTAAGATGCATGTAATTTAATGTTCATTATATTGTTCACTATGGTCTGTTTCAGCCGATGACTTTTGTTGTCGGTAGGTTCAGGTTCAGGTTTTGATATTTGTGCGCCCCGACTGTGTAAAGAAGATGAATACTTCAGAGAATCGGAAGGAGATTATTTCGAGGAAGAACGAGATCTTGATCGTTGGCCCTACTTTTGAATTTAATTTGTTTGTGGTCAAATCTCAGGGAGACTTTAATTGACCTTATGGATATTTATGTTTAGTTTAGTTTCATGATGATCATGATGAAGGGTTAGTATTTATTTTATTTCAGTTGCAGTCAATGATTATGAATTTAGTTGATGTTTTAATTGAAGAAATTTTTAAGTTCAGATTTTAGTATGTCTTTAAAGCTTATTAAATAGATTAAGTCAAGTAAGTCACGTGCCAAAGTTCCACATTCTCCTAGGGGGATTTTGGGGCATGACAAACATCCAATAGTTGGAGTCATAAAAGACTCCATCTTGGGCTACTCACTAAATGTTCTAGTAAGCGTGGCACATTAGTATCTCTCTTTCTCACTCTATATGTAATGACCCGGATTTTCGGAAGAAAATCCTGAGGTCAGGATGACCTCTAATTGAGTAGGATTAATTAAAAGATCAGTAATCTTGAATATTAGGGTATCACTTTCCCTAATCGGAATCTGTGGAATCTCGGGAAAGTGTTTGGGTTTAACCGCAGGTTTTGGTTATGGGATTCGGTACCCGATAATTACTGGTAAAACCGAGAGATACCCACCCAATATTATCATACTGCGTGTCAGTCTACTACCTAGACAATTACCTGTCGTGCTAGCTTCGCCATGCATCGATTTGCAAAACCATGGGAGTCTTGTACGTAAGAAAATCCGCAGGTTTTGAAATTCAGTCGGTACTCAATATTTACTGATTGTCCAATAGAAATCTTCAAAACTCACACTCCGCGTATCGGTTGGCCGTTTAGACAACTACCTGTTGTCTCGGCTTTATTGCAACTCAAACCGCGAAACCGCAGTGTGTTTAGTGTCCAAAATCAGGAAATTTGTGGGTTTTACAATTTTCTTTCGGACTTCGGTTTTACTATCAAAACTCAATATTTTTTCTCGAAATTCGCATATCGGGTGTCAGATTGCCCCCAGCACGGTCACCTGTCGTTTCATCACCATCGCACGTCATTTAGTGAAGTTACGAGGGCCGAACGTGTGAAAAATTGAGAAACCGGTCAAAGTGGTCAAAGGGCCACATCATCGCAGCCCATGTGATCGTCACATGACCATGTCACGTGGTGCAACATAGCCACACTCTTGCCTATATAAGGAGCAGATCTCCCTCTCATTTCTCTATTCAATCTCCCAAGAGTCGAAGCTCTGTCCGTGAGGTTCTACAGAGAGAAAATGAGGAGAGAGAGAGAGAGAGAAGAGAGAAAGTGGGCTAGAGAGAAGGAGGTGTACCTTGGGGTAGGGAGAGAAGGAGGTGTACCTTGGGGTTCTTCGACATTCTGAGCACATTGGCGACGTCCATTTCACCACCCAGAGCCTCAATTTGCGTGTAGACAAAGAGATTAGAGAGAGAAAGTAGAGGGTAGAGAGAGAGAGAGAGAGAAGGTCTATGTCACGACCCAAAACCCCACCTAAACCAATATGGGCCTTTGGATCATAACATTTCTTAAAAACCTGCTTAAGCCCAGCATACAAGGCAAGATAACAAAGTTCACTAAAATGGAAATTATAAAATTTCGACATAAAAAGGGTTGAGGGTTGAGGGTTGAGGGTTGGGGTTTAAGGGTTTAGGATTTAGGGTTGAGGGTTTTAGGGTTTAGGGTTTTGGGTTCGGGGTTCGGAGTTTAGGGGCTCGGGGTTTAGGGGTTCGGGGTTTAAGGTTTATGGTTTAGGGTTTAGGGGTTAGGGTTTTGGGTTTTAGGGTTTAGGGTCTAGGGTATAGGGTATAGGGTATAGGGTCTAGGGTTTAGCGTTTAGGGTTTAGGGTCACGGCCTCTCCGCTGTGACCATGAAGAAAGAGCAGACCGCTCTAGAGAAGAAGGTTGCATGTTAGTCCGACGACGCTCCTCCCTGTGGAGAATGTAATATGCCTCAATAATGGACATAAGAGGTTCATTCCCTAAAATTTGACCACGGATTTGCTCATACTCGAGGTTGAGACCAGCCTACAACTCATAGACCCTGGGTACATCAATATGCTTCTTATACCCTACGGCATCTTCAGTGCACTTTGTCGTATACATATGAAAGATGTCAAATTCTTCCCATAGACGGCGAAGAGTAGTGTAGTACGTGGCCAGAGAAGTATCACCCTGTCTTAGTTGTCCAATACACTGGCGCAACTCATAGGCTCTAGCATGAGTGCCTCCCTCAGATTAAGTCTGCTTCACAGCATCTCATATCTCTTGGGCTGTGGAGAGAATGATATATCCATTGCTAAGATCCGGAATCATGGAGTGGAGAAGCTATGACATGACTGTGGCATTCTGGGCTTGCCATTTAGAGAAAGTAAGATCAGTAGCCGGAGGCTTCTTACTCTTGCCATTTATGTACTCCATCTTACCTTTCCCTGTGATGAACAACATGGCCGATTGATACCATGGAAGATAATTGTTCTCATTCAACTTCACGGTAGTGATTTGAAAGCTAGGGGAGTCACCATGTTCCAAATGCAAGTTACTATCAGTAGAAGTTGGAGCCCGGGAAGACTGAGTAACCTCGGAATCACCCATCTTTTGTCAACTACAAACTGATTTGCACAAATCCTGCCTCTGAACAACACTCCTAGCATGTACCACAGAGTTCTACAACCCAAACGAACAACCATCAATGGTCCAACGACCAAAAACCATTTCAAAAGTATCTGAACACCTCCTCAAACATCTTGAGGGCACCCAAACTTCTTCATATAGCATTAATAATCCATTAAAATACCTCCACAAAGGTTAGAATGCGAAAAAAAAAGAGAAAACACCCAAAAAACAACCTCTACTAGAAAATTTAGAAGAAAAAAATGTTCGCCGGAGCTTCAGCGAGATTCTTATCGGGGGGAAATCGGTGCCAAATGGACCAAAATTTTGAGGGGGATCTTTTAATACCATTGTCCCCAAGTTAAATCCCCCTACAAGGAGAATAACTGACTAGTTCGAAGGAGGAATTTTCATAATTCCTTTTCAAAAAAATTCTCAAAAACTCACTTAAAAGCTCCGATAAAAGTCGAAAATATCACCATAATTCTTCTAATTTTTAGATCTACTAGATCCAAGAAGAAAATACACAGAAAAAATACCTTGGATGACGTCATACTAACGCCATCATCACGTTAGCTGTACGGCTGCTGACGTCGGCAGCTATTTGCGATACCACCCACGAGATTATTCACCTTCTTGCTCTTCCTTTGTGCTCTGATGATACCAAGTGGATTTCTTAGAGTAGGGTTTTAGGTTTAGTCGTTTAGAAGAAGAGAGAAGAACAAGAAAGAAAGAGGAAAATAGTAGAGAGTGTAAACTTCCTCTCTCTCATATTCTATTAATGTAAAGGTATAAAAGAAGGGTTCTCCTAATTACAAGAAAGCCCCTCATTACACATATGCTTAATATTCTACAAATTTTCTGGACTGTTTAATTTTATGAGCCACTTCTTGGATTTTATATTTTCATGAAATGATTGATCCTCAGTATTTGTAGTAAAAATCAAATAAATGTTTGATAGTAATGATATTGTTACTAAGCCTTTGATCTATCAAATAACCGTGGATCGAGAAAAATCAAAGTAGGGTTTTGCCATTCTGTTTTTTTTATAATTAATTTTTAGTAAAAATCAAATAAATGTTTGATAGTAATGATATTGTTACTAAAAATTCAAAAGAGATGATAGTATGTTGTTTGAGATTTTCAGACTTTTATTAGCATGCAATAATTTTTATATGCTTATTATTGCAAAAAGAACGTAGAAATTTATAACATGAGATCTGTGAATGGTTGAAAATTTTGTGATACAATAATTGTTATGTCGTAAATAACAAGTTATGCATGATTGATGCATTAAGGACGACTATATAATGTTGTGGGTGAGAGCCCCTAAAATGATGAGCAAGCTAGGATTGTGGATCCTTGAGTGAAAGGCCCTAAACCCCTCGAAGAAGATCCCTTGCTTGGGATAGTCAGTTTGACTGAATTGGTACTAAAATCGGCGACGATAGTAAGGCCGAGCTGGTGCGAAAATCGAGTCATCATACTTGCATGACTCATAATGTTGATATATATTTTTGTTAATGTATTTATATTGCATATCTTTTTATTGTAAATTAATTGTAAGAAAGGGAGTGGAGTTTTCCTATTGGGTTTCATAAGGTTTTTTTTTTCTAAGAACAAAGGTTAGATGGATGAATCCTAGGGGTGAATGAATCTTAACCACAGTTAGTGGGTGTTAAGGGGACACGTTGTGGATTGTAGAGCCCCTCCTTTAATTGTGGTTAAAGCATAATCAACCTAAGTTTTTTTTTCCTTTCGAAAAACCAATGTTAGATGGAAGAACTTTAGGGGTGAGTGAATCTTAACCACAATTAGTGGGTGTTACAAGGGAAAGTGGTGGCTTATAGAGATCCTTTGACTATGGTTAAACATAATTAACCTAAGATTAATATTTTATTTTTTTTTTCTTAAAACCATGGTTAGATTGATGAATTCTAGGGGTGAGTAAATCTTAACCACAATTAGTGGGTGTTAAAAGGGACACATGGTGACTTGTAAAGCGCCTTTAATTGTGGTTAAGCATAATCAACCTAAAGTTATTTTTTTTCTCTAAAAACTAAGGTTAGATGGATAAACCCTAAGGGTGAGTGAATCTTAATCATAGTTAGTGGGTGTTAAAAGGGACACGTGGCGGCTTGGGATGTTTATTTATTTATAGTTGAGCTTTCAAACTAACCCTTAAATATGTGTTTCCTCTAAGTAATAAAGGTAAAATTGGAAAAAAAAAGTATCATTAGTGGACAGAGTTAATATGGTAAGCCCGACAAGGGAGGTCAATGTAATTTCATAAACACGAGGGGAAGTTTCAGAATTTTCACCAAACCTCAAGGAAGGTGAGTGTAATTTACCCTAGGATTAATGCTGACCTACTTGGTGTGACTAGCAAGTGTCAGCCAGAAAAGATATAGGGTAAATTACACTCACCTCCCCTGAGGTTTGGTAAAATTTCAGAAACCTCCCCTCTTGTTTTATGAAATTACACTGATCTCCCTCAACTTTGGTTGTCTGTAACATATACCCTCTTTCGTTAGTTTGATGTTACTTACATGGATGGACTTTGATGTCATCATTTAAACATTTTAAAATGTCTAAATTACCCTTCTTAAAGACAAAATCAACTTATACAATTAAATAAATGATAATTGGGTATGGTAACCAAGGTTATTAGTATCAACTTAAGGTAAATATTTTTATTTTCTAAAAACCAATATTAGATAGATGAACTCTAGGGGTGAGTGAATCTTAACCATAGTTAGTGGGTATTACAAGGATATGTGGCGGCTTATAGAAACACTTGAACTTAAAACCAAGGTTAGATGGATAAATTGTAGGGTGAGTGAATCTTAACCATAGTTAGTGGGTGTTAAAGGGAACACATGACAGCTTTTAGAGCCCCCTTTAATTGTGGTTAAGCATAATCAACCAAGGCTTTTTTCTTCTAAAAACCAAGGTTAGATGGATGAATCCTGGGGGTGTGTGAATCTTAACCCTAGTTAGTGGGTGTTAAAAGGGACACATGGCGGATTGTAGTGCCCCTTTAATTGTGGTTAAACATAATCAACCTAAGGTTATTTTTTTTTTTCTAAAAACTAAGGTTAGATGGATAAACCCTAAAGGTGAGTTAATCTTAATTATAGTTAGTGGGTGTTAAAAAGGACATGTTGTGGCTTGGGACATTTATGTTTTTTTTATTGAGCTTTCAAACTAAGCCTTGATACGTGTTACCTTTAAGTAATAAGGGTAAAATTGGGAAAAAGTATCATTAGTTAATGGTGTTAATATGATAAGCATAACAGGAAGGTCAGTGTAAATTCAGAAACAAGAGGGTAGGTTTCTGAAATTTCACCAAACCTCAGGGGGGATGAGTGTTATTTACCCAAAGAAATATTGCCTCAAGGACAAGGGTTCATTTTACATCAATGAATTCAATTTCATGCTTTGTCTAACAATTACAAACCTCCGCAGGTTTTGGTGTGTTCCAGTTGAAAGGGGCGTCAGATAAATATGGGGCTGAGTGCCGAGACCATACTAAAACTTTGTCTTTGATCCCATTAGCTTGATGATATATATATCTTCATCCTCTAGGCTGTCTGAAAAACCAACTTTCAAAATTGGTAAAGGAGAATTGAGGGAAGCAATATGATTGATAAGAAAACGCCCCACAGAACAGAGTAGAGGTCCCCTTGTGTTGATCATGTGGCTAAAATCTATTCAATTGCATTTCCTTTTGTGGCCGTGCATTTAAGAATAGGCTATAACCAAAACCTAAATTTAAATTTAAGAGCAGATTGGAGCTTGCCCCCCTTTTTTTTTTCATGAAATACTCAGCATTCTAGCACATCTAGTGAAAAGGTCTGGGGTTTCCAATTGCCATATTTATTAATTACTTGAAACATAGCTTAAGCGATTAGGAAGAAATTTAAACTTTCCAAGACCCTATTCACCCCCCTTCTAGGGTCCATTGCTTCAGCAACATAAGGTTCTTGAAACATTGTTGTAAATATAAAAATAAAAACAAATTAATGGATGTCAATGTAGTATGGAAAGGCTTCCACTCAAACATCCCTGCACACATAGCCACTTAGCAAATAAAGACAGATAATAATGACAAATAATTAAGCAATTAATTATTTATTTAATTAAGGTAGAGAATTGCTTCACTAAGAGGTGCTATAATTGAGTCTTTCTTGAAGATAGTCGAAGTCTCTCATGTGTAAGGGATGTGGCAACTCTATCTCCGGGATACAACTCAGCTCGGATTCTCTCTGGTCTTCCTAACGAGTTTGCACAACTCGGTAGAAGACGGGTATTGATCTTCCTTTCTGATGTCATTTAAAATTAAATATATACTTATATATATCCTTTTAATTAGGGTTTTCCATTAATCCAAATGTCTAGTCCCATCAGATATATAAGAAGAGAATATCTAATTTATTAGACAAATTCCAAAATTACTATTTTACCCCTTAGGGTTTAAGGGTCTTATTGGTTACAGGGTTAGGTTCACTCTGGTTTTGGTCTAATACTATTTTACTCCTATTCTGTTTGGTTACAGATTCTGATTCTGGTATGGCCAGAATCAATTCTGTCTTAAGTCCTGTTTGGTTACAGTTTTAAGTTAATACATTTTAACTTAATCCGAGTATGTTTGGTCACAAACTATAGTTATTCCGATTTTATCAGTTCCAAATTATGTTTGGGTATAAGTTCATACTTGTCTAGATTAACTCATTCCACAAGGTGCCCCTGTTTTGGTATGATGGTCCTTATAGGATCCATTATATGGATATGGTAGGATCACCTGAAATTGGATGGTCACCAAGTTGGTTATGTCCTTGTAGGACTGATCCTCGAACAGTCCACTTGTGGATTGATCGATGAAGGATGGTTGAGAAGCCCAAAGGCATTGTGCAACCTCATCAGGTTTTGGATAGATGTCTATTTCCTAGTATCCATGGATCTGGATCGATCCGAACAACCTCTCGATATGGGTTTTAAGCCTCTGGATTATGGTTCAGGGTCACCATCTTCTTCATTGAGCTCCAAGGTCCACCATTAATTAAGGTCTCCAAGTTAGGGTCCTTGTGGGCAGTGAAAATCTAACCATCCATTACCCAGGTGTGTGTACAATAGTACAGTACAACCTGATCTCAGTCTCTCGGAGAGACGGCTAGGTTCACGCGTGCCTGTGGCACGCGCAGTACCTTTAGCTATCAGCAATAAATGCTGATGACTGGCACTATGCTACCCAGCTAAGCAAGGGTAGGGTTGATCCGTGAGGATAAATCTCATGAATCCACCATAAATAGTAGCTCCCAAATGTGCTGATACTTATGCCATCCGTGAGGACCAAAACCTCACGGATCCAATATTAAGTGTTGGCCTCCGAAGAGGCTGACACATATTCATCCGTGAGGGCAAAACCCCATGGGTCCAACTTTGGTGTTGGCCTTCGAGAGGCTAACACATGTTTATCCCTGAAAACCAAAACCCCCACGGATCATATTTAGTGTCAGCCTCCGAGAAGTTGATACCTGCACCATCCATGAGGATAAAACCCCCACGGATCATATTTAGTGCCAGCCTCCATAAGGTTAACACGTGTCCAATTCTTGAGGACAAGTCCTCACGTATCAAATATAATGTCCTGGATCTAATCTAGACCACAAGTAAGACTGTGATCCATGGTTGAGACCTATGGTCTCACCTCATGATCCGTGGTTGAGACCTATGGTCTCACCTCGTGATCTGTGGTTGAGACCTATGATTTCATCTCGTGATCTGTGGTTGAGACCTATGGTCTCACCTTGTGGTCTGTGGTTGAGACCTATGGTCTCACCTGGTGATCCGTGGGTGAGACCACCTGGTGATCCGTGGTTGAGACCTGTGGTTTCACCTGGTGATCCTTGGTTGAGACCTGTGGTCTCACCTTGTGATCCGTGGTTGAGACCTGTGGCCTCACCTGGTGATCCATGGTTGAAACCTATGGTCTCACCTGGTGATCCGTGGTTAAGACCTATGGTCTCACCTGGTGATTCGTGGTTGAGACCTATGGTCTCACCTTGTGATTCGTGGTTGAGACCTGTGGCCTCACCTGGTAATTTGTGGTTGAAACCTGTGGTCTCACCTTGTGGTCCGTGGTTGAGACCTGTGGTCTCATCTTTTGATCCGTGGTTGAGACTTATGGTCTCATCCTGGTCCGTGGACTGGCCTAGGCCAGTGACAGTCAGTATTTAACTGTCATGGAGGCAGAGAATCCTTAATAAAAAAGAATTCTCTGTCAGGCTGTGGGGGATCCCAAGATAAGGACCCTCTCTTTTAAAATCTCATGGGATGCCACATGGCACCCCATGATTATTTTAGGATTGGGCCAATGTCCTATATCCTAGGAAAGGATGTGATTAAACATCTCCCTTTTCGAAAGGTACTAGGATTCCTTCAAAATAGGAAACCTGGTACAAGAGTCCTCAAAAGAAGAAGATTCTCTTGAGCTTAAGGACTCTCCCAGATAAGGGAAAGCCGTAAGCTGGCATCCTCTAAAAGGAGAGCCCCTTTTGACTTTCCTAAAATAAGGGAGTCAAAGAAGGAGTCCAAAAAGGAGGACTCTCTCAAACCCATAAAAAGGTGTTTCTCACAAGAAACACACAACAGAACAACAACGGAAAAAATACAGGAAGACAGAGAAGAGAAGAGCAGAAGAGAAAAAAAGATCTTTTCTTTAATAGCAGAAAATACAAGCAAGCAACTGAAGAAGAAGACTCCACGACATGGAGAATATGAGGTGAGCCCTCAAACATGGCCACCATTCTTTTTATTTTCTTAAAAAGACCTCAATGAGGTACTTGTAACGCCTACATGGGAATTGGGCAACCCCATTGAATAAATAAAATATTCTATTCAATATTTGTTCTTCTTTTATTCTTCATCTTAATCAGAGGTTCTTTCCCAATAAAGGGAAGGTAATTTAATAATCTAAGTTTACTCAGATTGGAAGGATAGTCCCCCACAACAAACAATAAACTTCATATAATAATGGAGGAAATTTGAAGGCAAGAATGAAATTTGCGCTCACAAATTAAATGGCACGCCCGGTGGGACATCCTTCTCCTCTCATCTTTGATCAAGAATTAAAAAATAAAAGAAGAACAAAAAGAAATGAAAGTGAGTAATCCTTTCCCTATCTTCTCTTCGATTAGTGTGCAGGATAATCGAGACTGTCTACGTCCTCCTACATACGTGCTCACCATCAAGAGGAGGGTTTATGTCCCTCCAATGCCGATCCCAACGACTCACCCCCTAACTTGGGCTGAGGTGGCAGCGGCCCTAATCATGAGGCCTCGGTCTACTAACCGAATCCTCAATGAGGGTCTTGCTGTCCCTCCACAGAGGAGTCAACCCTGGCAGGTCCACAGACAGGGTACATCCCCAAGGATGCCCCACGGAGTAGGTGTGTTCCCAAGGATACACCACGGACAGGGTGCATCCCCAAGGATACACCACAGAGTAGTGACATCCCCAAGGATGCTCCATGGACAAGGGGCATCCCTCAGGATGTCCCACGGAGAGGCTGCACCTAAGAGGATGCGCTATGGAGCGAACACATCACCCATGATGCGCCACAGATTGGGTGCATCCAACTGGATGCCCCACGGAGAGAGTGCTTTCCAAACAGAATGTGCCACGGGGGGCGTACCCAACCGGGTATACACACTGTAGGGTGGTTCAACCATTCTTCGACAGGTCAGCCCAAAAGGCAGACCTATGTTGAACATTGGGCCAGGCCTAACAAGCCATCCCAAATCCCAACGATCCGTATTGGAAAGGCCGCAATTGTTAGGGCCGACTATAGGACTAGTTGGATATAAGCCCCTTCAGTCCAAGCTGATTGATTGAGCTCCCCCTTTGAAAAATTTTCCGGGAGGGGGAGATGCTGCCCAATTTTTACCAGGGCAAAAGGACAAGGCCAAAGGGCCTAAAGGACTTAATGAATAATTCCTCAAATAACTTTTAAAAATTTAAAGTAATTGAGGACGGTGCCTCAGGGCACTTATCAGTGAACAAGAAACATCCAAGGACCAAGGTCCAGGGTATCCCACAAAGGGAAGCAGAAGATTATCCACGGATAGGAGTACAGGATCGTCCACGGACAGAAATGCCAAATTATCCACGAATAGACAATCAAGACCATCCACGGACGGAAGATCAAAGATGTGCACGGACAGGAGATCAGCTCCATCCATGGACAGAAGAGCAGCTCTGTCCACGGACAGAATTTCAGCACTGTCCACGGACAGAAGATCAACTTTGTCCATTAACAGAATTTCAGCATTGTCCACGGACAGAAATCCAAGACTATCCGTGGACAGGCCTAAGCTTGGTCCATGGATTGAAGACTCGACCACTCGGAGCAAAGACCCAGGCCAGTCCAAAGGTCAGAAATGTGCCCCCTTTATAGGCACAGGTTCAAGCCAATCCGTGGACAATGTCCGCAGACAGAAGTCCTTCACAAGAAAGGGGGATCCACGGATAGGCACTTTGCCATCCGAGGATACTTCTCTTTATAAAAAGGAGAAAGATTGGTATTATACGGCCAATAAGAGGAGGGTATTTTCAGAGTCAGATTCATCATTTGATGATGATGCAAGGGGCATTAACACCCGTGGTCAATATCATCCAGATGTTAATGCAAGAAGCGTTTCGAGTCCAGAACAGGCAGATAAAGACTTGTTGTACAGACTGAGTCCGAACGCTTTCTGAGGCGCTAACCTTACAACCTTCACATCAATGATGGCATTGGTCCGTCATCAACACCAGCGGCCTCCATCCAGAGATGTAAGCTCATTCTGGGGTAAAGCAAGTGCTGAACCAAAAAGAAGAGCAACAACACCATATGACCCTAGGGTTAAGGTGCTAAACAGAAGCACTTCTGCTTTTGAGATGCTCAAGAAGAAAACTCCTGAGGAAATCCTGCAACTCAGAAACAGGAAGTACCCTTCGGCTCTGCCAAAGAAGATATATAATTATCGTTCAAGGCCAAGAAGGTCCAGGAACTAGAAGTCAAAAAGGTTGACTAACGCCTCAGATAAAATCCATTTTGTCCACAGAGACGAACGATTGATCCTTCTGTACCTATCTACCCTACTCGGGGGAGATCAGATACCAGAGCATCATATGATGGATACAAGAGAGTGTACGTGAATGTGATCGGCACTAGGCTCAACCCAGCTCTGGGAGAACATACGACCCCAGTGTTCCAAGGAACTGGGGCAGCGCCTGAGCAGAACTTATCAGCCAGGCAGGATTCTCAGAGTTCAGCTGCCGCTATTTTAGCCGCTTTGGATGAGACTAGATCCTCGCAAGCTGTCAGGATAATTGCTTTGGGTCCAGCAATTCCGAGACAAAAAGGAGCTGCAAGAATCAGGTTAGAGGCAAAGAGAAAACCCAAGACCAAGTTCAATCAGCTCTAGAACCAGATGTTAATGGATACCAAGAAGGGTTGGAATAGGAAGCGACCCCGGTAACTTCTCCGAGAGAATTGGAAGAAACCTCGCTAGTCAAAGATTTTGACGAGCAAGCTCCTCAACCAATTAGGCCGGATGTTGTGCAGGAAATTCCTCAATAGGTTTTCAGTGTACCAAACCCTTTTGATGGGATGCCCAATACCTATTTCACGGAAGGAGAGTTTCCGAATCTTTTCCGGTTATCGGAACCAACTTTAGAACGACCAGTGGCAGTCATGATGACGAACCTGGATGAGAATATTAGTCAGGGGAATAACCCTTCGACTTCAGCACCTCCGCCATCAAATGATCAAACAACAGCCTTACAAGCTCAACTCCAATACAAGGATGATCAGATCACAATCATGATGTTTCAAATGCAAGAGTTGGCTACTCAATTGTTAGCTCTCAAATCTGCATCGGCACCTAAGCCTCACTTCCAGTACCAAGGAGGGAGCAGCAATCAAGGCACAACCCCTATGCCTCCAAGTCATTCAAGGGCGCCTGAAACGAGTCCCGTTCCAAATCAGACCACCCTCATAGGAGGGGTATCACCGTCTCCTTTGGCTGCAATTGAGGAGACTGGTCGCAATCAAATGCGGTAGGCTAAAGAAAGAGAAGAGGATGTACGGATGATCGTAAAGCCTTATCCAGCTATCATGGATGCGGTTCCATTCCCACCAGGCTTTGTCTAACCAACATTCAAGATGTTCGATAGCATTGGAGATCCAAGACAACACTTGTCTTATTTCCTCTCGAGATGCGGATTAGCGTCTAAGAACGGGGCTTTTGGCCTCAAACTCTTCGTGCAATCCCTAGAGGGCTCTGCTTTCATATGGTATGCCAACCTCCCCGAGGCTTCGATCCCCGATTGGAACACAATGGTGACCGAATTTAGTAAATAATTCTACAACACCCAAAGAAGAGTAGGTGTTCCAGAATTGATTGAGACCCGGCAAAGGAACAATGAAACAGTAACAGTGTTCATTATCCGATGGAGAGCTCTGACCTTCTCCTGCCCGTAGAAATTCACTCAAATGGAACTTATCAGGATGTGCCTCAATAATTTCAAGCATGACTTTTCAATTGCCTTAATGGTTACGTGTTTCGAAGATCTGTGTACGAAAGCACATGACATGAAAATCCATATAGGGAAAAGAAGGCGAGGTAGAGGCACCGATTGTCTTGAATCCTCAACAGCTGCGGTAGTTGAAGCCAAAAAGACTACGCCACCAGTATCGAATACTGGTAGATCAACTGACCAAATAAACAACGGCAAATGACCAATTAAGGTTGGTACCAAACAAGCTCAAAGTGGATCTAGGAAGCCACAATGGCAAGGTAAAAAGGAACCACCAAAGAAGATCACCATAGAAGAGAGAATGAATAGAACATATTCATTTTCTGAAGACATTGTCGAAGATCTGTTTGAAGATCTCCTTGCTAATGAACTCATCACTCTCCCAGAAAGCCGGAGACCTCAAGAAATTGGGATGAAAAAGGATCCCAAATATTTTCCTTATCATCGTATGATCAGTCACATGATAAGTGACTACTTTGTACTGAAGGACATTATCCAACGGCTTTTGGACAATAAAGAGATTGTCATTGATGATCTCTAGCAGGTAGCTACGTCCAATACGGTGGTGGCTTCAGAGCCAGTTGATGAAAATAATGCATCTTTGAGCAGCAAACTTCCTGACAACAAACTGTCAGACAAAGAAGACTGGACCCTTATTGAAAGTAAAGAGACCAAGAAGAAAAAACAGTCGGCTCAAAATACGGATACTAGAAAACAGGCTCAAGCTACACGACAAGCTCAAGTCCTAAGAAAAGAAGGGAAGCACATAGTCAAGGCTAAAAAGAAGAAAAAGAAAGAAAGAGCAAGGAAAGCCAAGAAAAATGACCCTGCCCAAGACGCTCTTGTGGAACAAAAACCATTGACGGCAATTACCTTGATGGATTTTCTCCCGTCAGGCTTCTGCTTCGATTGCGACTATGATAGCCTTCAGTCAACGGATTCAAGAGACGAATCCAATATCTTCTCCTGCTATGTTATCAATGCAGTCTCAAGTGAAGACCAGTCATGGTTAGATGAACCAAGACAAATGGTAGCCTGCAGTCCAGAAAGACACCGGACATTTCAGAATTGGCTAGACCAAGCGAAAGACATTGAGCTCCCAGAAAGGAGACCAGCCACACCAGATTGAACCCCTACAGGGTTTCTGATCTTTCTGAAGCATTTTCATCCGGAGGAGAGTGACAGGTAGAAGATGAACAAATACAGTCTGATTCCCCTCAAGAAAGGTTAAATACGCCTGAGGCTTTAAGCCCAAACCATTGTCAGATGCGAAGACCGGTGGAGATCTCAACCCAGCTTGAGAATCAAGATTCACCTGCTGTAATCAGTTTGAACAGTGACCCTTCGACAGAAGAAGCAATCCTGAACTCAGGGTCAATCGATAATTCACAAGCATCTGAACAAAGCTCAATTCAGTTTGGAAGTCTGATAGAACAATCTGATAGAAAGACTCAATCGTCTTTCCAAAGTAAGAAAAAGAAGCTGGACTTCAGTTCTGCGAATATGGTCCAACTCCTAGAAGGAGAGTCATCTGAACCAATAGACCAGACAATCGCCAAAGTCTATCAACTCAACCTCTGGTCAGGAAGAAAATTACCACCGAGGTTTATTCCGGTCCAACATGAAAATCAGACCAGAGCTCAACCGACTCAAGTCCAAACAGCTACCAGTAATGAAAGGGTCAAGTATGATATCCTGACCCATTTAAATAAAATTCATTCCTTGCTAAGTGTCTATGATGCTCTCAAGATGTCTCCAAAATTGAGAAGGTCTCTCATATATGCCATCTCCAACCCGTAGGATTTTTCTGAAGAAGTCACGAGTCAGCCACCACAGCCTCCTCAAACAGGAGCTTCATGCCTCTTCACGATCACTTTTGATGATGAAGATATGTGAGTTGAGACTCTCCAGTATAACCGACCACTGTTCATCTCAGGCTTGGTTAATGAGACTAATGTCTCCAGACAATGATAGATAGGGAACAGCTGTCAACATTCTTCCAAGAAGAATACTGTCCAAGCTTGGCGTACAAATAGGCAGGCTTCATGAAAGCAGTCTGATCATCCAAGGCTTCAATCAAAATGAGCAGAAGCCCATGGGTATGGTCAACCTCAAAACCAGATTCGGGGATATTGCTGAAACTACGACGTTTCTGGTGATTGATGTTGATACATCATACAACGCCCTGTTGGGGCGGTAATGGATGCACAACCATCTAGTTGTGCTATCTGCTTATCATTAATGCCTTAAATACCCTCAAGGGAATAGGCAAGCAAGGATCGATGCTGATGATAATCCATTCAATGATGTAGAGGCATATTACGCAGATGCGCGCTTCTATGTCAAAAGTGCCCAAAGAAACCTTCAGCAGAACCCCAAAGAGGAAAGATTGAGAGTGGCCCAAAAAGCAATCATCGACCTGTTCAAACAGAAACTCCGAAAAGGGTGTTCAAATACACCCCAAAATCTCAAAGAAAAGAAGGAGAACCGGGTATCTTTGGTCGAATCCTCTCGGAATCTGGAAAAAGGCAAGTCAGTTGACCTTTCCCAGACTTGTGAGGTTAAAGAAATTGACCCCCTTAAAGCTCTAAAAGGCGATCATATAGTCTCTTTGAGGAGGATGGACTGTACAATGGTCGAGATTACTTCTAGTTTCACTGTCCCGATCATGAAAAGAGAACAGAAATCGATGCTTTTCAATTCTCTAGGTACATATGACAGGATGAACTCCTCATGGACCAATGAAAAGAGCAGGATCATTAATCCTTATAGGAAAAAGATAACCTTTGGTAAAAATCACCAGGTTCCTCAAGAAACAGGGGTTTGATCCCGAAAAAGAAGAGCAAGTCGAAGAAACTATCCTTCCAGCTTATGAAGCCATTCTCAGAAAGGAGCAGCATGAAGCCCTGGATACTGGTGATTATGTAGATACAAATACACCAGAAATTGGGTACAATCCCCTAGTCTTCGTATTTGGGGAAAGTCACAACCAGACTGTGAATATGGTCACGGTCGGGGAGGAGTCCACATCAGAAGAAGTCTCCATGGAATGGCTTCCAGAAAAAATGGAGTCCCTATAGGCATCCCCATGATTTGAGGCAGCGCATCAAGATATGATTGATAGCCTAGCTAAAGTCAGTCTCAGTGCATGGCAAAAATGGCAAACAATGGAAATCATTCCCGGTGTCATTGTCCCATCCAAAAAAATAGGGAAAAAGCCCATTGTTTTTACTCCGCAATACAAACAGGCAAAACTACTCCCCGAAGCAGCAGAAAAGGTAGAAGGATGAATCCTTATCAAAGGAAGCCTGTGTTTAATCCGGTAATCGAGAAGATGCTTGAGAAGCAGGGGTTTAATACTGAAGCAGAAGAGCAAGTTGAGCATGAAATCATGCCAACACCCAGGACTTTGCCTACCTATGAGTAGGTTAGTTCTAACCCAGGAATACCTGAAGCAGGAAATTCTGATCCTTCACCTAATGGAGATCTGATCTGGACCGTAAATACTATTATGGAAGATGAAGACTCCTCCTCAGGAGAGTAAATGATCATGGAAGAACCACCGGAAAAAACAGAAGTCCGTCCGGCTCCTCCAGAATTTGAAGTAGGAGGTCAAGCGACTGTCGATGACCTTTTTGAAGTTAACCTTGGCTCAGAACAAGACCCAAGGCCAACCTTCATCAGTACTTCTCTCTCTCAAACAGAAAAAGAGGGGTATCTTTGTCTCCTAAAAAAGTACAAGGATGTCTTTGCCTGGAATTACACAGAGATGCCTGGTTTGGATCCCAAAATTATAGTCCATCATCTCACAACTCGAGAAGATGTCAGATTGATCAAACAGGCCCAAGGACGAATTCGCCTAGAGCTGATCCCCCAAATCGAAGCTGAGGTAGATAAACTCCTCAAAGCCAGGTTTATAAGAGAGGTTCAATACCCTACTTGGCTTACCAACGTGATTCCTGTGAAAAAGAAGAACGGACAGATCCGGGTTTGTATAGACTTCTGGGATTTGACTGAAACTTGCCCTAAGGATGAATTCCCTTTGCCCATCACTGAAATGATGGTAGATGCCACAACAGGCTTCGAAGCCTTATCCTTCATGGATGGGTATTCCGGCTATAATCAATTCAAGATGGCCACAGAGGATGAAGAGCATACAACCTTTCGCACCCCTAAGGGAGTGTTTTGCTACAAAGTCATGCCATGCGGCCTCGAAAATGCCGGAGCAACTTATCAAGGAGCCATGACTATCATATTTAGGGATATTCTCCATGAAAAAGTCGAATGTTATGTCGACGACCTGGTTGTCAAAACAAGGCAGCGAAGCAATCATTGGGATGATCTTCGGGAAATCTTCGACAGACAACAACAGCATTAGCTCAAGATGAACCCGCTCAAATGCGCATTCGGAGTTGCATCTGAAAATTTTTTGGGCTTTGTGGTACGCCATAGAGGAATTGAGATTGACCCTACCAAAATAAGGGTCATTCGCATGATGCCTCCTTCAAGAAATCTGCGGAGTTGAAAGGACTTCAGGGCCGACTCGCTTATATTTGGATATTCATCTCCAACTTGGCTGGAAGATGCCAACCGTTTTCCTGGCTAATGAAGAAAGGAATACCGTTTCAATGGGATGAAGCTTGTCAAAAGGCTCTAGACAGCATCAATACTTATCTCACAAATCCACCGGTCCTTATGGGTCCCATTAGAGGAAAACCACTTATCCTCTATATTACAGCGCTCGAGGCATCTCTTGGAGCTCTTCTTGCTCAGCATAATGACCAAGGAAAAGAAAATGCGCTGTACTATCTAAGCAGGACTCTGGTTGGAGCAGAATGCAGATACAGCCCGATAGAAAAAGTTTGTTTGGCCCTCATCTTTGCTTTGAAGAAATTAAGGCATTATGTGCTTGAGCATTCGGTGAAACTAATATCCAGAGCCGATCCTCTCAAGTACATGATGTCTCGCTCTACTCTCTCTGGCAGAATGGCGAAATAGGCAGTGCTTCTATCCGAATTCGAAATCGAATTTGTGCCTCAAAAAGTAGTGAAAGGGCAAGCCCTTGCTGATTTTCTTACAGCACATCTAGTTCCTGCGAACTTGCCTTTGGCCACTGACTTTCCCGATGAAGAAGTCATGCAAGTCCAGGTCAAATTAGGCTGGAAGATGTATTTTGATGGAGCTTCAAGAAGCCCTGATGGAGTCAAGCGCATCTACCCGAAGGAAAACAAATCAAGAGTCGGTATTGTCTTTGTCACACCAAACAACGCAATCCTACCCTATTCCTTCGCCTAACAGAAGGATGTTCAAACAATGAAGCTGAGTATGAAGTCCTAATAGTAGGTCTTGAATTGGCTCTTGAGATCTCGGTGGATGAATTAACTATCTATGGGGATTCAGAACTCGTCATCAAACAGGTACGGGGTGAATATGCAGTGCGAAGGGTTGGTCTCATTCCCTATCAGAAGAGAGTGGACCAACTACTTGCTCAAATTCCAAGAAGCAGCATCTTCCATGTCCATAGAGGACTCAACAATCAAGCTGATGCTTTGGCTAGCCTTGCAACATCTCTAACCCTGCCGACAAACAGGATGCTAACCATCCCAATGGGGGAAAGAAGAACTCCCAAACCCCTTCCAGAGATAGACTTCCTGGAGATAGTTTGTTCTATGACAATTAAAGAAACAGATGAGGATTGGTGACAACCCTTCATTGATTATCTCCAACATGGCCGATTACCCAGGTACCGTGCCAAACGTGCCGAAGTCCGTTGATGGGTCACAAAATTTGTGATGTTGGAAGAAATCTTATATAGAAGGTCCTTGGATGGTATCTTGATGAGATGTATATCTGGAAGTGAAATAGATCGAGCCATGGAAGAAACTCATGTTAGGATCTGCGGTGCTCACCAAGCTGGGCCCAAGTTACAAATGCAGCTGAAAAGATTAGGCTATTACTGGCCTATGATAATCTTTGATTATCTCAACTATGCAAGAAAATGCAAAGTTTGTCAGCTTCATGTTGATTTTATACATCAGGCTCATAGGACCATTCACCCCACCTACATCTGCTGAGCATCAATACATCCTGACTGCGACATACTACTTCTCAAAATGTGCCAAAGCCGTCGCTCTCAAAGAAGTCAAACACCACTCAGTGGCAGACTTCATCAAGACCAACATCATATATCGGTTCGAAATTCCAGAAAGCATTATCTCGGATAACAGGCAACCTTTTCGAAGCACCCCTATACACAAGTTGTATGCCAAATTTGGTATCCGAGAGGACCATTCTACCCGGTAATATGTAGCCGTGAATGGTCTTGCCGAAGCCTTAACAAGACTTTGTGCAAAATCCTTAAGAAAATTGTAGATAAAAGCAAACGAGATTGGCACGAACGCCTACCCAAAGCCCTCTGGGCATACAGGACTATTCATCGGACTCCGACACAGGCCACGCCGTATTCCCTGGTTTTCGGCGGTGAAGCAGTTCTCCCCCTTGAAATTCAAATTCCCTCCTTACGGGTGGCAATTCAGCAGTCTCTTACAAAAGAAGATTCAGCTAAAGTTCTTCTTGCAGAGCTTGAAACTCTTGATGAACGTCATCTCCAAGCCCAACAGAGTTTAGAGATTTACCAGCAAAGGCTAACTAGCTCCTTCAATAAAAGGGCAAGACTAAGGTCTTTCAAAAAGGGAGATTAGGTCTTGATAGTCAGAACTCCGATCATCATCACTCGTCGAACCAAGAGGAAGCTCAAACCAAAATAGGAAGGGCCATATGTCGTCGAGAAGGTATACTCTAACGGATCGTACCTGCTGACCTCAATGAATGGAGAGCGAATTATCTCTCCAACCAATGCAAGATTCCTCAAGTGATATTACTCCTAGGAATCGAAATGCTCGCTAGGCCAAAACTTTAAAAGATGGTCTAGGCTAAATTTAGAGCACAAAATGACTCGCTAAGTTAAGAACCCTTAGGGGCGACTTAGGTAAAAAATTAGAGCAACAATGACTCACTAGGCTGAAAACCCTAAGGGGCGGCTTAGACAAAAAAATTGAGTCAAAATAAAAGGCCCACTAGACCAAAACTCTAGAAGAAGGTCTAGACAAAATTAGGGCAACAGATAGCTCACTAGACTTACATTCTAAGAGTTAGTCTAGGCAAAAATTAGAGCAATTTGACAGGCTCCTGAATAAGAGCTAAAAAGGTTCACGGTGCTTCACAAGTCTCCAGAATACCAGACCGAAGTCCAAACCCTCCTAGGCACGAACGGAAACTGCTTATTCGCTACTAAATTACGAATCAAAGCTTCAAAAGCCCCCCAAATACAAGGCCGAAGTCTAAACCTTCCTAGGTATGAACGAAAAACTACCTATTCGCTATCAAAATGCGAATCCCCTTTTGAACTACGTTTGACTTGATCCTATTATAGGTACGTAGGCAACCTAAGGAATTAACTTGGGTTCAGTCAGTTCTTTTAAAAGAACATTATCCCCCTGGGATACAAAATCATTGTTATTGCCCCTCCATATGGGTGATACCAAAAAAAAACCTGAATGATAAGATAAAAAAATTTTCATTCATTTGCGGGGTTTATATCAGGAAGACCTTCATTTACAGGATGTATATCAAGAGGATTTTCTTCGATACGAGGAGTGGTATCGGAAAAGAATAATTTTTCCATCCTGATGCGCTGTTGTTTATGGAGACATGCAGCTTCTCAACAAGCGTCCGCCAAACCCTCTTTCAATCGGATAATTTTCCCCTGAGTCCTTTGACCTTAAGTCTTCACAGAATGACCTTCTGATAGTTCAGAACTGACAGTCACGAGCTCTACTTCCATCGATTCACGAGCACTTTTAATTTTTGAAGCTCTAACTAAGGCTTTTTGCAGTTGTTGGCGCAGATTCTCTACTTCGGCTTCTGCAACCAGCTGGTGTTCTGCGGTCTGATAAATTCTTTCACACAGATCACTAGCAACTTCAGCCACTTCTTTTATTTTTAAAGATGTGTTACTAACGCACCCCCTGGCTTCCACCTCAAGACCACTGATTGGGTCTACAGTATTGAGTCGGTAAACTTTCTCGGTAGAGCTGATCCAAGCCTCAGCCTCTTGTTGCATAGTGGGATCTCTGATGCCTAGGCTATCAAGGATATTGAAAGCTGAAATGCATTCATTTTTCATCTGGTCAAAATCCTTGAAGTTTTTGTTGAGTAACTGTATAAACGTCAGCCAATAGTTTGGATGGAGGAGGAACTGGAGCTTGCCTGGGTACTTCGAAAGTAAACTTCGGAGCATCCATAATCCCCCTGATGGTGCCTGCAAAAAAAGGGTTGGTAGTAAGTCAGTGTGGAAAATCATTTAATTTGAATAAAAGAAACAATCAAAGTAATATACCAGGAAGTCCGAAAATTCTCCTGAGAAGGGAATCATAACCATTCTTGTCCTCCAGCCATTTGTCAGATGGAATGACACCAAGTCCTGGATACCCTTCGTCAATTTGTTCTGGTGGAGGAGTAGAGGGAGTATATTCTGGTGAAGGAGGCCTGATAGGTGATACTGAAGGTTGATCGGCCTGGGGAGTTGATCACCTATACCCAGGTGAAAGGGTCATGGTTAGAAAAGGTAATCCTCGATGGTCGACCCTTCACCAGTGAATAGTATAGAATATGAAATTATTTCCATCCCTATGGCATCGATATCCAGCTCTTCTTCTGTGATATGAATTTCAGGAGTACTCGGCTCGGGCTCTTGAGTAGACTCAACAGTGAATCTAGCTTCAGACCCGGTCCCTCCATTTGGCCTAGCATTAAGTTCAATGTTGGCTTCAGTTTCAGGTCTTATATCGACCTCAATATCCATCCCAACCTCTGACCTTGGCTCTGCAATTATTTCAGCCTCCACTTCTGACCCCGTTTTGGCAGTAACTTCGACGTCTGGCTCTATATCAGCTGGCAGTTCTGAGCTCAGATTTGCCTCAGTTCTTTCTTTAGGCCTTATATCAGTACTGGTCTCGGTCTCAGTAGCAACGCCTGCTGGCTCTTCTGCCACTTCATCTATCGTTGACCTTGCAGGTTCAGCTGATGTGGCCCGTTCTATATCAAGAACTTCATCGACAGGACTGATACTCGCTGTGTTCACTGTCACCACTGCCTCAGTCCTTGCAATGTTAGGATCACCCCCAGCTGGTGTTACCTCTGAAATAACTCCTGCGGGTTGAATAAATTCTCCATCATTCTTCGAACCCGAGGATTGCCCGGCTTTAAGAGCACACCTCTTAGCTTTTCTAACAGCTCGCTGAGTCTTGATAGAGAGTAGAGTGGCTTCAGCTGTTTAAGCCTTGAAAAGTAGATGCGCTTCCAGCTCGCTCGCTCTACGAGCCTCCTCTAATGCAGCTGCCAAACGAACTTCATGAAGGTTCGTTTCTATGGGAACATCCCGACTGTGCCCAACCAATTCGTCCAAAGGGCGATCAGGGGTGGATTAAGGATCATTGTGTTCTGTTGAATTGACTCTGTCATCGACATCATCAATAGGGTCAGTCACAATGGTTTTGCCCAATCCCTCTAAGATACGGGGTCGGACAGCTATCCCAACGGAAGTTACAGTGATAGGATCTTCCGGACGAACAATAAATTCTGCAATACCCTAAGGACTGTCGTATGTGTCTTCAAAGTTGTCAGCATCGACATAAATGGGTATGTCGTGCTCAGCTGCAAGGGCCGCTATCTTGGCCATCTGGATTTGATCCTCAGTTAGTTCGATGATAGGAGAAGGGCTTCTCTGAATAAGCTGGCATTTTCCCTTAGCGGCTGGTCTAGCCCTGGGACGCTTGCGGGTATCGGCAGCAGTTTTCTGCCTTTTAGCATGTGTCTTGGCCTTTGATGGCTCTTTTCTTTTTCTAGCACCAGGTGCTTGAGTGGGAGCAGGACCACTAGCCTCAACAGCAATCGGAGCAATCCTCGCCAAATGTCCTTTCATAACTACGACCGGAATATCACGGCCGTCGTGTTTCAAATAAGCAGAAATGCAGTTCAACCACCAGATGGAGAATCTCAGTGAAGGACGACCTTCCTGCGTTTGAGAGGGGATGAAAAACTTTGAGCGAGTGTCAACACGCATTAAGTGATTCCATTCTTGTTTGATTTGATGGAAATCGGTTAAAATACAGTCGACAGTCTCTAGTGCAGGCGGCTTTGCATGGTCATACTCGAATTACAGGTTGAATCTACTCGGGTAGTAGGGCTCCACAAAACATTCTTTACCGAGATGTCACAGCAGCTTGACTGGACGAAGGCTCATCATCATCAAAAAATCTATGCCTGAATAACCCAGGCTCATATCATCTACCAAAGAAGTGTTCCCAACCAGTTCAGAGGCTCCCTTGAAAGGACGAGCCCTGTAAAGACCCGGGGTGGTGAACATATGTCTAACAGCTTCCCAGGAGCAGTATTTGGCTGGTGTCTGACCGGCTATATAGACCAAGTATGGTAGGTTCATCTCAGCTTCAATAGTTATCCGCCTCGGATATGAAAAAGGAAAATATTGACCGATCCAGCCAAAAAGATACTGGAAAGGACCTTGGGCTAAATTGTGACCTGGGTATTTGCTCTGGGCGATGACCCTCATCTCTCTATATAATGACGCCATCATCGGGATGAGCAGAGAGTGCCTTACGCCAGTCGCCATCCGACCAGCCATCACAAATGTTTCAGGGCGGATTACTTCCCCTCTGCCCGAAGGCAGGACAAAACTGCATAGCCAATAGGATAACAAGGCAGCAAAATAACCTTCTCTGTTGACCCCATCGTTGGTCTTAATCTCAAAGTTTCTGATCTCTTCATTTGATGGAGTGATGTAGGTCGGCTTGGAGTACGCATACTCCCTTGAAAAAATACCCCAACCATTGCTTGAGGGTAACCTTACTGACTTTGCGTGCCGCCTTTACACCTTTACTCGGCGCTACTTCTTCAATAGCAAGAGCTTTACCCTTATCAGTAGTGGGTATCACTCTATCTGAATTTACTCTCAGAAGGGTGTTATAAACCCTATACAACTCTCTGCTGCAGGTGGGGACATTCTCTGATTACAAAACATTATTGAACGGGTTAAACTCGTCATAGAAGGCTCCGCTAACCGGCAGCCCCGAAATGCGATTCATCGCGTGAATGGAAAGTCTGATTCCTACCCAAGCCATATGAAAAGTGTTGGTCTAAATACACCAGTGGTTAAGCAGGCTGCGGAATAAAAGGATATCTCTCTTATACTCGTATCTTGCAAGTCCAACTGCTCCTCGAATGCTCAGAGTTATCAATTCGTCATAGAAGCGGACATATACGTCATGAACCCATGATGGCCAGAAATTTCGACCGTCAATTGTAGAGCAACTCCTGATAACCATGGAGGCATCCCAACAAACGTCATCTGCCCGAGTCATCAAGATTGGGAAAACTTCTTTTAGTACCTTTCTGGTTCTTCATTCAGCGGGTCCACTGTGGCACGAGAAGGTGTTAGATAACTTCCATCAGAGACCGATCTGTTGCCTATTAGACCTTTCTCGGCATCATAAATGCATAAAGGTATCCTTCCACGGAGTGTCCATTCTCTTGGATCTGTGACGGGAAGCGGTTCAACGTCCTCTACTCCAAACTCTCCCATGATCTCCAGTTGGCGATTCAGACTCGCCCCATTCTTGTCATCCTCATCAGTATCAACAAGACGAAGGTTCTCAGTTCGGTGGAAATATCTCGGTGGGCCAGCCATTCTACAAAAGAAGGAAGACAAGACATGCAAAATGATTCAATTCAAAAGGAATCGAATCTTATAAATTTCAGATTAAGTGGTCAAAAAATGGGCCTTTAGTTGGGAATATACACCTGCCTTGATAATTTAAAATGTTTCTTGATTAATTATGATATTGATCAATTAAAGACTTAGGATAAAATCTGAGTCTGTGAAGCTTGGATGTCTTGCTTAAAGCAAACATCTAAAAAATAAATTGCTTAAAAGAAGCAATCACTCTAAGAATTTTTGTTAAGGCAAATAAACATGGATATTTGTCATAGAAAATGTCTAAAAGGACAGATGCTAAGGGTAAGATCCATGGACAAATCCACGGATAAGGTCTCCTGATTCAGGGACCAAGATCCCCTGAATGGCTCATTCGTGGGAAAATATCCACGAATACTCAAAATTTCCAAGGACAAAAGGTCATGGGAATTAGGTGTATCTGTGGGCCAATCCACGGATAGACAATTTTAATTCAAAGATTATAAGTCTTTGGATGTTTAATCCATGGATACTCCATGGATAAATTCTAGGCTCATGGAAAAAAGTCCCGTGGGTAGTTTGTCCGTGGAAAATATCCACAGATACTCAAAATATCCATGGACAAAAATCCAGGAAATTTAAGAGCATCCATGGATAAAATCTCACGGATAAATTCTAGGCTCATGGACCAAAAGTCCTGTGGGCAATCAATCCGTGGAACATATCCACGGATACTCAAAATATCCACAGACAAAAGTCTATGAAATTCAAGAGCATCCGTGGACAAATCCACGGATCAATTTTTGGAGCTCACGGACAAAAGTCCTGCGGGCAAGCTGTCCATGGCCATAAACCACGGCAGTGAGTTTCCAATTTGGTTTCCCATGACCGGAGAACTCAAGGATTCCGGCAATGGAACCGGAATTCCTGCCAGAAAATACAGGGAGCCCAAAAGGGCATCCCAAGACTCTTTGATCTTGAGAAAACCAAGGAAATGTGAAAAAATCACATTTCAAGGGATCTCAGGGTCAAAAAGACTCAAGGGATGCCCAAATGGGCACCCAATCCATTAGAACGAGGTCTGAAATCCTCATTCTGGTCCTCGGTAAATAAAAAGTGGGAAAGAACACTGGTTCTTCCCCTATTAACCCTAATTAGGGTGAAAATCTCACCTTAAAATGAAGAAAAAGGGGAAGAAAGAAAGAAAATCTTTCTTGAAAGAAGAAAAGGATGTTCTGAACTCAAAGATTTCTGGGTTTGGAGGGTTGGAGAAGACAAAGTGTCTTCCCCAAGCCTAAGGCATCTTTTTAAATGTTGTCTTTTGGCCCATCCTAACCATCCATTTCGAAATGGACGGTCTAGATGGTAGGGATATTCCCCGCCGTTTTAGCCTTAATGGTAGGGGTGACCTCATCATGAGCCCTCCTCGATCAGGGAACCCATCGTGGGCTTCCCATTAACACCGTCAGTGGAGTGGTTACGCCCCTCCACCATCACTGCCAGGTGTCAGGATTCAGATGGATGGATTATTTCCAACCATCCAGATCCTGAGGGGTATTTGTGGGCAGTGAAAATCTCACCGTCCATTACCAAGGTATGTGTGTAATAGCACATACCTGATCTCAGTCTCTCGGAGAGATGATTAGGTTCACGTGTGCCTGTGGCACGTGCAGTACCTTTAGCTGTCAGCATTAAATACTGATGGCTGACACTATGCTACCTAGCTAAGCAATGGTAGGGTTGATCCGTGAGGATAAATCTCATGGATCCACCCTAAATAGTAGCTCCCAAATGAGCAGATACTTACCCTATCCGTGAGGAACAAAATCTCACGGATCCAATATTAAGTGTTGGCCTCCGAAGAGGCTGACACATATTCATCCGTGAGGGCAAAACCCCACGGGTCCAACTTTGGTGTTGGCCTCCGAAAGGCTAACACGTGTTTATCTATGAAAACCAAAACCCCCACAGATCATATTCAGTGCCAACCACTGAGAGATTGACACCTGCCCCATCCGTGAGGTAAAACCCCCACGGATCATATTTAGTGCCAGCTTCCATAAGGTTAACACGTGTCCAATTCTTTAGGACAAGTCCTCACGGATCAAATATAATATCCTAGATCTAATCTAGACCACGAGTAAGATTGTGATCCATAGTTGAGACCTATGGTCTCACCTCGTGATCCGTGGTTGAGACCTATGATCTCACCTCGTCATCCGGGGTTGAGACCTATCGTCTTACCTTGTGGTCTGTGGTTGAGACCTATGGTCTCACCTAGTGATTCGTGGTTGAGACCTGTGATCTCACCTAGTGATCCATGGTTAAGACCTATGGTCTCACCTTGTGATCCATGGTTGAGACCTGTGGCCTCACCTGATGATCCGTGGTTGAAACCTATGGTCTCACCTGATGATCCGTGGTTGAGACCTGTGGCCTCACCTGGTGATCCGTGGTTGAGACCTATGGTCTCACCTTGTGATTCGTGGTTAAGACCTGTGGCCTCACCTGATGATCCATGGTTGAAACCTGTGGTCTCACCTTGTGGTCCGTGGTTGAGACCAATGGTTTCACCTGGTGATCTGTGGTTGAGACCTGTGGTCTCACCTTGTGGTCCGTGGTTGAGACCTATGGTCTCATCCGTTGATTTGTGGTTTAGACTTATGGTCTCATCCTGGTCCGTGGACTAGCCTAGGCCAGTCTGTCCTAGCTGACAATCAGTATTTAATAGTCAATGGGGCACAGAATCCTTAATAAAAAATGATTCTCTGTCAGGCTGTAGGGGATCCCAAGATAAAGACCCCCTCTTTTAAAATCTCATGGGATGCCACATGGCACCCCATGATTATTTTAGGATTGGACCTATGTCCTATATCCTAGGAAATGATGTGATTAAACATCCCCCTTTTCGAAAGGTACTAGGATTCCTCCAAAATAGGAAACCTGATATAAGAGTCCTCAAAAGAAGAGGATTCTCTGGAGGTTAAGGACTCTCCCAAATAAGGGAAAGCCGTAAGCTGGCATCCTCTAAGAGGAGAGCCCCTTTTAAATTTCCTAAAATAAGGGAGTTAAAGAGGGAGTCCAAAAAGGAAGACTCTCTCAAACCCATAAAAAGGTGTTTCTCCCAAGAAACACACAACAGAACAACAACGGAAAAAATACAGGAAGACAGAGAAGAGAAAAGAAGAAGAGAAAAAAAGACCTTTTATTTAACAGCAAAAATAGAAGCAAGCAACCAAAGAAGAAGACTCTACGACATGGAGAATATGAGGTGAGACCTCTTACATGGCCACTATTCTTTTTCTTTTCTTAAAAAGACCTCAATGAGGCACTTGTAATGCCTACATGGGAATTAGGCAACCCCATTGAATAAATAAAATATTTTATTAAATATTTGTTCTTCTTTTATTCTTCATCTTAATCAGAGGTTCTTCCCTAATAATGGGAAGGTAATTTAACAGTCTGAGTTTACTCAAATTGGAAGGATAGTACCCCACAACAAACAATAAACTCCATACAACAATGGAGGAAATTTGAAAGCAAGAATGAAATTTGTGCTCACAGGCCTCCTAAGAGGTCCCTAGTACGGAGTCCCCCTAATGGACCATGGCTCGAAGCTGATGGACCAGAGTGCACCTACTTCGGTCTGGGTCTTCTTCTCTTGGCTCACTGGCCTGCTTCCACGGATCTGGTTTGGTCTGAGTTCTAACCGAACCTAGAACCTCACAAAGGCCCTCGATTTATAGAGGACCAAGGCCCCTTCGCATATGCATGGGCTCAGCCACTTGGCTAGGCCCTTCTTGCCCCAGGTAGGCCATGTTGAGGCCACTTGGCACACTGGGTCAGACATTGGTCAGAGCATCCCATCCTGGGCCTTCAACCACTGACCCAGGCACTCAATGGGTCTGATCCACCTGATACACCCATGTGTGTTCTTAGATCTCATACCCATATCCGACGGCCCAAATTCAATCTGAGCCAGAGACTTGATCAGACGAGTCTGATCAACCACACTGATCATTCGATCAAGGTCAACTTAGATCTACGGTTCCGATTAGATCAATGGTCCTGATTTAGTCAAAATAAATAGCGATCCAAGTGACTCGCGACGATGCGCAGGTGCGAAGTGCAAGGTGCACCTCATAGCGCCCAAAGCCCTATGCCTACACCGCACCCAAGCCCGAGCTCGTGCCTGAGCCCGTGCGCGTGCACAGGTACTCGCGCTTGCTGCGAGCTTAGCTCGCGCACCCAAGATAAGGTCTAAAGGATTTGGTATGTACTATTTTACACCACATGCTTAGTTGTTGACAACTAAGCAAACAAGAGGGTAATTAAATCCTATAGATTTTCTCTTTTTTTCTGATGTGGGACTAGGAAGACAAGGGAAATACACTAAAAAGTGTGTTTTCTCACTACAAAATTCAAGTTTTTTTGCGGCAGTGAAAAACCACGGCAATAAATGCCAAAACCACCGTTATAAATATATAATGGCGGTTTAACGAAACGCGGTGATAGGTCTTGTCGTAATGGTCTGTTATGGCTGTTTATAACGACGGTTATTATAACCACTGCTGTAGAGCACATTTATAACAACATTTATTTTATCCTTGTAACGGTGATTATAAAGTATAATTCTGTCATTCTAATTCTCCATTTTACGGCGGTTCTAACCGCCATTATATATTTAATATATAACAGCATTACAGAGCAACCGTACTAAATGAATTTACAACTGCAGTTGCCACCGTTGTTATGTAATAAATATATAACGGTGGTTAGAACCGCCGTTGCTAATCTATATCTCTAATGTCTGTTGCAAACCGCCGTAATTAATTTTAAAAGAATTATTTTTTATTATTATTATTTTTTACCTGTATTAATTGTACCCATGAGCAATAAAAAATAAATTCAAATTATCTACAAAATTTTTAAACATCGAAATATAATCCATCAATATAGAAATTCATGTCCATAAATATGTCGTAATAAACCGTCTAAAATGTAATAATTGCAATATATACATGTCCATAAAAATGTATCAAATGGAAAATAAAAAAATATGCTAAAGCTGCCTAGCAGGTCCCTCCGACTGGGTCGCTCCTGCTGCTCCAAAAGCTAACAAATGCGTGTTACCGACACCCTGTAACAAAAATAATAAAATATTTTAGGCTACTTAACTAAACTTTTGTGTTCAACTCAATAAATATGAAATATTTAAGTTTAATTTTTTTATTTGCATATCTATGATGAAATTCATAAATTTTATCATTTCGGTATTCCAATAATAAATTATATTTTATTAATTTTGTAAGCGGGTGTCGGCAACACACATCTATAAGCTTTTGGAGCAGCAGAAGCGCGACCCAGTCAGAGGGACCTGCTAGGCAGCTTTAGCATATTTTTTTATTTTACATTTGATACATTTTTATAGACATGTATATATTGCAATTATTACATTTTAGACGGTTTATTATGACATTTTTATGCACATGAATTTATATATTGATGGATTATATTTCGGTGCAGAAATTTTGTAGATAATTTGAATATATTTTATATTGTTCACAGGTACAATTAATACAGGTAAAAAACATATTTAATAATAAAAAATATTTCTTTTAATTAATTACGGCAGTTTGCAACCGCCGTTAAAGATATAGATTAGCAACGGTGTTTCTAACCACCGTTATATATTTATTATATAACGACGGTTGCAACCACCGTAACATGGAGAATTAGAATGTCAGAATTACCCTTTATAATCACCGTTACAAGGTTAAAATAACCGCCATTATAAATGTGCTCTACAGCTGGGGTTATAATAACCGTCGTTATAAACCGCCATAACAGACCTCTGCGACAAGACCTGTCACGGCGTTATGTTAAACCGCCGTTATATGTTTATAACGGCCGTTTTGGCATTTATTGGCGCGGTTTTTCACCACCGCAAAAAACCTTGAATTTTGTAGTGAGAAAACACATTTTTTTAGTGTATTTCCCTTGTCTATTTAGTTCCACATCAGAAAAGAAGAGAAAATCTAAAGGGTTTAATTACCCCCTTGTTTGCTTAGTTGTCAACAACTAAGCATGTGGTGTAGAATAGTACCCACTAAATCCTTTAGACCTTATCTTAGGTGCGCGAGCTGCGATCGCAACGAGCGCAGGCACATGCGCTCGGGTTGGGGTGTGGTGCTGTGCAGGTATTGGGCTTTAGGCACTATGAGGCGCACTTTGCACTTCGCACGTGCACATCGTCGTGAGTCGCTTGGGTAATTATTTATTTTGACTAAATCAGGATCGTTGATCTAATCAGAATCGTAGATCTAGGTTGACCCTGACTGGATGATCAGTGTGGTTGATTATTGTCGTCTAATCAAGTCTTTGGCTTGGATTGAATCTGGGCCGTTGGATCTGTGGGCAATGAAAATCTCATCGTCCATTGCCTAGGTGTGTGTGCAATTGCACACACCTGATCACTGTCTCTCGGAGAGACGGTTTGGGTTCACATGTATCTATGGCATGCGCAATACCTTTGGCTGTTAGCATTTAATGTTGTTAGCTGGCATCAAATCACCCAGCTAAGCAGGGTAGGATTTGATCCGTGAGGATGAACCTCACGGATCTACCCTAAATGACAGCTTCATAAGGTTGAGACATGTTCGATCCATGAGGGATGAAACCTCACAGATGAAACCTTCGTGTTAGTCTTCGAGAGACTGACACGTGCTCAATCCATGAGGATAAACCTCATGGATCCATCTTAGGTACGAGCCTCCGAGAGGCTAACACATGTTCATCCGTGAGGACCAAAACCTCACGGATCCAACCTTTAGTGTTGGCCTTCATGAGGCTGACACGTGTTCAACCGTGAGGATAAAACCTTCACGGATCCAATATTAGGTTCCAACCTTCATTAGGCTGACACGTGTTCATCTATGATGATAAAACTCTCACGGATCCATATTTAGTGTCAGCCTCCAAAATACTAACATGTGTTAAATCCATGAAGATAAAACCCTCACGGATCAAATATAATGTCCTGGATCTAACCCAGCCCACAGGCATCACCTTGTGATCCGTAGTTGAGACCTATGGTCTCACCCGGTAGTCCGTTGTTGAGACTTATGGTCTCACCTTGCGATCCGTGGTTAAGACCTATGGTCTCACATCTTGGTCCGTGGTTGAGACCTATGGTCTCACCTTGTGGTCCGTGGTTGAGACCTATGGTCTCACCTTACGATCCGTGGTTGAGACCTATGGTCTCACCTTGTGGTCCGTGGTTGAGACCTATGGTCTCACCTTGTGATCCGTGGTTGAGACATATGGTCTCACCTTGTGATCCGTGGTTGAGACATATGGTCTTACCTGTGATTCGTGGTTGACACCTGTGGTCTCACCTAGTGATCCGTGGTCGAGACTTGTGGTCTCACCTTGTGGTCCGTGGTTGAGACCTATGGTCTCACCTGTGATCCGTGGTTGAGACCTATGGTCTCACCCTATGATCCGTGGTTGAGACCTATGGTCTTGCCATGATCCGTGGACTGGACTATGTCAGTCTGTCCCCAGCTGACAGTCAATATCTGACTGTCATGGGGCAGAGACTCCTTCAAATAAAGGGTTCTCTGTCAAGCTGTGGGGGGATCCCAAGATAAGGATCCCCTCTTTGAAAATCCCATGGGATGCCACATGGCACCCCATGATTATGATAAGATTAGGACTATGTCCTATACCTAGGAAATGATGTGATTAAACATCCCCTTTTCGAAATGTACTAGGATTTCCCCAAAAGGGGAAATCTGGTACAAGAGTCTTCAAAAGAAGAGGATTCTCTTGAGCTTGAGGACTCTCCAAGATAAGGGAAACCCGTAAGCTGGCAGCCTTTAAGAGGAGAGCCCCTTTTGACTTTCCTAAAAGAAGGGAGTCAAAGAGGGAGTCTCAAAAAGGACTCTCTCTCAAACATATAAAAGGTGTATTTCTCACAAGAAACACACATGAAGATACACAAGGGAATACGGAAAACATACAGAAGAAAAAGAAAAACTCTCTCATCCCCTTCAAACAACAAGTACAGCAGAAGCAAGCAAGGAAGAAGAAGATCTCCCCTGCTATGGAGAACATCAGGTGAGCCTTATAAAATGGCCACCCCATTCTGTTTTCTTTTCTGCACATTTAAATACTTCAATGAGGCACTTGTAACACCTACATGGGAATTGGGCAACCCAACTGAATATTTACTTTATCCAATCTTGTTCTTCTTTTTATTCTTCATCTTAATCAGAGGTTCTTCTTTAATAAAGGAAATGTAATTTAATAGTCTGAGTTTACTCAGATTGGAAGGATAGTCCCCACAACTAATAATAAACTCCATACAATAATGGAAGAAATTTGAAAGCAAAGATGAATTTTGCACTCACAAATTAAATGGCACGCCCGGTAAGACTTCCCTCTCCTCTCATCTTTGATGAAGAATTAAAAAATAAAAGAAGAATAAAAAAAAACGAAAGTGAGTAAACATTTCCCTATCTTTTCTTCGATTGGCGTGCAGGATTAACGAGACCGTCTACATCAGGCTGGCCTACGTGCTCACGATCAAGAGGAGGGTCTATGTCCCTCCGATGCTGATTCCAACGACTCATCCCTTAACTTGGGCTGAGGTGCCAGCGGTCCCAATCATGAGGCCTCGGTCTACTGGCCGAACCCTCAATGAGGTTCTTGCTGCTCCTCCACTGAGGAGTTAACCCTGCCAGGTCCATGGACAGGATGCATCCCCAAGGATGCCCCATGGAGCAGGTGTATCCCCAAGGATACACCACGGACAGGGTGCATCCCCAAGGATGCATCTCGTAACAGGTGCATCTCTCAGGATGCACCACGGAGCAGTATCATCCCCAAGGATACTTCGTGGACAAGAGGCATCCTCTAGGATGTCCCACGGAGAGGCTGAACCCAAGAGGATGTGCCACGCAGACACATCCCCCCAGGATGCGCCACGGATTGGGTGCATCTAAGTGGATGCCCCATGGACAGAGTGCATTCCAGACAGAATGCACCATGGAGGGTGTACCCAACCAGATATACACAATGCAGGGTGGTTCTACCACTCTGCGACGGGTCAGCCCGAAAAGCAGACCTATGTCAAACACTGGGCCACGCCTAACAAGCCGTCCCAAATCCCAACAGTCCGTAGTGGAAAGGCCGCAACTACTGGGACCGACCATAGGACTAGTTGGATATAAGCCCCCTCAGTCCAAGTTGACTGACGGAGCTCCCCCTTTGAAAAATTTTCTGGGAGGGGGAGATGCTGCCTGAATTTCACCAAGGCAAATGAATAAAGTCAAGGGCCTTAAGAACTTAATGAATAATCCCTTAAATAACTTTAAAGTGCCTTAGGAAATTCATCCGTGAACAAGAAACATCCACAGACAAATTCCACGAATCAAGGTCCAAAATCTCCCACGGAGGGGAATAGAAAACTGTCCACGGACAGGAGTACAGCACCGTCCATGGACAGAAAGTCAAAACTGTCTACGGACAGATTATCAAGACCGTCCACTGACGGAAGATGCAAAATGTCCATGGGCAGACCATCAGTTCCATCCACGGATAGAAGAGCAGCTCTGTCCACAGATAGAATTTCAGCACTGTCCACGGACAGAAATCCAAGATCATCCGTGGACAAGCCCAAGTATGGTCCACAGACTGAAGACTAACCACTCGGAGCAGAGACCCAGGCCTATTCGAGGGTCAGAAATATGCCCCCTTTACAGGTGCAGGTCCAAAAAAATCCGTGGACATGGTCCACGGACAAAAGTCCCTTAGACAAAATTCGTTTGTCCACCAGAGACGAAGGACTAATCTTTTTGCACCAGTTCACCCTACTTGGGAGAAACCAAATACCGGAGCATCATATGATGGTTACGAAAGAGTGTCCGTGAATGTGATCGGTACTAGACTCAACCCAGTTCCAAAAGATTATACCACCCCAGTGTTCTAAGGAACTGGGGCAATGCCCGAGTAGAACTTATCAGCAAGGCAGGATTCTCAGAGTTCAGCCGCTTTGGACTAGACTAAGTCCTCGCGAGCTATCAGAGTAGTCGCTCCTGGTCTAGCGGTTCCAAGACGGAAAAGGAGCCACAAGAATCAGGTCAGAGGTAAAGAAAAAACCTAAGACCTAGTTCAATCAGCTCCAGAACTGGATGTCTGTGGATACCAAGAAGTGTCAGAACAAGAAGTGACCCCTGTAACTTCTCTGAGAGAATTGGAAGAAACTCCGCTGGTCCAAGATTCTGTTTCTGACAAGCCAGTTCCTCAACCAATCAGGCAGGAAGTTGCATAGGAAATGCCTCAATAGGTTTTCAGTGCACTAAATCCTTTATATGGGATGCCCAGTTCCTATTTTACGGAAGAAGAATTTCCGAATCTGTTCCGGTTACCGAAACTAATTTCAGAATGACCAGTGATGGTCATGATGACGAACCTGGTTGGGAATGCTAGTCAGGGGAATAACCCTTCGACTTCGACACCTCCGCCATCAAATGATCAAACAGCAGCCTTACAGGCTCAACTCCAATACAAGGATGATCACATCACAACCATGATGTCTCAAATGCAAGAGTTGACTACTCAATTGTCAGCTCTCAAATCTGCATCAGCACCTGGACCTCATTTCCCGTACCAAAGAGGTAGCAGCAATCAAAGCACAACCCCTATACCTCCAAGTCATCCAAGGGCGCCCAAAACGGGTCCCATTCCAAATCAGACCGCCCTCATAGGAGGAGTGTTGCCGTCTCTTTTGGCTGCAATTGAGGAGACTGTCCGTAATCAAATGCGGTAAGTCTAAGAAAGAGAAGAGGATGTACGGATGGTCGTGAAGCCTTATCCAGCTCTCATGGATGCGGTTCCAGTCCCACCAGGCTTTGTCCAACCGACATTCAAGATTTTCGATGACACTGGAGATCTGAGACAACACTTGTCTCATTTACTCTCGAGATGCGGATTGGCATCTAAGAACAGGGCTCTTTGCCTCAAACTCTTCATATAATCCCTAGAGGGTGCCGCTTTCACATGGTATGCTAACCTCCCTGAGGCTTCGATCTCTTATTGGAACACAATGGTGAATGAATTCAGCAAAAAATTATACAACACCTAAAGAAGAGTAGGTGTTCCGGAATTGATTGAGATCCGACAGAGGGATAATGAAACAGTAACAGAGGTCATTGCCTAGTGGAGAGCTTAGACCTTCTCCTGCCCTCAGAAATTCACTCAGTTGGAATTCATTAGTATGTGCCTCAACAACTTCAAGCACGACCTTTCAACTGCCCTAATGGCCCAAACCTTTACATGTTTCGAAGATCTGCGCACAAAAGCACATGATATGAAAATCCATATAGGAAAAAGAAGGCGAGGCAGGGGCACTGATCGCCTCGAATCCTCAACGGCTGCATTAGTTAAAGCCAAAAGACTGCGCCACCAATACCGAATGTCGGTAGATCAACTGGCCGAACAAACAACGGCAAATGACCAATTAACGTTGGTACCAAATAAGTACAAGGTGGATCTAAGAAGCCACAATGGCAAGGTAAAAAGGAGCCGCTAAAGAAGATCACTATGGAGGAAATGATGAATAAAACATATTAATTCTCGGAAGACATTGTTAAGGATCTATTTGAAGATCTCCTTGCCAATGATCATTGTTAAGGATCATTTTGATAAAAAATGATCCCAAATACTGTCCTTATCATCGGATGATCAGTCACAAGATAGGTGACTGCTTTGTACTGAAGGACATCATCCAGCGGCTTATGGACAATAAGGAGATTGTCATTGATGATCTCCAACAGGCAGCTACGTCCAATACTGTGGTGGCTTTAGAGTCAGTTGAGGAAAATGATGCATCTTCAAGTGACAAACTTCTTGATGACAAATTGTCAGACGAAGAAGACTGGACTCTCTTCGAAATCAAAGAAGCCAGGAATAAGAAGCAGTTGGCTCAAAACGCCGATGCTAAAAAGCAAGCTCAGGCTACAAGGCAAGCTCAAGCCCTAAGAAGCTCAAGCCCTAAGAAAAGAAGGGAAGTGCATACCCAAGAGAAGAAGAGGAAATAAAGGACGAGAAAAGCTAAGAAAAACAGCCCTGCCCAAGACGCTCTTGTAGAACAATAGCTGTTGACGGCAATCACCTTGATGGATTTTATCCCACCAGGCTTCTGCTTCGACTGTGACTATGATAGCCTTTAGTCAACAGATTCGGGAGATGAATCCAATATCTTCTCCTGTTATGTTATCAATGCGGTCCCAAATGAAGACCCGTCGTAGTTGGATATGCCAAGGCCAATGGTAGCCTGTAGTCCAGAAAGATACCGGACATTTCAGAATTGGCTAGATTAGTCCGAAGATGTTGAACTCCCAAAGGAGACCATCCACACCAGGACAGACCCCTACGGGACTTTCAGACCTCTCCGAAGGATTCTCATCTGGAGGAGAAAGAGAGGTAGAAGATGAACAAGTACAGTTTGATGGCCCTCAAAAAAGGCTAAATATGCCTGAGGTTGCAAACCCAAACCATCGTCAGATGCGACGACCGGTGCAAATCCCAACTCAACTTGAGAATCAAGATTCACTTGCTGTAGTTAGTCTGGACAGTGACCCTTCAACAGAAGAAGTAGTCCAAGACTCAGGTGTGAACACCCCATTTTTACACCCCTAAAACCCCACTTATCTTTTATTAATTAATATAATATAATGTTTGTTCTGAGAATAAAAGAGTTGGATTCAAGAGAGAGAGAGAGATCCACTACTCAAGAGTTCCCCAAACCAAAACCCATGTCATACTTAGCGGCTATTCTTCAGTGTTCAAAACCCAAGCCCAGAACCCACTAACTCATGTCCACGACCTGTGACCCGTTTGCAATATTCTATTAAAACCAAGAGGATAGGGTTCAAAAAGAAAAATCTCATTTACTGTCTAACCCGAGAGCTCTCCTCTCCTCTCTTCTCCGGCAAGCCTATCCATCATCACCGCACGTTTCCAGAATCAAGGAAATCCACAATCTCCGGTCATCTTCTCCTCTCCACCTACAAACTTCCGATCATCCTCACCACGTTTGGCCAGTGGCTATTCATTTTCAGCATCTCTCCAAGGGTATTTTCTCCTCTAGATCCAAGGTTTCTACATCATCAGCAAGAGCTCACTAGCCCACTTTTTCATCTACTCCGATCAGGTAACCTTTTTCCTCGACCCAGTTTTCACTTCATTTGATCTAGATTTTTTTAGATTTAGATCTTGGTTTCTAGATCTAGATTTATTGATCTGAATGGATTCTTCACTATTTGTTAGTTGTTTATTCATCTTTCTCCGATCAATGAATCAGTCCATCTTCTTCCCTCACCGGCAACTCCAGCACACTAGCTCTCCTTGTCTCCCGTGGATCTAGCCAGCAACTCCCTCATCGCCACCAGCCTGATCATCAATTCCATTGGTGAGTCACTACTATTGGCGACAACAGCCTCCACTTTCAATCTCAGAGCAACTTCCGGCCAGCAACACCTTTGTCAAGCTCGATCACTGTCTAGTGTCGAAAATTCCACCATTGAGCACCTTCCTTGGTCAGATCGAATCCGGCCAACTCATCTCCTCAGGCTGGTGACTCTGTCCCTGTTCTTGTTTACATTTTGGTTTTATTTTATTTTAATTTTGTGTTTGAATTATGGTGCTGTATTTTTAAATTTGATATGTGGATCTGAAGGTGTTCTCCTTGTCCATTGGATCGCCGGAGTAGCAGCACCATCATTGCCACCAATCCTCGTCCCTACAACCGTAGGTATGCTTTATCCTTCTTCTGATTTTACTTTTTTCTATGTTCATATGTTTGTGCGGTTATTTGGATCCAACCAATGTTGGATCATGTTCCTTGTTGTTGCATGATAAATCTTGAAAGAAAAGGGGAGCGGGCTATTATGCTTAGATGTTTGGTGTTGGTTTAATTGTCTAGAGACTAGTTTCTCTTGGTCTGGTTTTGTTCGAGATTCGATTTCAGAATTGAGTTTTGCCCAAAATCAGAATACTATAACCCCTGTGATTGTATTTGGCATAAGGTCTATAGCATCACATTAATGTTTGTTGTAATTAGTTCCTAGATTGTTTTGCCAAACTCAATTTCAGCTTTCGTTATTGAGCCAAAGCTGGTCAATCAAGTTTCATCATTAGTTAATGGGCCTTGGCACAATAGCCTTGGCCTCCCCTTAGTCTAATCCTATTTAGTTTGCTTAATAATTTGTTGTAATTTAATTCATCTGTACAAATTTTAGATCCATGTGTATGTGTGCAATAGGATTAGGCAGCAATTTTCTTTTCCTATTTTGCCTACATTGGGCACTTAGGTACACTTAGGTAGTTCTTTAACCTAAAATTTTTGGCCTACCCCGTTAGTTAGTCTTACAAAAAAAATCAAAAAATATAAAAAAAGATCAAAATAAATTAAAGGCACTGGTCTATCCCCCTTGGGACCTAGAGCAAGGTCCGCATTATAACCATATCCTCTTTTGGTTTAAGGCCGTTTGATCCGCCCTGCCCTTTGCCTTTAAGTTAATTAAGTCAGTTAGGCCTTATTTTCCTTTTTGCTTACCTTGGGCACTTAGGTTAGTTCTTGACTAGTTAAACTTGCCAAAATTAAAAAAATACAAAAAAAATCAAAAAATACAAAACAACAAAAACATTCAAAAAACCTACAAAATTCAAAAAGAACCTACCCTAATAAATGAACTCCCCCTAGCGCTCCCCATGAGCACCTAGCTGTGTGACCAAATCCTGGAGTGAGTTTCATCAATCTCAACTCCGTTTCCCCTAACTCAAGCACGAGTTGGAAGTGACCACACACTCCGAAACGAGTATAAAAACAGTCACCACCCCGAACTACTATTAGGGTCTGATTCCGACTAACCGGATAAGTAGGCAGCCCGAACCAGGGTTCGACCCCAACCTAAGATAAAAATTTTACACCCCATTTATGATTGATTGTGTTTGATTAGCAAAATTAATAATTGTTTAGGAAATTTTAAGTGATTTTAAATGTTTGGCTTAGACCTAATGAGTAGGTAACTATCATTAGATAGGGGTCCTGGGGTGCCTAACCCCTTCCCTAGGACTTAAATGGATCTCATACCAGACTACTCTGGACCGTAAGCCCCTTATCTTGGATTATTTCGGGATCCTGTTATCCCCTACAAAGCAGGTGGCGACTCTTCAAATGAGTTTAGCGTTATTCCTCTACTCTCGGGTTTTACCCTGACATCTTAGAGAGGAGGAAAGGCGGTAAATTTATGTGCTTACATCAGGGTCGACAGACAATTCACAAGCGTTTGAACCAATCTCAGCTCAATCTGAGAGTCCAACAGGGCAATCTAAAAGAAGAACTCAGTCATCTTCCGAAGCAAGAAAAGAAAGCTGGACTTCAGTTCTGCGAATATAGTCCAACTTTTGGAAGGAGAGTCGTCCGGACCAATTGACCAGACAATAGTCAAAGTCTATCAACTTAACTTCCGGTCAGGAAGAAAATTACCACTGAGGTTTGTTCCAGTCCAACATGAAAATCAGACCAGAGCTCAATCGGCCCAAGCCCAAATAGCTCCCGGTAATGAAAGGGTCAAGTATGATATCCTGTCTCCAGAATTGAGAAGGTCTCTCATATATGTCCTCTCCAATTCGGATGACTTTTCTAAAGAAGTCACAAATCAACCGACACAGCCTCGTCAAACAGGAGATTCATGTCTTTTTACAATCACCTTTGATGATGAAGACATGTGAGCTGAGACTCTCCAGCATAACCAGACATTGTTCATCTCAGGTCTAGTTAATGAGACTAGTATCTCCAGAGTGATGATAGATGGGGGTCCAGCTGTCAACATCATTCCAAGAAGAATGTTATCCAAGCTTAGCGTATAAATAGGCCGGGTTCATGAAAGTACTCTGATCATCCAAAGTTTCAATCAAAATGAGCAGAAGCTCATGGGCATGGTCAACCTCGAAACCAGATTTAGGGATATTGCTGAAACTACGACGTTTCTTGTGATCAATGCCGATACGTCATACAACGCCTTATTGGGGCGGCAATGGATGCACAACCATCTAGTCGTGCCATCTACCTATCACCAATGCCTTAAATACCCTCAACGGAAACGGTAAGTGAGGATCGATACTAATGATAATCCATTCAATGATGCAGAGACATATTACGTAGATGCGCGTTTCTATGTCAAAAGTACCCAAATAAACCTTCAGCAGAAGCCCAAAGGGGAAAAGGTTAAGAGTGGCCCGAAAAGCAATCACAGATCTGTTTAAACAGAAGCTCCGAAAAGGGTGTTTAAATACACCCCTAAAATCTTAAAGAATAGAAGGAGAACCGACCTTATCTTTAGTCGAATCTTCCCGGAATCTAGAGAAGGGCAAGTCAATCAACCTTTCCCAGACTTGTGAGGTTAAAGGAAATCGACCCCCTTGAAGCTCTGAAAGGTGATCATATAGTCCCTTTGATGAGGATGGACTGTACAATGGTCCAGATTACCTCCAATTTCACTGTCTCGGTCATGAAAAGATGATAGAAATCGATGCTCTTCAATTCTCTAGGTACATATGACAAGATGAACTCCTTATGGACCAATGAAAAGAGCAAGATCATTAATCTTTACAGGAAAAAGAGAAGCTTTGGTGAAAAAACACCGGGTTCCTCAAGAAACTGGGGTTTGATCCCGAAAAAGAAGAGCAAGTTGAAGGAACTATCCTTTCGACTTATGAAGCCATGCTCAGAAAGGAGCAGCATGAAGCCCTGGATATTGATGACTATATAAATACAAATACACCAGGATTTTGGTACAATCCCCCAGTCTTCGTATTTGGGGAAAGTCACGACCAGACTGTGAATATGGTCACGGTCAGAGAGGAGTCCACATCAGAAGAACTTTCTATGGAATGACTTCCAGAAGAAACGGAGTCCCTACAAGCATCCCCATGGGTTGAGGTAGCGCATCAAGATATGATTGATCGTCTGGCTAAAGTCAGTCTCAGTGCATGGCAAAAATGGCCAACAATGGAAATCATTCCCGATATCATTATCCCATCCAGAAAAACTGGGGAAAAGCCCATCGTTTTTCACTCTGCAGAACAAGCAGGCAAAGCCACTCCCCGAAGCAACATAAAGGGTAGAAGGATGAATCTTTATCAAATGAAGCATATGTTTAATCCGGCAATCAAGAAAATGCTTGAGAAGCAGGCGTTTAATACTGAAGCAGAAGAGCAAGTTGAGCATGAAATTATACAAACACCCAGGACTTTGGCTACCTATAAGCAGGTCGGTTCTAACTTGGGAAAGCCTGAAGCAGGAAATTCTGATCCTACATCAAATGAAGACTTGGTCTGGACTGTAAATACTATTACAGTAGATGAAGACTCCTCTTCGAGAGAAGAAATGATCATAGAAGAACAACCGGAAGAAACAGAAGTCTGTCCGACTCATCCAGAATTTGAAGCAGGAGGTCAAGCGACTGTTGATGACCTTCTTGAAGTTAACCTCAGCTCAGAACAAGACCCAAGGCCAACCTTCATCAGTACCTCTCTCTCTCAAACGGAAAAAGAGGAGTATCTTTGTCTCCTAAAAGAGTACAAGGATGTCTTTGCCTGGAACTATACAGAAATGATCCAAAATGAGAAAATAGGGGGTGCCCCGTTCCAGCCTCAGAACTCTCGGCCTTTTAACAATTGTCTTCAGCAGCTTGGCATGTTTGACATCAAGAGCAGAGGCCTTTTCTGCACTTGGAGCAATTCCTCCACCGTTGGGTGTCGTCGTATCCAATGTAAGCTGGACCGGGTGCTTATAAACATTCATTGGTGCACAAGATTTATTGCCTCGGAAGCAGACTTCCTTCCCCCTGGTATCTCAGATCATACTCCTATGGTGGTGTTGATCAGTCCACCCCATCCTATGGGTAGGAAGCCTTTCAAAATTTTCAACTTTTGGGCAGAACATGAAGAGTTCAAGGCTCTAGTCTCAACTGCTTGGCACATCGAGGTTGAAGGAAATCCCATGTTCAAACTAGTGCAAAAGCTGAAAGCTCTCAAAGCCAAGCTACGTGTTTGGAGCAAAGACCGATTCAGTAATATCAATTCCCGTGTCACCCATGCAAAGCAAGAGCTCAATTCAGTTCAGTCCCAACTCAATCTCAATCCTTCTTATGACGCTCTCATTGCCGAGGAAAGACGCCTTATTCGGGAGTTCAACTTCTTTGCTAGGGCTGAAGAGGCTTCTATCCGTCAAAAGTCCAGAATTTCATGGCTCTCTTTAGGAGACAACAACACCAAATTTTTCCACCAAAGCATGGCGTCTCGGAGAGGATATAACAGGATCTCATCCATTCAAGTTGATGAGGTCACCCTCAACAGTGAAGAGGCTATTAACGAAGCTGGAACTAGATTTTTCACGGATCTCCTTTCTCAGCCTGCCGAGGAGACTGCTCCCAACTATGATGATTTCCCAAGGCTTCGATCTATCAATCCTCTTGATTTTCCTATGCTCACTAACTCTATATCTCCTGATGAGATAAAGTGGGCCTTTTTCGACTGCAATGATGATAAAGCACCAGGGCCGGATGGATTTACTGCTCTTTTCTTTAAGGTCTGTTGGGATATCATTGAAAGTGATATGGTTTCAGCTATCCTAAATTATTTCAGGTCCGCTTTCATCAAAGGCCGCAACATCTCCGATTGTATTCTCCTAACTCATGAGCTGGTTAGGAACTATCATCGTCATAAAGGGACCTCTCGAAGTGCTATCAAGATAGATCTCAAGAAAGCTTTCGATACTGTTCGCTGGGACTACATTATTACCATGCTGCAAATGATGGAATTCCCACCCACTTTCATCCACTGGCTATTACCGTGTTTTACCACTCCAAGCTTTTCCGTTGTCATAAATGGAACTCCCCAAGGATATTTCAGAAGTTCCCGAGGGCTGCGTCAAGGAGATCCTCTCTCCCCCCTCCTCTTTGTCATAGCCATGGAAGGTTTCTCGGCTCTCCTGGATCAGGCTATGCATGCCAGACTGATCAAACCCCATCCCAGGTGTGAAAATCCCTTAATCTCGCACATTAGTTTTGCTGATGATTTGTTTGTCTTCCTTAAAGCAGACCTTTCTTCGGTGACCAAGCTCGGCAGCATACTAAATACTTTTTCTTCCTTATCGGGCCTGCATCCAAATCACCAGAAGAGTCAAATGTTTTTTGCTGGAACATCTACACTCCTCAAATCAGCTTTCAAGCGAATCTTAAACTTCCGGATTGGAACGCTGGACCTTGGCTTATGCTCGTTGGGTCTCTTGGGTCCCACCAAGGGATGGTCACCTTAAATTGAATACTGATGGATCAGCAAAACAGGGGCATAGTGGCTATGGTTGTATCCTTCGGGACGCCATGGGAAGTGCAATATATGCGTTAGCCGGTGGGTGCCCAGAACAAACTGTTATCTACATCGAGCTATATGCTATTCGACGTGGCCTTGAGGTTGCTCGCAGATTAGGTATTCAGCATATCTGCATTGAATCCGACTCCACCTGGGCCGTTAAGTGTGTGCAAAGGAAATGTGTCTGGCCTTGGGAATGCTCCTTTATCCTAGCTGATATAGGTAGGATGCTTCAGCACTTCGATGCTTGGGATATTAGCCACACTCCGCGAGAAGCAAACAAAGCTGCAAACTTCTTATCTAAATTTTGTCCCTCCTTGGGGGAAATATCTTTAGTTCCTTCGGTGTTTCCAATGGGATTATCTCATCTTGTTGCTATGGACTCTATGGGTCATAGTTATATGCGAATGTAATTGTTTTCCCTTATATATTTATTCCATTCTGGTTGGGGTCTGCCTAACCCCGCTTTCCTTCCCCAAAAAAAAAAAAAAAGTATTTGGGATTGCCGCTAATTTCAGGGCGTCTAACTGCCTCTCATTGTCAACCACTGATTGATAGGATTCTCGCCAAAATCCAAAGCTGGAAAACCCATTTCTTATCTTATGCGGGTCGTGCTGAGCTTATCAAATCGGTGTTAAATAGCCTTCATATTTACTGGACAAAACTTCTCATCCTCCCTAAAGCTATATCCAAGCATATAGAACAAATCTTCTGCAAATTTCTTTGGTCTGGCCCAGATCTTCGGAGGAAAATTCATCCAATTGGCTGGTCGGTTGTCTGCTGTCCCAAGTTAGAGGGAGGATTGGGGATTAGAAAATTATCAGAGTGGAACAAAGCTAGAATGCTCAGGCAAGTCTGGAGCATAGTGACTCGTGTGGACAGTCTATGGGTCAAATGGTGCTATGCTAAGTTGATTCGAAATAAATTCTTTTGGACTATCAAATGCCCTTCTGACTGCTCCTGGATATGGCGAAAGCTTCTCCAATCCCGCCACCTTGCAAAAGGTATTATCACCCACTCTGTATACGTATCTATGGCATGACCCGTGGCACACTATGGGCATTCTCTATGATCGTTTTGGTCACCGTATACAGTATGATTCAGGCCAACCTAGCGATGCTACCGTAGCCACCATTCTGTCAAATTCTGAATGGGATACACCTCCAGCAATCTCAATTGATCTTCTCACTATCTGGAACGAGTTACACAAGATTGAAATCAATTCTTCTTTGAATTCAGATTGAATCATCTGGACTGCAAACAGTATAGGCACCTACTCTCTTAAATCAGCATGGAATAGCATTCGAGTTCATAACCACTCTCTCCCGAGGTGGTCTCTGCTTTGGTCAGGTCAGTACATACCTCGACAATCTTTTATCTCCTGGCTAGCGCTCTCGAATAGCCTCCAAACTCAGGATCGCCTTTTAAGGCTCAACATCTTAACTCGCTCAAGATGTGTATTTTACTGGGCTTCAACGGAAAATACAGCACATATTTTTTTTGCATGCAGCTTCTCCTATCAGATTTGGAAACATGTTTTACAGCTCTGCGGTTACCCCTCTCACTTGATTCTCCCTTGGGACCGTGAGGTTGAATGGCGGCAAAGGAATTCCATGGTCTAAATCTAATCCAGAATATCAAACGAGTTGCGTTTTGTGCCACCATATATCACATCTGGGCTGAACGAAACAGCAGGATTTTCATGAACTCTTCCAAACACCCTGAGCAAGTTCTTCACAGCATCATCACAGACACTATATTCAAGATCAGCGCCTCAACTGATCAAGTGGAAGACACGGACTGCAACATAACTTTTCTTTCAAAATGGCAACTCTTCCCTCGCTACTTTCATAAGCCCCAGCTGTGGTGTACCTGGTCACCACCACCATTTGATCATTGGGTCCTTAACAGTGACGGATCCGTCAGAGCTAGAGGAGCAGGTTTTGGGGGTATCATACGGAACCACAGAGGCGATCCCTTGGTTGCCTTTGCTACCGGGATAGAAGAATCGGATATTCTCAAGTTAGAAATCATGGCAATCGCGCGTGGTCTAGAAATTGCAAAGGATTATGGAGTTCAAAACCTCGTAATTGATTCTGACTCCTTACAAGCTACCAAACTTCTCTCCTCTTCGCTTGAACCCCCTTGGACTTTAAGTAACCTCATAGCTTACTGCAAACACCTCTTGGCAGATTTTTCCTCATTCACCATTCATCATATATGGCGAGAAAGCAACGCAGGAGCTGATTTTTTGGCAAAATTTTGTACTTCTATCTCTTCTATAGTTCTTATCCCTTGTGAATTCCCCTCTGTCCTTTCTTCTATTCTTGAGAAGGATAGAGTGGGCTGTAAATTCCTAAGATTGTAATTCTTCTTCTTTTATATATCGGGTTGGGGTCGGCCTAACCCCAGCTTACTTTCCAAAAAAAAAAAAAAAGAGATGCCTGGTTTGGATCCAAAAATTCAAGTCCACCATCTTACAATTCGAGAAGATGTCAGGTCGATCAAGCAGGCACAAAGACGAGCTCGCCCGGAGCTCGTTGCTCGAATCAAAGTTGAGGTAAATAAACTCCTCAAAGTCAGGTTTATAAGAGAGGTTCAATATCCTACTTGGCTTGCCAATATGGTTCCCGTAAAAAAGAGGAACGGACAAATCCTGGTTTGTATAAACTTCCGGGATTTGAATGAAGCTTGCCCTAAGGATGAATTTCCTTTGCCCATCACCGAAATGATGGTCGATGCCACAACCGGCTTCGTAGCTTTGTCTTTTATGAATGGATATTCCGGTTACAATCAAATCAAGATGGCCCCGGAAGATGAAGAGCTTACAGCCTTCTGCACCCCTAAGGGAGTGTTCTACTACAAAGTCATGTCATTTGGCCTTAAAAATACCGGAGCAACTTATCATAGGGCCATGACTATCATATTTGGAGATATTCTCCTTAACAAGGTCTAGTGTTATGTCGATGATTTAGTTGTCAAAACAAGACAACGAAGCAATCATCTAGATGATCTTCGACAGACTGCGATAGTATCAGCTCAAGATGAACCTGCTTAAATACGCATTCGGAGTTACATCTGGGAAATTACTGGGCTTTGTGGTACGCTGTAGAGGAATTGAGATTGATCCTACCAAAATAAGAGTCATTTACGAGATGCCTCCTCCAAGAAATCTGCGGAGTTGAAAGGACTTCAGGGTCGACTCGCTTATATCTGGATATTCATCTCCAACTTGGCTGGAAGATGCCAACCGTTTTTCTATCTAATGAAGAAGGGAATACCGTTTCAATGGGATGGAGCTTGTCAAAAGGCTCTAGACAACATCAAGACTTATCTCACAAATCCACCGATCCTTATGGGTCCTATTAGAGGAAAACGACTTATCCTCTATATTACAGCGCTCGAGGGATCTCTTGGAGCTCTCCTTGCTCAGCATAATGACCAAGGAAAAGAAAATACCCTGTGCTATCTAAGAAGGACTCTGGTTAGAGCAGAATGCAGATACAGCCCAATAGAAAAAGTCTGTTTGGCCCTCATCTTTGCTTTGAAGAAATTATGGCATTATGTGCTTCAGCATTCGGTGAAACTAATATCCAGAGCCGATCCTCTCAAGTACATAATGTCTCGCTCTACTCTCTCTGGCAGAATGGTGAAATAAGCGGTGCTTCTATCTGAATTCGAAATCGAATTTGTGCCTCAAAAAGCAGTGAAAGGGTAAGCCCTTGCTGATTTCCTTACAGCACATCTAGTTCCTGCGGACTTACCTTTGGCCACCGACTTCCCTGATGAAGAAGTCATGCAAGTCCAGGTCAAATCAGGCTGGAAGATGTATTTTGATGGAGCTTCAAGAAGCCTTGATGGAGTCAATCACATCGACCCGAAGGAAAACAAATCAAGAGTCGGTATTGTCTTTGTCACACCAGACAACGCAATCCTACCCTATTCCTTTGCCCTAATAGAAGGATGTTCAAATAATGAAGCTGAGTATGAAGCCCTGATAGCAAATCTTGAATTGGCTCTTCAGATTCTGGTGGATGAACTAAATATCTACGGGGATTCAGAACTCATCATCAAACAGGTACGAGGTGAATATGCAGTACGAAGGGTTAGTCTCCTTCCCTATCAGAAGAGAGTGGACCAGCTGCTTGCTCAAATTCCAAAAAGCAGCATCTTCCACGTCTATAGAGTACTCAACAATCAAACCGATGCTTTGGCTGGTCTTGCATATCTCTAACTCTACCAACGGACAAGATGCTAACCATCACAGTAGGGGAAAGAAGAACTCTCAAACCCCTTCCAAAGATAGATTTCCTAGAGACAGTTTGTTATGTGACAATCAAATAAACATATGAGGATTGGTGACAGCTCTTCATCGATTATCTCCAGCATGGTCGATTGTCTGGATACCGTGCCAAACGCGCTGACGTCTGTTGACGGGTCACAAAATTTTTGATATTGGAAGAAACCTTATATAGAAGGTCCCTGGACGGCATCTTGATGAGATGTATCTCGGGAAATTAAATAGATCAAACCATGGAAGAAACTCATACCGGGATCTACAGTGCTCACCAAGCTAGGCCCAAGTTACAAATGCAGTTGAAAAAATTAGGCTACTACTGGCCTACGATGATCACTGATTGTCTCAACTATGCAAGAAAATGCAAAGTTTGTCAGCTCCATGCTGATTTTATACATCGAGTTCCTGAGCCTCTCCACATGACAACATGTTCATGGCCCTTCGCGGCATGGGAGATGGACATCATAGGACCATTCACCCCACCATCATCTGTTGGGCATCAATACATCTTAGTTGCGACGGACAACTTCTCAAAATGGGCCGAAATCATCGCTCTCACAAAGGACAAATACCACTCGGTGGCAGACTTCATCCGGACCAACATCATATATCAGTTTGGAATTCAAGAAAGCATCATCACGAATAACGGTCAACTTTTTCGAAGTGCCCCTATACACAAGTTTTATGCCAAATTTGGTATCCAACAGGACCATTCTACCCAGTATGCAGCCGCGAATGGTCTCGCCGAAGACTTCAACAAGACTTTGTGCAAAATCCTCAAGAAAGTTGTAGATAAAAGTAAACGGGACTGACATGACCACCAACCCGAAGCCCTCTGGGCATACAGGACTACTCATCGGACTCCGACACAGGCCACGCCGTATTCCCTGGTCTTCGGCGGTGAAGCAGTGTAGAGCCCCGGACCTTTTCACATTTAATGCATGACACTTTCGTTGCCATTTTGCCTTTAAAGAGGTATAATTAATAAATAAGGAAGAAATTGGAAATTCTGAAATGTCAGAAATGTTACTTTTCGAAGTACGAACCCAACGCAAGTTGAATCGTCAAAATCGGACGAACGAGTCAAAAGATATGGCCAAAACAGTCTGGACCTGCAGGCAAACGTAGCTCGGAAGGGACTAAGAACGTAGCTCGGAAGGCACTAAGGACGTAGCTCTGATAAGGCACAGAAAACGCATAGACAACGTACTCTGATAACGTAGCTCTAGCTCTGATAACGTATACGTTGTGCATCCGTTGTGCAACAGACAACTGGTGCGTCGTGTAGCAGACAACGTGTACATTGTACAGCTCACGACGGGCACGTTGTACATAAGACAACGGACAACGAGCTCAGCACAACGTGTTCGGCACTATTCACAGCACAACGTGTTCGGCACTATTCACAGCACAACGTGTTGGGCACTATTCACAGCACAACGTGTTCGGCACTATTCACAGCACAACGTGTTCGGCACTATTCACAGCACAACGTGTTCGACACTATTCACAGCACAACGTGTTTGGCACTATTCACAGCACAACGGGTTCGGCACTATTCACAGCACAACGTGTTTGGCACTATTCACAGCTCAACATGTTCGGCACTCGTATTTTTGCAGAAATTTTAGTAAGGGTACTATGGTCTTTTGGTCGGTTCACTCTTACCTTAAGAGTTTAACCCGAGCCTTTAGGGCTCATTCTCAACACTTAGAGGATTTGGGGGATTGAAGAGAGGAGAAAGGGTTTCCTAAGCTAGGGTTTTGCTTTTGGAGAAGAATCAAAGGGGTTTTGAGACCCTAGATCACTTCAAGTCCGGTTTTTCTCCAAGATCACGGCTCAAGCACTCGTGGAGAGCGTTCCGCAAGCTAGGGCAGCACCTCACGGTCGTTTTTGGAAGGGGTTTCTTCCTCATTTCTTCAAGGTCGGTACTTCTTACTACCCTCCTAGTTATAGTTCTTCTTTTCCCTTTATTTCTTTTGATTTTCTTTCATTTACATATGTGCTATGAGATGGATGGTTGTGAATGGTGAATGGAGATGGAATGGGCGATTGGATGCCAAGGGTTGTGTTGTGATGATTAAAATGGGGAGGGCATTGTATCCATAATAAACACACCTTTATGATGTGAGTAAACTCACCTAGAAAAGCATGATTTAGGTTTAAATGAATAATGAATAATGAATAATAAACACACCATGTTTGATGAAATGCCAAGGTGAATAAAATGAGTTGTAAATTAGGAAATGCATGCCTAATAAATTATGAACATTGCTAGGGCCTATGATAGTGTGTTTTCTTGCTTTCCCTAAATGATATGAATATTACATCGCTCAATCATTGATGTTATATGTGTTGTGAAATTACCCAAATGTCATATTTAAATTTAAATGCAAGTATGTACACGGTTCCCACGAGCACGGCATGCATGACATGATTTATCGAGGTTTTCAAGAACATGGTTAGAGGTGGGACATATCCTACGATATGTTTTACCTCGCTTTTCACAAGAAAACAAGAACCAACATTCCACGAGGGGTCTCCCCTCACTCACAAGTGCATATCATGAAGAAGGGCCTCCCTTCCCTCGCAAGTACATACACATCATGAAGAAGGGTCTCCCTTCCCTCGCAAGTGCATTGCATCAAGAAGGGTCTCCCTTCCCTCTCAAGGCATCTCTCAAGCGCATCTCACAAGGATATCTTACAAGAGTATCTCGCAAGTTACATGATCACAACCAAGCACGCATGACATGCATGACATGATACGTACGACACGCTCGACAAGATCAAGTAAGACAAAACATGACAAGCTTTCAAGTACGAAAAGATATTTCAAGTCAAGTCAAGTGCACGATGTTTTCAAGAGGTTTTATCGGCTTTCTACGGAATACAAGCATGATTATAAATTGCTTTACTTCTTTGTATGATATGAATTGTTTCCGTCTAACATATATGAATTGCTCCTGATATATGTATTGCCATTTTTATGCTATGACTATTGGTTAGTATTTGGTACCCGCTGAGTATTCCATGCTCAGCCGTACTTCTTATGTCGGCAGGTTCTGAGGGAGCTACTGCTCCATTTGATGTTTGTGCTCCTAGTCCATGGGTGGAAGAGGAGTACGTCGAGGAGCCTTTGGAGGAACCTCCCGTAGAGGGTTATCAGCAGGTGGTGTTAGATTCTGAGTGGATTGGCTGTGGGTGAGTATGAGTGATTATATCCATGTATTTTGGCGGGCATGTCCGCACTTTCCTTGTTTTGATTTCTTTGTATTAAACTTGGACCATGTGTATATATTTAGAGGTTGTTAGACTTTCGCTGTGTTTTATAGTTATGTTTCCGCTGTCATCCTCTATTGTATATGCTCTGTGGGTTTTTGCAGGTTGGTTTGTCAAGCATGTCATGTAAGCCATGATTAGTCGTCCAAAGTTCACTCTAACTCCTAGGGTGGGTTTTGGGTCGCAACAAGCAGTTCTCCCCCTTGAAATACAAATTCCTTCCCTATGGGTGGCAATTCAGTAGTCCCTCACAAAAGAGGATTCAGCTAAAGTTCGTCCTGCAAGGCTTAAAACTCTTGAGAAACGTCGTCTCCAAGCTCAACAGAGTTTAGAGATGTACCAGCAAAGATTAACTAGCGCCTTCAATAAAAGGGTAGGACTAAGGTCTTTCAAAATGGGAGATTTGGTCTTGATAGTCAGAACTCCGATCATCGTTACTCGTTGAACCAAGGGGAAGCTCAAACCAAAATGGGAAGGGCCATACGTCGTCGAGAGGGTATACTCTAATGGATCGTACCTGCTGACTTCAATGGTTGGATGGCGAATTATCCCTCCAACCAATGCAAGATTCCTCAAGTGATATTATTCCTAGGAATCGAAATGCTCGCTAGACCAAAACTTTAAAAGAAGGTCTAGGCAAAATGTAGAGCACAAATGACTTGCTAAGCTGAAAACCCTAAGGGGCGGCTTAGGCAAAAAAATTAGAGCAACAATGACTCACTAAGTTGAAAATCTAAAGGACAGCTTAGACAAAAAAATTGAGTCAAAAATGAAATGCCCGCTAGACTAAAACTCCAAGAGACGGTCTAGGCAAAATTAGGGCAACAAATAGCTCACTAGACCTACACTCCCAGAGTCAGTCTAGGCAAAAATTAGAGTAATTTGACAGCCTCCTGAATACGAGCTAAAAAGGTTCACAACGCTTCAAAAGTCTTCAGAATACCAGACCGAAGTCCAAAACCCTTCCTAGGCACGAACGAAAACTGCCTATTCGCTATTAAAATACAAATCAAAGCCTCAAAATCCCCCCAAATACAAGACCGAAGTCTAAACCTTCATAGGTACAAATGGAAACTACCTATTCGCTCTCAAAATGCGAATCCCTCTTCTGAACTACGTTTGACTTGATCGTATTATGGGTACGTAGGCAGCCTGAGGAAATTAACTTGGGTTCAGTCAGTTCTTTTAAAAAAAACATTATTCCCCTATAAAAGGGGAGAAGAAGAATTTTTCATAGAAAATAAAAATGAAATGACATACGCTGAGTGATGAAACAAAATTTTCATTCATTTACGGGATTTACATCAGGAAGAGTTTCATTCACTGGATGAATATCAACAAGATTCTCTTTAATCGGGGGAGTGGTATCTGAAAAAGATAATTTTTCTACCCTAGTGCGCTGTTGTTTGTGGAGATGTGCAGCTTCCCAACGAGCGTCTGCCAAACCTTCTTTCAATTTGATAACTTTCCCTAGAGTCTTTTGACCTTGAAGCTTCGCAGATTGTCCGTCAGTTCGGAACTGACAGTCGCCAGCTCTGTTTCCATCGATTCACGAGTACTTTTTATTTTTGAAGCTCTAACTATAGCTTCTTGCAGTTGTTGACAGAGGCTGTCTAATTCGGCTTCCGCAGCCCGTTGGTGTTCCGCAGTCTGACAAACTTTCTCGCGCATATCATTGGCAACTTCGGTCAACTCGGCTATCTTGAAAGAAGTGTCATTAACATGGTCTCTGGCTTTTACTTCAAGACCGCTAATCGGGTCTATGTCGTTCAATTGGTATACTTTCTGAGCTAAATCAATCAAGGCTTCAACCTCTTGCTGTACGATGAGATCTCTGACAACTAGGCGATCAAGAATATAAAACACTGAAATACAGTCGTCTTGCATCTGTTTGAAATCCTTAAAACTCCTGCTAAGCATTGAAGTCTACAAGCCCTCGAGTACATATTTAGCACTCTCGATATAAGCATCAGCCAACAGCTTGGACAGAGGAGGAATCGAAGCATGGTTGGGTACTCCGAAAGTAAACTTTGGAGCATTCATAATCCCCTCGATGATGCCTAGAAGAGAAAGAATTGTGATTTAGAAGGAATGAAAAATCATTTGAATGAAATAAAAGAAACCATCAAAGTCACATACCGGGAAGTCCTAAGATTCTCCTAAGAAGGGAATCGTAGCTATTTTTGTCTGCCAACCTTCTATCGGAGGGTTCATACAGAGGAGTAAATGGAGTATATTCCGGTGAAAGAGGCCGGATGGGGGATGCAGGACTTGCAGGATGACTGATCATAGGAGTGGATGGCCTACACTCGGGTGATGGAGTCATGCTGAGAAAAGATAAGTTTTCAGGAGCTAATCCTTCATCAGTAAACGGTGCAGAATATAGACCTATGTCCATTCCGATTGCATCTGCATCTTGGTCCTTTTCTTGGATATGGAGCTTAGGAGTGTTCAACTCAGGTTCTTGGACAACCTCAACAGTGACTCCAACTTCAGCCTCTGGCCTTAGCTCTGCAATTATTTCAGCCGCTATTTATGGTCTAGTTGGCAGTTCTGAGCTTAAATTTGCCTTAGTCCTTTCTTCAGGTCTGGTGTCAGCTTCGGTCTCAGCCTCAGTAGCAACTCCTGCTGGCTCTTGTGTCACTTCATCTATTGCTGACCTTGTAGGTTCAGCTGATGTGGCCCGTTCTCTATCAAAAACTTCATCGACAGGACTGATACTCGCTGTGTTCACTGTCACCACTGCCTCAGTCCTTGCAATGCTAGGATCAGCCCCAGCTGGTGCAGCTTCAGAAATAACTCCTACGGGTTGGATAAATTCTTCATCATTCTTCAAACCCGAGGACTGCTCAGCCTTAAGAGCACGCCTCTTAGCTTTTCTAACGGCTCGCTGAGTTTGGATAAAGAGCAGAGTGGCTTCGACTATTTGGGCTTCGAAAAGTAGATGCGCTTCTGACTCCCTTGCTCTACGAGCCTCTTCTAGGGCAGCTGCCAAGTGAACCTCATGAGGACTTGGATCTATGGGAGTACCCTGACTATCCTCAACAGGTTCATCTAAGGAGTGGTCAGGGGTGGGTTGAGGATCATTATGTCCAAGGGAATTAACCCTGTCATCAATGGGATCAGCGACAATGGTCTCACCCAATCCCTCCAAAATACGAGGTCGGACAGCCATCCCAATGGAAGTCACAGCTGTAGGATCTTTCGAACGAGCAATAAATTCTGTGACACCCTAAGGACCTTCATACGTATCCTCAAAATTGTCAGTGTTAGCATAAATTGGTGTATCATGCTCAGCTGCAAGAGCAGCTATCTTGGCCATCTGGATTTGATCCTCAGTTAGCTCGATGATGGGAGAGGGGCTTCTCTGAACATGCCTTTTCCCTTGGAAGCTGGTCTAGTCCTTGGACGCTTGCGGGTATCGGCAGTGGTTTTGTCTTTTGGCGGGTGCCTTGGCCTTTGATGACTCTTTTCTTTTTCTAGCACCAGGTGCTTAAGTAGGAGCATATATGCGGATCTGAATAAAAATTTATGCAGAAACTGGATCCCCTAGATCTTAACACCATAGAAAGCATCAAAAACTATCTAAGCGTTTTAGTCATATCACCTCGGTGAATGATATTCACCGGTGAAGCTTAATCCATTCGAATCGTCAGAACTCTTTGTAGAGATTTCTCCGAAAAAATACTAAAAGCTCGATCCTTGTTCTTCGCTATCCCCATGAAGCTTTAGAATCTCCTTTGGAATTATTGAAGCAAGAGGAAGAAGATGGATCAATGGTGTAGACCTTCTATCACCAAAAATACTAAGGTTCAAAACCCTAGATTTGCAAAACCCAACTTTAGACCACCTAGTAGCTTACGAAAATCCCTAGGGGTATCCCCTAGGGCTCACGGTTTGGAGTGAGAGGGGAGAGGAGAGAGAAAATTCTGGAAAAAAGTGCTTAATGGACTAGGGTGTTGGGGTATATATAGATTAGGATCCTATCCTAATCCTACTCCAACTTGATCTTATCTAGTAGGATTTATTAATTAACAATAACTCTTATTATTAATTAAATAAACTCCTACATAATCTATAACTACTTTAGTTATAGTAATCTTATTAATTAAAGAGTCCCTATTATAAGAGGATTCCTTAATTAAAAGGGATAAGTCAACATCCTAACTCAAAGAAGGAAACCTAGTCAAACTAGGAGACTAACACCAAGGGGGGGCGTGGCTTCTATGGGGCGTGGACTTTGGAGAGTCAAAACTCCCTTTTGTAATCTAATTAAAATTCCATCTTAATCCTTAATGCAATCCAACCATTGGATTTAAATTCCATAATTAAAGGAATTATATTTCAACAATTATTTAATTAAACAAATCCTAATCCAATTAGGATTCCTTAAGTAGGAGCCCTACCCTAGGGTTTAAACCCATGGGCTTTGGCCCATATTAAAGGTCCATTTTAATGGGTTTATGGATATGGGTCAAACCCATTTCCCTTTAATTATGTTAATTAAATAATTGCTAAAATAATCCATATGTTTAAATTAACAATTAATTTAAACAATCGATTAACTTTTAATCTATTTAATTAAATGATTAACTTTTAATCACTTAAAATAATTGATTAACTTTTAATCAATTATTGAGCTTGTATTTCTTATGTGAGCACCTCCACAGATTGCTCTGGGACTTTCTTATCCTAGCTTATCCAATATTATCCCATTGACCCTAAACATGAATTACATCGGAATTGCAAGTGACGTGAGATATCCATGTTGCAATTGAATACCAGTGTATGAACATTAACCATTACAGATCTCGCCACATGAACTCTTAAAATTGATTTATCCTTCCAAATACTCCTTAATGGGCCTTCGAGATCGACATACTATCTAACCCATAGCCCACTGCAAATCATCCGGGTTTCCAAGACTTATGATTAAGCCATGAGAAACAATTTCTCATGAAAAATATTTTGAAAAATCCTTTTATAAGTATAATACTTTTTAATAAAAGTATATTTCAAAACTTATTTTGTTTTCAAAATCACCTGCATAGGATTTGAACTTAATCAACTGTCTTACCCGGAACTTAGATAATCTCTCAAATTAATGAGCATGGATTTCTTGTTTGAAATTTATCATGACTCAAACAACTTTCTAATTATCTAACTGTCATTGTATTGTATTCCCTAAGTTAGAAAATACGTTGGTGGAATCAAAACAGTCAAATCACTTCTCAATCATAAATGAACTCCACTACAATAGTTCGAGATAGAACTACATCTCAACTACTGAGATCATCTTAGTATTCTGGCAGCCATATAAGTGAAGTGTCCAGCTTCACCCATAGCTGTGACTATATAAGGTATAAGGAACCAGAAAGTTATATCTGTCTGTGATAATCTAATCACATAACTTTTCTACAATATATCCTATGGACTTTTATCGATATCTCATATCATATAGATCATCTCATGATCATTGTCAATTACCCATAATGAATACACAATAGATTAAGAAGAAGCATTTATTAATCAAATTAATAAGGTTCTAATAATCTAAATGACTTTTCTGGGCATCATGTCTAACAGAGCAGGACCACCAGCCTCTGCAGTAGCTGTGGTAATCCTCGCCAAATGTTCCTTCATAACTATGACCGGAATATCACGGCCACCATGTTTCAAATAAGCAGAAGTATAATTTATCCACCACGTGGAAAATCATAAAGAAGGTCGACCTTCCTGAGCTTGAGAGGGAATGAAGAATCTTGAGCGTGTATCGATGCGAATCGAATGATTCCACTCTTGTTTGATTTGATGAAAATCGGCCAAAGTACGATCAACGGCCTCTAGTGCAGGTGATTTTGCTTGGTCATATCCGAATTGTTAGCCAAATTTACTTGGATAGTAAGGTTCCAAGAAGCATTCCTTGCCGAGACGCCACAAAAGTTTGGCTGGACGAAGGCTCATCATCATCATGAAGTCTCTGCCTGAATAGCCCAGGTTTATGTCATCCACCAGATAGTTGTTCTCAACCAGTTCAGAGGCTCCCTTGAAAGGACGAGCTCTATAAAGACCAGGAGTGGCGGACATATGTCTAATTGCTTCCCAAGAGCGGTACTTGGCTGGTGTCTGACTAGCTATATAGACCTAGTCCGGTAGATCCATCTTGGCTTCAGTGGTTATCCGCCTTAGATATGAAGAAGGAAAATATTGACCGATCCAAATAAAAAGATGCTAGAAAGGACCTTGAGCTAAATTGTGACCTGTGTATTGGCTCTAACCGATGACCTTCATCTCTCTGTATAATGTCGCCATCATCGGGATGAGCAGAGAGTGCCTTACGCCAGTCGACATCTGTTCAACCACCACGAATGTTTCAAGATGGATTACTTCTCCTCTGCGTGAAGGCAGGATAAAACTGCATAGCCAGCAGAACAAGAAGACCGTAAAATAACCTTCTCTGTTGACCCCATCACTGGTCTTGATCTCTGAATTTCTGATATCTTCATTTGATGGAGTAATGTAAGTTGGCTTGGAATACGCATACGGTTCTCCCTTGAAAAAATACCCCAGTCATTGGTTGAGGGTGACCCTGCTTACTTTGCGTGCCGTCTTGGCACCTTTACTCAGCACTGCTTCTTTAGCTTCTCCATCAATAACAGGAGCTTTGCCCTTATCGGTAGGGGGTGTCGCTCTATCTGCATTCTCCTTCAGAAGGGCATTGTAAACCCGGTATAACTCTCTGGTACAACCAAGAACATTCTTTGAATTTAGAACGTTGTTGAAGGGGTTAAACTCATCGTAGAAGGCTTCGTTGACCGGCAGCCCTGAAATGCGATTCATCGCATGAACGGAAAGTCCGATCTCTCCCCAAGCCATGTGGAAAGTGTTGGTCTCAACACACCAGCGGTTGAGTAGACTGCGAAATAGAAGAACATCCTGCTTATACTCATATCGGGCAAGTCCAACTGCTCCTCGGATGCAAAGAGCCGTCAGCTCATCACGGAAGCGGACATATACATCATGAACCTATGATGGCCATAAATTTCTGCCGTTAACTGTAGAGCAACTCCTGATAATCATGGAAGCGTCCCATCAAACGTCGTCAGTCCGGGTCATCAAGATCGGGAAAACTTCTTTCAGTACCCTTTCTGGTTCTTCACTTGGCGAGTCTACTGCGGCACGAAAAGGTGTCAGATAGCTTCAATCAGAGACTGATCTGTTGCCTATCAGACCTTTCCCAGCATCATAAATGCAGACAGGTATTCGCCCCCGAATTATCCACTTCCTAGGGTCTGCGACAGGAAGAGGCTCAACATCCTCTATCCAGAACTCTCCCATGATTTCCAGTGGGCGATTCAGACTCGTGCCATTCTTCTCATCCTCATCAGTATCAATAAGACGAAGGTTCTCAGTTTCGTAGAAATATCTCAGTACGCCAACCATTCTGCAAAAGAAGAAAGAAAAGACATGCAAAATGATTCAGTTCAAAAGGAATTGAATCAATTCATAAATTTCAGATTAAATGGTCAAAAATGGGCCTTTAGCTGGGGGTATACACCCGCCTTGATAATTTGAAATGTTTATTAATTTTATTATGATATTAATCAATTGCAGACTTAGGATTGAAACCCGAGTCTGTGAAGCTTGGATGTCTTGCTTAAAGCATACATCTAAAAATAAAATTGCTTAAAAGAAGCAATCACTCTAAGGGTTTTTGTTAAGGCAAATGCCCATGGTTATTCATCATAGCAAATGTCTAAGGACAAATGTTAAGGATAAGATCCGTGGAACTAAGGTCCCAGGAATAGCCTATCCGTAAAAGATATCCATGGATACTCAATTCTCTTTTTAAGAACAAAAGCCCATGAAAGCAAAATTAAATCCGTGAAAAAGTCCACGGATAAGCAGTTTTAATTCTGGGGTTATTAGCCTTTTGAATATCTCATCCGTCGAAGATATCTACGGACACTCAAAACATTCATGGACAAGGTTCGTGAATATTAAAAGTATCCGTAGATAAAATCCATGAACAATGTTAGGCTCACGGACTAACGTCCTGTAGGTAATCGGTCCGTGGAACATATCCACGGATACTCAAAATATCCATGGACAAAAGTCCAGGAAATTTGAGAGCATCCGTGGACGGAATCTCACGGATCAATTTTGGGGCTCACGGACAAAGGTCCTGTGGGCAAGCTGTCCGTGGCCATAAACCATGAATAATAAGTCTCCAGTCTGCTTTCCCATGACCGGATAACTCAAAGACTCCGGCAGTGGAACCGGAATTCCTGCCGGAGAATGCAGAGAGCCCAAAAGGGCATCCTAAGACTCCCTGATCTTGAGAAAACCCAGAAAATACAAAAAAAAAAGCATTCCAAGGGATCCCAGGATCAAAAAGATCCAAGGGATGCCCAAATGGGCACCCAATCCATTGGAATGAGGTCTGAAACCCTCAGTTCGGTCCTCGGTAAACAAAAAAAATTGAGGAAGAACACTGGTTCTTCCCCATTGAAACTAATTAGGGTGAAATCTCACCTTAAGATGAGGAAAAATGGAAGAAAGAAAGAAAATCTTGCTTTCTTGACAAGAAAAAAACTTTGAACTCAAAAAGCTCTAGGTTTGGAGGGTTGGGGAAGACAAAGTGTCTTCCCCAAAGCCTAAGGCACCCTTATAAAGGTTGCCTTTTGGATTATCCTGACGATCCGTTTCAAAATGGACAGTTCAGAAGGCAAGGATTTTTCCCGCCGTTTTAACTTTAATGGCAGTGGTGACCTCATCATGAGGCCTCGATCAGGAAACCCATCGTGGGTTTCCCACTAACACTGTCAGTGGAGGCGGTTACGCCCCTCCACCATCACTGCTAGGTGTCAAGATTCAGATGGATGGATCATTTCCAACCATCCAGATCCTGAGTGGCATTTATGAGCAATAAAAATCTCACCGACCATTGCCCCGGTGTGTGTGCAATAGCACACACCTGATCACTGTCTCTCAGAGTGACGGTTTAGGTTCACCCATGCCTATGACATGCGCAGTACCTTTGGTTGTCAGCATTTAATGTTGATGGCTGACATCAAATCACCTAGCTAAGCAGGGTAGGGTTTGATCCGTGAGGATGAACCTCACGGATCTACCCTAAATGACAACTTCATAAGGCTAACACGTGTTCGATCCGTGAGGGATGAAACCTTACTGATAAAACCTTCGTGTTAGTCTCTCAGAGACTGACACGTGCTCAATCCGTGAGGATAAACCTCTCAGATCCATCCTAGGTGCCAGCCTTAGAGAGGTTGACATGAGTTCATCCGTGAGGACCAAAACCTCACAGATCCAACCATTAGTATTGGCCTTCATGAAGCTGACACGTGTTCAATTGTGAGGATAAAACCTTCAAGGCCTAATATCTGGTGTCAGCCTTCATTAGGCTGACACGTGTTCATCCGTGATGATAAAACTCTCACGGATCCATATTTAGTGTCAGCCCCCAAAATACTGACATGTGTTAAATCCATGAAGATAAAACCCTTACGGATCAAATATAATGTCTTGGATCTAACCCAGCCCACAAGCATCACCTTGTGATCCATGGTTGAGACCTATGGTCGCACCTTGCGATCCTTGATTAGGACATATGGTCTCACCTTGTGGTCTGTGGTTAAGACCTATGGTCTCACTTGTGATCCGTGGTTGAGACATATGGTCTCACCCTGTGATCCGTGGTTGAGACCTATGGTCTTACCATGATCCGTGGACTAGTACAGGTCAGTCTGTCCCCAGCTAACAGTCAATATCTGACTGTCATGGGGCAAAGACTCCTTCATATAAAGGGTTTTCTGTCAAGCTGTGGGGGGATCCCAAGATAAGGATCCCCTCTTTTAAAATCCCATGGGATGCCAATGGCACCTCATAATTAGGATAGGATTAGGACTATGTTCTATATCCTAGGAGAGGATGTGATTAAAGATCCCCTTTTTGAAATGTACTAGGATTCCCTCCAAAAGGGGAAACCTGGTAGAAGGGTCCTCAAAAGATGAGGAATCTCTTGAACTTAGGACTCTCCCAGATAAGGGAGAGCCGTAAGCTGGCATCCTCTAAGAGGAGAGCCCCTTTTGACTTTCCTAAAAGAAGGGAGTCAAAGAGGGTGTCCCAAAAAGGATTCTCTCTCAAACATATAAAAGGTGTATTTCTCACAAGAAACACATACAAAGATATACGAGGGAATACGGAAAACATCTAGAAGAAAGAGAAAAACTCTCTCATCTCCTTCGAACAGCCAGTACAGTAGCAAGCAAGCAAAGAAGAAGAAGATCTACCCTGTTATGGAGAACATCAAGTGAGCCTTATAAAATGACCACCCCATTGTCTTTTCTTTTCTGCACATATAAAGACCTCAATGAGGCACATGTAATGCCTACATGAGAATTGGGCAACCCCATTAAATAAATACATATACTTTGTTCAATCTTGTTCATTTTATTCTTCATCTTAATCAGAGGTTCTTCCCTAATAAAGGGAAGGTAATTTAACAGTCTGAGTTTACTCAGATTGGAAGGATAGTTCCCCACAACAAACAATAAACTTCATACAACAACGAAGGAAATTTGAAAACAAAGACGAATTTTGCGTTCACAGGATCTAGGTGTGAGATCCGAGAAGACACATGAGGTGTGTCAGGTGGATCAGACCCAATGAGTGCCTGGGTCAATGGTTGCAGGCCCATAATGGGATGCTCTGACTAAGGCCTGACCTAGTGTCCCAAGTTGCCTCAGCATGGCCTACCTGGGACAGGAAGGGCCTAGCCAAGTGGATGAGTCTACGCACATGCGAAGGGGCCTTGGTCCTCTGTAAATAGAGGGCCTTGGTGAAGTTCTGGGTTCGGTTGGAACTCAGACCAGGCCAGATCCGTGGACCTAGACCAGTGAGCCAAGAGAAGAAGACCCAGACAAAAGTAGGTGCACCCTGGTCCATCAACTTCGAGCCATGGTTCATTACGGGGACTCCATACCAGGGACCTCTTAGGAGGACCCTAACTTGGAGACCTCAATTAATGATGGACCTTGGAGCTCAATAAAGAAGATGGTGACCATGACCCATAATCCAGAGGCCTAAAACCCATATTCAGAGGTTATCCAGATCGATCTAGATCCCTGGATAATAGAAAATGGACTTCTGTCCAGCTCCTGATGAGGTTGCAGAATGCCTTCAGGCTTCTCAACCGTCCTTCATAGATCAGTCGACATGTGGAGTGTTCGATTGCCTAGTTTGGGATTCTAGATTAGGTAGAACAATGGATCAGTCGTACAAGGATAGAACCATCTTGGTGACCATCCAATTTCGGGTGATCCTACCATATCCACATGATGGATCCTATAAGGGCCATTATAGCCAAACAGGGGTACCTTGTGGAATGGGTTAATCTGGAACTGATAAAATCGGAGTAACCATAGTCTTGTAACCAAACAGACTCAGATTAAGTTAAATGCATTAACTTGAAACTGTAACCAAACACGAAAGACAAAATTGATTCTGGCCAAACCAAAATCAGATTCTGTGCAGAATTGATTCTGGACAGAACCAAAATCTGTAACAAAACAGAATAGGAGTAAACCTAATCTGGAATAGGTTAAAACAGGATTAGACCAAAACCAGAGTGGACCTAACCCTGTAACCAATCAGACACTTAAACCCTAAGGGGGTAAAATGGTAATTTCAGAATCTATCTAATAAATTAGATATTCTCTTCTTATATATCTGATGGGACTTTAGGACATTTGGATTAATGGCAAACCCTAATTAAAAGGATATATATAAGTATATATTTAATTTTTAAGGGCATCATAAAGGAAGATCAGTACCCGTCTTCTACCGAGTAGTGCAAACTCGTTGGGAAGACCGTAGAGAATCCGAGCTGAGTTGTATCTCGGAGATAGAGTTGCCACATCCCTTACACATGGGAGACTTCGACTATCTTCAAGAAAAGACTCAATTATAGCACCTCTCAGTGAAGCAATTCTCTACGTTAATTAATTAAATAATTAATTGCTTAATTATCTATCTTTATTTGCTAAGTGGCTATTTGTATAGGGATGTTTGAGTGGAAGCATGTCCATACTACATTGACATTCATTAATTTGTTTTTATTTTTATAGTTACAACAATGTTTCAAGAACCTTATGTTGCCGAAGTAATGGGCCCTAGAAGGGGGGTGAATAGGGTCTTGGAAAGTTTAAATTTCTTCCTAATCCCTTAAGCTATGTTTCAAGTAATTAATAAATATGGCAATTGGAATATAGCAATTCAATAGTCAATAAAACAGTAAATGAAAATAAGGGAAGAAGAAAGCAAACACAAGATATGTTGTCGAGGTTCAACTTTCCCGCCTACGTCCTCGCCTCAAGCTACCCACTTGAGGATTCAACACGATCCACTAATCACACGATCTTTTTCATGGGTGAAAACCAAATCTTACACTTGCAAGAGAATCCCTCTCTTGACTTCCACCAATGAAGCTTCCCGCTCTAATGACAAGAATCCACTGACTCTTGATTTCAAATACAATAGATATATGAAAGTGATTTACAATCAGAAATTGCTCCTAAAAACGAGTTGGATGATCACTTGAATGCTCACTAAGAGTCTCTTAAAGAATAGAGTATAATAGCTCAATATTGACTCTTTTGGGTTTCTAGGGTTTTCTCAATGAATGAATCAAAGAATGCTTGAGAGTAATGGGGCTCGGTTGTAAGTTCAGGCCAAAGTAAACTTTGGATATGAATTCCGGGCCTCTCGGTGCCCAAATCAGGCAAACGACCTCGGATTTCATCATAACTAATTCTCACACTTAAGTTGGGTTGAAATACACGCGTTAGAGGAAACAACATCGATATCCGACCCCGGGTTCTGATTTGGTGTGCGTTTAGAGGTTTAGGACAAAATATACTTTCTAAAAATGAAATTTGGGGCTCTGGGTGGTTAAATCGGGCCAACTATCCTCTCGGTGCCCAAATTTGGCAAACGACTCCATCGAAATAAATTTCCACAAACTGGTGGGGTCGTAATGCACTAGTTAGAGGAAACCAAATCAAAATCCGACCCATGGTTTGTATTTGGTGCGCATTTGCATGTTTAGGCCGATGTATACTTTCTAGTTCTGGATTTTGCGCCTTTCAGTCCCAAATCAGGAAAACAATCTCGAATTCCATCGAAACGAATTGTCACTGTTAGGATGAGTTGAAATACATGCATTCAAAGAAACAACATCAAAATCTGACCCCCAGTTTGAATTTGGTCCGCGTTTGTACGTTTAGGCCGAAGTATACTTTTTAAGAATGAATTTTGGGCCTGTGGGCGGTGAAATCGGGCAAACGGATTCAGATTCCATCGAAACGAATTCTTACACTTAGGTCGGGTCAAACTACACGCGTTAGAAGAAACGACTTCGAAATCCGATCTCCGGTTTAGATTTGGTGTTTTTTTCTTTGTTTAGGCCGAAGTATACTTTCTATGAATGTATTTTGGGCCTCTATCTGGTCAAATCAGGCAAACGACCTCGGATTCCATCGAAACGAATTCCCACACTTAGGTTGGGTTGAAATACATGTTATACGAAACAACATTGACATCCGTCCCCGGTTTGGATTTGATGCACCTTCTTAGCTTTAGACCGAAGCATACTATCTAAGGATTTCGGGCCTCTCGGTGCCCAAATAGGGCAAACTACCTCAGATTCCGTTGAAACAGATTTCAACACTTAGTTGGGGTCGTAATACACTAGTTAGAAGAAACCACATCGAAATCCGACCCCCGGTTTGTAATTGGTGCGCGTTTGCGTGTTTAGGCCGAAGTATACTTTCTAATTATGGATTTTCCGCCTCTTGGTGCCCAAATTTGTCAAAAAACCTCAGAATCCATCGAAACGAATTATCACACTTAGGATGATTCGAAATCCACTCGTTTAGAGCAAAGGACATTCAAATTCGACCCCTGCTATGTATTTGGTGCGCGTTTGTAGGTTTAGGCCTGATTACAGTTTCTAAGTATGGATTTTCGTCTCGAGGTGCCCAATTCATCTCCATGGATTTTCGTCTCGAGATGCACACACCAAGGCCGAAGGTACGCATAGCCCATCCGTCATATCCTTGGAGCTATTGTCTATTAACTCTGCCTCCAAGTTGCTTCCCAGTTGAGATACCCTCACATCCAGATCATATCCGACTCCAAGTGGGCTGTCCAAAGTTAAAACAAGAAGGACACTAGGCCATGGGCGCGTGCGTCTTTGTTTTCGAGTATTGATACTATGGTGCCACAGTTTATGAGTTTCTCTATTTGTTTTGCTCCGCGTGAGACCAATAGAGCTGCGGATTATTTGTGTAAATTATGTATTTTTGATGGTGAGCGCACTTTTGTTCCCTCGCAATTCCCAAAACGGTTGGAGGACCTTCTAGCCGATCAGAGGGGCTGTAAAATCATGTGATTGTAGTTTGTTTTTTGTTTTATATTATCTGGTCGGGGTCTGCCTAACCCCAGCTTTCCTTTCCCAAAAAAAAAAAAAAAAGAAAAGGTGCCCAATACAGGTAAACATCCTCAGATTCTATCGAAATGAATTCCGACACTGAGGTTGGGTAGAAATACACGCGTTAGAAGAAACGACATCCAAATCTGACCCTCGATTGGATTTGGGGCTCGGTTGTATGTTCAAGCCAAAGTAAACTTTAGGTATGAATTCTGGGCCTCTCGGTGCCCAAACCAGGCAAACGGCCTCGGATTTAATTATAACGAATTCTCACACTCTAGTTGGGTTGAAATACACGCGTAAGAGGAAACAACATCGAACTCTGACCCCCAGTTTGGATTTGGTGCACGTTTCTAGGTTTAGGATGCAGTATAATTTCTAAAAATGAAATTTGGGCCTCTGGGTCCTCAAATTGTGCCAATGATCCTCTCGGTGCCCAAATAGGGCAAACGATTCAATCGAAATAAATTTCCACAAATAGGTGGGGTCGTAATACACTCGTTAGAAGAAACCACAACAAAATCCGACCCCTGTTTTGTATTTGGTGCGCATTTGCATGTTTAGGACGAAGTATACTTTCTAGTTTTGGATTTCGCGCCTCTTAGTCCCCAATCAGGAAAACAATCTCGAATTCGAAGAAACCACATCGATGTGGTCGGATTTTGATGTGGTTTACCCTATTTGGGCACCGAAAGGCCCGAAACCCGTACTTAGATAGTATGTTTCGGCCTAAAGCTAAAAACGCGTACCAAATCCAAACCGGGGTCGGATTTCGATGGTGTTTGGTATAACGTGTATTTCGACCCAACCTAAGTCTGGGAATTCGTTCTGATGGATTCGTTTGAATGCTGGTATTTCGACTCATCCTAAGTGTGACAATTCGTTTCGATGGAATTCGAGATTGTTTTCCTTATTGGGGACTAAGAGGCGCGAAATCCAGAACTAGAAAGTATACTTCGGCCTAAACATGCAAATGCGCACCGAATATAAACCAGGGGTCAGATTTTGATGTGGTTTCTTCTAACGAATGTATTACGACCCCACCTATTTGTGGAAATTCATTTCGATGGAATCGTTTGCTCTATTTGGGCACCGAGAGGATCGTTGGCTCAATTTGATCACCCAGAGGCCCAAATTTTATTTTTAGAAATTATACTGCGTCCTAAACCTAGAAACACGCACCAAATCCAAACCGGGGGTCGGAGTTCGTTGGTCTTTCCTCTAACGCGTGTATTTCAGCCGAAATTAAGTGAGAATTCGTTATCATGAAATCCAAGGTCGTTTGCCCTATTTGGGCACCGAGAGGGCCAGAATTCATACTTAAAAATATACTTTGGCCTAAACATACAAACGAACCCCAAATCCAACCAGGGGTTAGATTTTGATGTCGTTTCTTCTCACGCTTGTATTTCGACCCCACCTCAGTGTGGGAATTCATTTCGATGTTATCTGAGGTCGTTTACCTGAATTGGGCACCTCGAGGCGAAAATCCATACTTAGAAACTATACTTAAGCCTAAACCTACAAACGCGCCCCAATTCCATAGTAGGGGTCGGATTTTGATGTCGTTTCCTCTAACGTCTGTATTTCGAATCACCCTAAGTGTGATAATTCGTTTCGATGGATTTTGAGGTTTTTTCCCCAATTTGGGCACCAAGAGGTGCAAAATACTTAACTAGAAAGTATACTTCGGCCTAAACACACAAACGCGCACCAGTTACAAATTGGGGCTCGAATTTCGATGTGGTTTCTTTTAACTAGTGTATTACGACCCCACCAAGTGTTGAAATTTGTTTCAATGGAATCTGAGGTAGTTTTCCCTATTTGGGTACCGAGAGGTCCGAAATCCTTACTTAGATAGTATGCTTCGGCCTAAAGCGAAAAACAGGGTCGGATTTTGATGTTGTTTCGTATATTTTTTTATTACGACCCAATCTAAGTGTCGGAATTCGTTTTGGTGGAAACCGAGGTCGTTTGCCTTATTTGACCACCTAGAGGCCAAAAATGCATTTTAGAAAGTATACCTCGACCTAAACATAGAAACAAAAACAAAATCGAAACCGGAGATCAGATTTCGATGTCGTTTCTTCTAACGCGTGTATTTTGACCCGACCTAAGTGTCGGAATTCGTTTCGATGGATTCTGAGGTCGTTTGCCCGATATAACCACCCAGAGGCCTAAAATTCATTCTTAAAAAGTTTACTTCGGCCTAAACGTACAAACGCGCACCAAATTTAAACTGGGGGTCGGATTTTGATGTTGTTTCTTTGAACGCGTGCATTTCGACACATCCTAAGTACGACAATTCGTTTCGATGGAATTCGAGATTGTTTGCCTTATTGGGGGACTGAGAGTCGCGAAATCCTGAACAAGAAAGTATACTTCAGCCTAAACATGAAAATGCGCACCAAATACAACCAAGGGTCGGATTTTGATGTGGTTTATTTTAACGAGTGTATTACGACCCCACCTATTTGTGAAAATTTATTTCGATGGAATCGTTGGCCCTATTTGGCCACCGAGATGACTGTTGGCCCGATTTGACCACCTAGTGGACCAAATTTCATTTTTAGAAAGTATACTTCGTCCAAAACCTAGAAACGCTCACCAAATCCAAACCGGGGGTCGGATTTCCATGTTGTATCCTCTAACGCTTGTATTTCGACTCAACTTGAGTGTGAGAATTCCTTATGATGAAATCCAAGGTCGTTTGCTCGATTTGGGCACCGAGAGGCCCGTAATTCATACTTAAAAGCATACTTCGGCCTAAACATACAAACAAGCCCAAATCCAACCGGGGTCAGATTTTGATGTCGTTTCTTCTAACGCGTGTATTTCGACCCAAACTCAGTGTGAGAATTCATTTCGATGGAATCTGAGGTCGTTTAACTGAATTGGGGACCTCAAGGCGAAAATCCATACTTAGAAACTATAATTAGGCCGAATAAACATACGAATGCGCATCAAATCCTTAGTAGGGGTCGGATTTTGATGTCGTTTCCTCTAACGCATGTATTTCGAATCATTCTAAGTGTTATAATTTGTTTCGACGGATTCTGAGGTTGTTTGCCCAATTTGGGCACTAAGACGCTCAAAATCCATAACTCGAAAGTATACTTCGGCCTAAACACACAAACGCGCACCTATTACAAACCGGGGGTCGGATTTCGATGTGGTTTCTTCTAACTAGTGTATTACGACCCCACCTATTTGTGGAAATTTATTTTGATTGAATCGTTTGCCCTATATGGGCACCGAGAGGATCATTGGCACGATTTGAGGACCCAGAGGCCCAAATTTCATTTTTAGAAATTATACTGCATCCTAAACCTAGAAACGTGCACCAAATCCAAACTGGGGGTCAGAGTTCGATGTTGTTTCCTCTTACGAGTGTATTTCAACCCAACTTAAGTGTGAGAATTCGTTATAATGAAATCCGAGGCCGTTTGGATTTTGTACACGTTTTTAGCTTTAGGCCGAAGCATACTATCTAAGTACGGGTTTCGGGCCTTTCGGTTCCCAAATAGGGCAAACTACCTCAGATTCGATTGAAACAAATTTCAACAGTAAGGTGGGGTCATAATACACTAGTTAGAAGAATCCAAATCAAAATCCGACCCCCGGTTTGTAATTGGTGCGCGTTTGGGTGTTTAGGCTGAAGTATACTTTCTAGTTATGGATTTTGCGCCTCTTGGTGCCCAAATTGGGAAAAACACCTCAGAATCCATCGAAACGAATTTTCACACTTAGGATGATTTGAAATATTCACGTTAGAGTAAACAACATCAAAATCCGACCCTTGATATGGATTTGGTGTGCGTTTGTTGGTTTAGGCCTAATTATAGTTTCTAAGTTTGGATTTTCGTCTCTAGGTGCCCAATTCAGGTAAATGGCCTCAGATTCCATTGAAATGAATTCTCACACTAAGGTAGGGTCGAAAGACACGCGTTAGAAGAAACGACATCAAAATCTGACTCCCGGTTCGATTTGGGGCTCGTTTTATGTTTAGGCCGAAGTATATTTTTAAGTATGAATTCCGGGCCTCTCGGTGCCCAAATCGAGCAAACGACCTCAGATTTCATCATAATGAATTCTCACATTTAAGTTGGGCCGAAATACACGCGTGAGAGGAAACAACATCGAACTCCGACCCCCGGTTTGGATTTGGTGCTCGTTTCTTGGTTTAGAACGAAGTATAATTTCTAAAAATGAAATTTGGGCCTCTGGGTGGTCAAATTGGGCCAACGATCCCCTCGGTGCCCAAATTGGGCAAACGATTCCATCGATATGAATTTCCCCAAATAGGTGGGGTCGTAATACACTCGTTAGAAGCAACCACATCAAAATCCGACCCCTGGCTCGCATTTGGTACGCATTTGCATGTTTAGGCCGAAGTATTCTTCCTAGTTCTGGATTTCGCGCCTCTCAGTCCCCCAATGAGGCAAACAATCTCGAATTCCATCGAAACGAACTGTCACACTTAGGATGAGTGGAAATACACGCCTTCAAAAAAACAACATCAAAATCCGACCCCCAGTTTGGATTTGGTGCTCGTTTGAACGTTTAGGCCGAAGTATACTTTTTAAGAATGAATTTTTGGCATCTGGGTGGTCAAATTGGGCAAACGACCTCCGATTCCATCGAAACGAATTCCTACACTTAGGTCGGGTCGAAATACATGCGTTTTTTTTTTTTTGGAGGGCAAGCTGGGGTTAGGCGGACCCCGACCAGATAAAATAAATAGGCGAAAATTACAATCTAAGGAATTTGCAACCCGATCTGTCCTTAAACAATAGGGAGGACAGATCAGGGGGAAAATCCCTTGGTAAGAGAATAATAGAACAATTTAGATTTCAAAATTTCGCTAAGAAGTGTGCTCCTGCATTACTTTCCCTCCAGATGTGATGAACGGAATGAGAGTTAAATCTGGACAGCTTTTGAATGCATCTAGTGACTAAATTTTGAAGATACCATGGTGGATCGCTAGTAGACTGAAGGTAGCGAGTAGCCTGTAATGAATCTGAGTCGATGGAGATGTGCTGGATACCGTGGGTGAGCGCTAGATCAATACCTCTTTCTATCGCCATGATTTCCAACTTTAAGATGTCTGTTTCTGCCACACCTGCCGCGAAAGCTAGAAGCGGATATCCATTGCAATCTCGAATAAGACCTCCGAAGCCCGCTGCTCCATTTCGAATGGAACCATCACTATTGAGAACCCAATGATTCGGAGGGGGTGGAGACCACTTGCACCAGATTTCAGATTTCCTGTGGAGCTTCGAGTTTATCTGCCATGAAAGGAGGAATTCCCTATTTGAAGCAGAGTCTTCCACTAGCACATTTAAGGCCTTAGTCTTAAGCCTGGTGTCAGCGGTAATTAGGCCAATTAGAGAGTCCACCGGCTTGAATGAATTAGAAAAAATACGGTTATTTCGTTCACTCCAAATGCGATATATAGTAGCGCTGAAAGCAATTCTCTTGACGTTTTGAATAAGTTGCATACCATGAAATTCTTTGGCGGCCCATTCCACTTCACGATTCCAATGAAGAATCTGCCTGGAAGAGTAACGACAGAGGCTAAGAATTGATCTCCATATTTGGGATGTGAATTGACATTCAAAAACAAAATGTTGGAGACTCTCAGAGGAAGTCCAACAGAAAATGCATCGGGAGTGAGTGATGATATTTAGGGAGAGAAGGCGATCCTGAGTTTGAAGTTTGTTGGACATGGCTAGCCACAAAATAAAAGAATGTCTTGGAATGTATTGGCCCGACCACGCCAGACTCCACCAAGACATAAGAGGATTGCGCACTCTGATGCTATCCCAGGTTGATTTGAGGGAGTATTGACCTTTGGGGTTGGGCTTCCAAATTACTCGATCAAAAGGTAAGGAAGCATTGATATCCACCAGTTGAAGTTCATTCCAAACTGATAACAGATCTGCAGAAATCGCTGGGGGAGGATTCCAGGTAAAATCGGATATAATAGATCCCACCAAAGCATCGTGCGGAAGACTTGAGTCGTATTGTAGTCGATCTCCAAATTGCTCAGATAAAATGCCCATTGGATGCCACGGATCATTTTTTTTTGGAAGGTAAGCTGGGGTTAGGCGGACCTCGACCCGATATATAAAAGAAGAAGAATTACAATCTTAGGAATTTACAGCCCACTCTATCCTTCTCAAGAATAGAAGAAAGGACAGAGGGGAATTCACAAGGGATAAGAACTATAGAAGAGATAGAAGTGCAAAATTTTGGCAAAAAATCAGCTCCTGCGTTGCTTTCTCGCCATATATGATGAATGGTGAATGAGGAAAAATCTGCCAAGAGGTGTTTGCAGTAAGCTATGAGGTTACTTAAAGTCCAAGGGGGTTCAAGCGAAGAGGAGAGAAGTCCACGGATCATGCCAGAGAGAGGTCTTGGATCCATCAGTTATGGAATGAGTGATTAAGTTTTTTGCAACTTCGCGAGATTGAAGAATCTTCCGCCAACTCCAAGAGCAATCTGTGGGAATTGTCATAGTCCAGAAGAATTTGTTGCGAATGAGTTTCTTGGAGCACCATCTTACCCATAGAATGTCTGAATGAGATGCTATTGCCCAAACTTGTCGCAAAATACCAGATTTATTCCAGTCTGAAAGCTTACGAAGGCCTAGTGCTCCTTCTTGTTTTGGGCAGCAAACAGATGACCAAGCTATGGGGTGAATTTTGTTTCGGAGATCACTGCCAGACCATAGGAAGCGGCAACATATTTGTTCTATTTGCTTGGAGATTGATTTGGGAAGGATAAGAAGTTTGGTCCAGTAAATATGCAAACTATTCAGGACTGATTTGATAAGTTCCACCCGACCAGCATAAGATATGAAGATAGCCTTCCAGTTTTGAACTTTGCTGAGAATTCGATCAAGCAATGGTTGACAAGCAGATGCAGAGAGGCGTCCGGAAATTTGAGGCATTCCCAAGTATTTGACAGGCAGACTTCCTATTCTGAAATGCAAGAGGCGCTTGAAAGCTGATTGAACCGATAGAGCTGTCCCCGCAAAAAACATTTGGCTCTTTTGTGGATTTGGTCAAAGCCCTGATATAGAGGAGAAATTTGTGAGGACTCTGCCAAGTTCAGTGGCTGATTGTTGGTCTGCTTTGAGAAAAACAAATAAATCGTCAGCAAAACTAATGTGGGAGATGAGAGGATTATCACACCTCGGATGCAATGAAATGTGATCCAAGCCAACCGCATGGTTGAGAAGAGAAGAGAATCCCTCCATAGCAATCACAAACAAAAAGGGGGAGAGAGGGTCACCCTGTCGCAAACCACGTGAGCTACTGAAATAACCTTGTGGAGAGCCATTTATAACAACTGAAAAGCGGGCCGAAGTGAAGCAAGGAATCAACCATTGGATAAAGCTTTCTGGAAATATCATCTTCCGCAATATTAAGATCAGATAGTCCCATCTAACCGTATCAAAGGCCTTCATGAGGTCGATCTTGATGGCACATCGAGGAGAACCTTTGTCCCGATGAAAATTCCTAACAAGCTCATGAGTTAGGAGGATACTGTCGGCAATATTTCCCCCTTTGATAAAAGCAGATTGACTTTCACTAATAAGACGAGGTAGAACAAGCTTGAGACGAGATGCTAAGATCTTGGAAATGCATTTGTAGATGGTGTTACAGAGAGAGATAGGGCAATAATCAGAGAAGGAGCTTGGTCTAGCCACTTTGGGAATTAAAGAGATGAGAGTGGAGTTCATCTCTGTAAGCAACTTAGAGGATCTGAAAAAATTCTGAACTGCCCTAACAACATCTCTTTCAACAATATCCCAGCAGCTCTTGAAAAAATGGGCATTGAATCCATCAGGCCCAGGGGATTTCTCATCGTGGCAGTCAAAAAAGGCCCATTTGATCTCTGCGGGTGTGATGGGAGCCGTTAGCAAAGAATGGTCTAGTGGGTCGACAGTGCGAAAGCTGGGTATGTCCTCAGGGCCAATAACATCTTCATCATGAGGTCTGGATAACAATCTTTCGAAAAAGTTCACCCCAGCTGAACTGATTTCTTCCTCTTGAGTTAGAGTGACTTCACCAACAATAATAGAAGAGATACGGTTGAATCCACGATGAGAGGCAAGGCTGTTGTGGAAGAATTTGGAGTTGTTATCACCCAATGAGAGCCATAGAAGTCTGGATTTTTGTCTGAGAGCAGCTTCCTCCGATCGAGCTAAGAAACAATAATCACGGAGAAGAAGTTTTTCAGCAGCAACAAGAGTTTCATTGTGAGGATTGGAATGGAGTTGTTGTTGAGCCTGATCCAGTAAAAGTTTGGCTTGGATCATTCGAGAGTTGATTTGACTGAAAGTGGCTTTGCTCCATCCCCGCAAACGAAATTTGAGGGCTTTGAGTTTCTGGACAAGTTGAAACATTGGGTTACCCTCGAATTGCATCTGCCAAACCTCCGCTACAATACTTTTAAAATCTGAATGCTCAGTCCAGAAGTTGAAAAATTTGAAAGGCCTGTGTCCCCTAGGAATAGGGGAGGAGAGTGATACAATCATTGGAGAGTGATCAGAAATCCCAGGAGTTAAAAAATCCGCCTCTGAGCCAATAAATCGAGTACACCAACAGATGTTGATGAGCACTCTATCAAGCTTGCATTGAATACGGCGGGTGCCTGACGTTGAGGAGTTGCTCCAGGTGCAGAAAAGACCTTTACTCTTTATATCAAACATGCCCAGTTGGTGAAGACATTCATTGAATTCTCGAGAATTGCGTGGTTGATATGGGGCTCCACCAATTTTTTCACCTTGAAACCGAATGACATTGAAGTCACCAAGCATTACCCATGGTTCCATAGGGCAAGCTAAAGAAACCAGGTCGAGCCATAAAGATCTGCGTTCAGTCTCACTGTTAGAAGCATAAATGAATGAAGAGAGGAAGGTATTAGCAGAGTTGCAGGTTGATACTCTACAGTGGACGAGCTGATCTGTGACTTTGAGGAGTTGGAGCTGGAAAAAGGATGGGTCCCATAGCACCCAGATCCTACCAAGAGTGGAGTGACTGTAGTTCTCAACAAAATCCCATCCTCTGGCAATGCATTTGAAGGTCCTCAGCGCATTAGCTTGACGAACTCTCGTTTCCAGAATCGCAATCATGGATAGTTTTTGAGTAGCAATAATCTTCCTGATTTCCGCTTGCTTTAAAGGGTCATTAAGACCACGGATATTCCAAGCAGCGATCTTATTCATCAATCAATGAAAGTTAAAGAGCTGGGCCCCCAACAGGGGCAGAGTTACTAGGGGATTCGCTAGCCTGAGGAAACCGCTTCTTGTGGCTACGCCTCGAGCGAATAGGGGAGTCAGAGCCCAATTCTCCATCAATAGCAGTAAGGGCATCAAACCGATTTGGGCTAAACAATGTGCCTTCATCTGGGGGATCAGGAGATTGAGGGCCAAGATAGGCATTAGGCTGGGAATTAAAATTGGGATCAGAGATGAATTTTGGTTGCTCAGGGCTCAAGGAGTTCAGTAGAGCCAAATCTTCCTCATGAGCTAGGTTATCCTGCAATGCCCAGTCAATAAGAGGATTTCGGTTGAGAGCTTCATTTCGGGCTTTGATTGAGGCAAACTGTCGAACAGGTGATGGCCTATATGAAGCAAACCCTACTTCAACTGGAGATTCATCGTCTTCCCCAGCGCTATCCTCTGCAACAGAGTGGTCGATAATATTCTCTAATCGTCCTGCGTCTAGAGGGTGCTCAGTTGTTGTGACGCCGTCATGGTTTCCAAGCTCCAGGGAAGCGTCTATCCGAACATCGCTGAAACCCTCTGAAGATGGTCTGTCACCGGGAGTTGTGGCAACTTCGCTAGTCCCAAGCAGGGGATTTGAAGAGGAACAAGGATTAGCAGTTTTTGGGACATAGATTGTTTAGTGGAGCAATGAGAGTCCAGGTGACCAAATGACCAACACTTAGAGCATTTGAAGGGCTTCCAGTCATACTCGACTCTTTGTTGAATGAGAGAGCCATTAGGCATCAATACGTCGATGAGATCGGGGAGATCATCTCGATCAGAAATTTCTACACAAATTCTGGCATATGACAGCCTCTCTTTCCTAGCAGTTATTTTGTCAAAGTACAATGGGGTTCCAATAATGCTTGCAAGCCTGCTGAGCGAAGATTCACCCCAAAGATGAAGTTGAAGGCCTGGCAATTTGATCCAAAGAGGAAGGGAGGAGACTAAAGGCTTCTCCAGCTTTGAAGAAGGGCACCATGGTCGGAGCACCAAGGGGATTTTATCAAAGAACCAGGGTCCAGCCTCAAGAATTCGAATTTTGTCCTCTTCGCAGCTGAAATCGAACACAAAAAGCCCATTAGCAAGACCTAAAACTTCCAGGTGCCCTTTAGGTGCCCAGATCCTTCGCATGAATCGCTTTAAACTGTTGAAATAAGGCTAGGATCCCAAAACAAAGCCGATTAGGGCATTGGACCATCGGTCAATCCCCTCTTCTAAATCTTCTGCGAGGAGAAATGCAGTTTTTTTTCCTTTAACAAGATCGGGAGGGATGAAACGAAGTGAAGGCTCAGAGGAAGTGGTCTTGGTGGATTCAAAAAGAGTAGACCAGGGTTTTAGATTTAGTGTTAGTTTCTAGGTTTAGGCCGAAGTATACTTTCAAAGAAAGCACTTTGGGCCTCTATCGAACAAAAATCAGGCAAACGACCTCGGATTCCATCGAAACGAATTCCCACACTTAGGATTGGTCGAAATACACGTTATACGAAACAACATCGAAATCTGACCCCGGTTTGGATTTGTTGCGTGTTTCTAGTTTTAGGCCGAAGTATACTATCTAAGTAAGGATTTCGTGCCTCTCGGTGCCCGAATTGGGAAAACTACCTCAGATTCCATTGAAACAAATTTCAATACTTAGGTGGGGTCGTAATACACTAGTTAGAAGAAATCATATCGAAATCCGACCCCTGGTTTGTTATTGGTGCGCGTTTGTGTGTTTAGACCAAAGTATACTTTCTAGTTATGGATTTTCTGCCTCTTGGTTCCCAAATTGGGCAAAAATCCTCAGAATCCATCGAAACGAAATATCACACTTAGGATGATTCGAAATACACGCGTTAGAGGAAACGACATCAAAATCCAACCCCTACTATGGATTTGGTGCGCGTTTGTAGGTTCAGGCCTAATTATTGTTTCTAAGTGTGGATTTTCTCCTCGAGGTGCCCAATTCAGGTGAACGACCTCAGATTCCATCAAAATGAATTCCCACACTGAGGTTGGGTCTAAATACACCCGTTAGAAGAAACGACATCAAAATCTGACCCCTGGTTGGATTTGGGGCTCGTTTGTATGTTTAGGCCGAGGTACACTTTTAAGTAGGAATTACGGGCCTCTCGGTGCCCAAATTGGGCAAACGACCTCTAATTTCATCAAAAAGAATTCACATACTTAAGTTGGGTCGAAATACACGCGTTAGAGGAAACAACATCGAAATCCGACCCCCAGTTTGGATTTTGTACGTGTTTGAATGTTTATGCCGAAGTATATATTTTAAGAATGAATTTTAGGCCTCTGGAAGGTCAAACCAAGCAAACGACTTCAGATTACATCGAAATGAATTCCCCCACTTAGCTTGGGTCAAAATACAAGCGTTAGAAGAAACGACTTCGAAATCCGATCTCTGGTTTGGATTTGGTGTTTGTTTCTAGGTTTAGGCCGAAGTATACTTTCTAATAATGCATTTTGCGCCTCTAGGTGATCAAATCAGGCAAACGACTTCGGATTCCATCTAAACGAATTCCCACACTTAGGTTGGGTCGAAATACACACTATACGAAACAGATCGAAATCCGACCCCAGTTTCGATTTGGTGTGCGTTTTTAGCTTTAGGCCGAAGCAGAATATCTAAGTTAGGATTTCGGGCCTCTCGGTGCCCAAATAGGGCAAACTACATCAAATTCCATTGAAACGAATTTCAACACTTAGGTGGGGTCGTAATACACTACTTAGAAGAAACCAAATCGAGATCCGACCCCCGATTTGTATTTGGTGCGTGTTTGTGTGTTTAGGCCGAAGCATACTTTCTAGTTCTGCATTTTGCGAATCATGGTACCCAAATTGGGCATTAAACCTCCGAATCCATTGAAACGAATTATCACACTTAGGATAATTCGTAATACACGCGTAAAAGGAAACGACATCAAAATCCGACCCCTGCTATGGATTTGCTACGAGTTTGTAGGTTTGGGCCAAATTATATTTTCTAAGTATGGATTTTCGTGTCAAGGTGCCCAATTCAAGTAAACGACCTCGGATTCCATTGAAATGAATTCCCACATTTAGGTTGGGTAGAAATACATGCGTTAGAAGAAACGACATCAAAATCTGACCCCCGGTTGGATTTGGGGCTTGTTTGTATGTTTAGGCCGAAGACTATTTTTAAGTATGAATTCCGGGCCTCTCGGTGCCCAAATTGGGAAAACGACCTCTGATTTAATAAAAAAAGAATTCTCACACTTAAAGTTGGTTTGAAATACACGTGTTAGGGGAAACAACATCGAAATCCGACCCCCTGTTTACATTTTGTGCACGTTTGTAATTTTAGGCCGAAGTATACTTCTTAAGATTGAATTTTTGGCCTCTGGGTGGTCAAATCGGGCAAACGACCTCATATTCCATCGAAACGAATACCCACACTTAGGTCGGGTGAAAATACACGCGTTAGAAGAAACTTCTTCGAGATCCGATTGCCGGTTTAGATTTGGTTTTTGTTTCTAGGTTTTGGCCAAAATATACTTTCCAAGAATGCATTTTGGGCCTCTAGGTGGTCAAATCGGGCAAACGACCTCGGATTCCATCGAAATGAATTCTCACACTTAGGTTGGGTCGAAATACGAGTTATACGAAACAACATCGAAATCCGACTCCAGTTTGGATTTGGTGCGTGTTTTTTGCTTTATGCCGAAACATACTATCTATGGATTTCGGGCCTCTCGGTGCCCAAATAGCGCAAACTACCTCAGATTCCCTTGAAACAAATTTCAAGACTTAGGTGGGGTCGTTATACACTAGTTAGAAGAAACCACATCGAAATCCGACCCCTGGTTTGTAATCGGTGCGCGTTTGTTTGTTTTGGCCGAAGTATACTTTCTAGTTATAAATTTTGCGCCTCTTGGTGCGGAAATTGGCCAAAAAACCTCAGAATCCATCGAAACGAATTATCACACTTAGGATGATTTGAAATACACGTGTTATAGGAAACGACATCAAAACCCGACCCCTGCTTTGGATTTGGTGCGCGTTTGTTGGTTTAGGCCTAATTATAGTTTCTAAGTATGGATTTTCGCCTCGAGGTACCCAATTCAGGTAAACGAGCTCAGATTCCATTGAATTGAATGCCCACACCGAGGTTGGGTAGAAATACACGGGTTAGAAGAAACGACATCAAAATCAGACCCTCGGTTGGATTTGCGGTAGTTTGTATTTTTAGGCCGAAGTATACTGTTAAGTATGAATTCCGGGCCTCTCGGTGTCCAAATCAGGCAAACGACCTCGGATTTCATCATAACGAATTCTCACACATAAGTTGGGTCGAAACACACGTGTTAGAGGAAACAACATCGAAATTCGGCCCCCGGTTTGGATTTGGTGCGCGTTTCTATGTTTAGGACGAACTATACGATCAAAAAATGAAATTCGGGCCTCTGGGTGGTCAAATCGGGCCAATGATCATCTCGGTGGCCATATAGGGCAAACGATTGCATCGAAATAAATTTCTCCAAATAGGTGGATCGTAATACACTCGTTAGAAGAAACCACATAAAAATCCGACCCTTGGTTATTATTTGGTGCGCATTTGGATGTTTAGGCCAAAGTATACTTTCGAGTTCTGGATTTTGCACCTCTCATTCCCCCAATTAGGCAAACAATCTCGAATTCCATCGAAACAAATTGTCCCACTTAGGATGAGTCGAAATACATGCGTGCAAAGAAACAACATCAAAATCCGATCCCAAGTTTGGATTTGGTGCGCGTTTGTACGTTTAGGCTGAAGTATACTTTTTAAGAATGAATTTTGGGCCTCTGGTTGGTCAAATCGGGCAAACGTCCTCAGATTCCATCGACACGAATTCCCACACTTAGCTCGGGTCAAAATACTCGCATTAGAAGAAACGACTTCGAAATCCGATCTCCGGTTTAGATTTGGTGTTTGTTTCTAGGTTTAGGCCGATATATACTTTCTAACAATGCATTTTGGGCCTCTATGTGGTGAAATCAGGCAAACGACCTCGGATTCCATTGAAACGTAATCCCACACTTTGGTTGGGTCGAAATACACGTTATACGAAACAACATCGAATTTCGACCCCGGTTTGGATTTGGTGCGCATTTTTAGCTTTAAGCCAAAGCATACAACCTAAGTAAGGATTTCGGGCTTCTCAGTGCTCCAGTAGTGCAAACTACCTCAGATTCCATTGAAACAAAATTTCAATAGTTAGGTGAGGTCCTGATACACTAGTTAGAAAAACCACATCAAAATCCGACCCCCAGTTTGTATTTGGTGCGCGTTTGTGTGTTCAGGCTGAAGTATACTTTCTAGTTAAGCATTTTGCGCCTCATGGTGCCCAAATTGGGCATTAAACCTCAGAATCCAACCAAACGAATTATCACACTTAGGATGATTCGAAATACACGCGCAAAAGGAAACGACATCAAAATCCAACCCCTGCTATGGATTTGCTTCGCGTTTGTAGGTTTGGGTCTAATTATATTTTCTAAGTATGGATTTTCATCTTGAGGTGCCCAATTAGGGTAAACGACCTCAGATTCCATCGAAATGAATTCTCACACTGAGGTTGGGTCGAAATACACGCGTTAGAAGAAACGACATGAAAATCCGACCCCTGGTTTGTATTTGGTGCGCATTTGCATGTTTAGGCCGAAGTACACTTTCTAGTTCTGGATTTCGCGCCTCTCAGTCCCCCAATCAGGCAAACAATCTTGAATTCCATCGAAACGAATTGTTACACTTAGGATGAGTCGAAATACACGCGTTCAAAGAAACAACATCAAAATCCGACCCCCAGTTTGGATTTGGTTCGCGTTTGTTCGTTTAGGCCGAAGTATACTTTTTAAGAATGAATTTTGGGCCTCTGGGTGGTCAAATCGGGCAAACGACCTCAGATTCCATCGAAAGGAATTCCCACCCTTAGGTCAGGTCAAAATACTAGCGTTAGAAGAAACCACTTCGAAATCCAATCTCCGGTTTAGATTTGGTGTTTGTTTCTAGGTTTAGGCCGATGTATACTTTCTAAGAATTCATTTTGGGCCTTTAGGTGGTCAAATCATGCAAACGACCCCAGATTCCATCGAAACGGATTCCCACACTTAGGTTCGGTCGAAATACACGTTATACGAAACAACATCGAAATCCGACCCCAGTTTGGATTTGGTGCGTGTTTTTTGGTTTATGCCGAAGCATACTATCTAAGTAAGGATTTCGGGCCTCTCGGTGCCCAAATAGGGCAAACTACCTCAGATTCCATTGAAACAAATTTCAAGACTTAGGTGGGGTCGTAATACACTAGTTAGAAGAAACCACATCGAAATTAGACCTCCGGTTTGTAATTGGTGCGCGTTTGTGTGTTTAGACCGAAGTATACTTTCTAGTTATGGATTTTGCGCCTCTTGGTTACGAAATTGGGCAAAAAACCTCCGAATCCATCGAAAGGAATTATAATCCTTAGGATGATTCGAAATACTCGTGTTAAAAGTAACGACATCAAAATCCGACCCCTGCTGTGGATTTGGTGCGCGTTTGTTGGTTTAGGCCTAATTATAATTTATAAGAATGGATTTTCGCCTCGAGGTGCCCAATTTAGGTAAACGAGCTCCAATTCCATCGAAATGAATTCCCACACTGAGGTTGGGTCGAAATACACGCGTTAGAAGAAGCGACATCAAAATCTGACCCCCGGGTTGATTTGGGCTTGTTTGTATGTTTAGGGCGAAGTATACTTTTAAGTTTGAATTCCGGTCGAGTTGCTTTCTTCTTCCTGCCAGTGTGTTAAAAAAAATAGAACAAATTTGTGGGCACTTTCTTTGGTCTGGATATAATTCCCAAAGGAAAATTCCTCTTATCAATTGGAAGCATGTCTGTACACCTTTCTTGGAAGGCGGTCTCTACCTCCGAAGACTCAAGGATTGGAACCTTGGCGCTCTCATACGCCATGTTTGGCAAATTAAGTGAGGTTCCCGCTCACTGTGGACAAGGTGGATCCAGCGACATCTCATCAAAGGCAAACCTTTTTGGAAGCTTGAAGTGCCGGAGGATTGCTCGTGGTCTTGGAGGAAATTGTTACAGTTGCGAAAAGAGGCAAAACATCTCTCCTTCCCAATTGGAGATGGCACCCAAACAACTTGTGGTACGATAAGTGGTTAAGCATAGGGGTTCTTGATGACTTGTTTGGCAGAAGAATCAACTATGATTCGGGTCTAGGAGCCTCAGCGTGTGTCAACTCTATCATATCTAATGGTCGTTGGGATCCCCCTCCTCCATCTTGTTGGGATTTAACTCAGGTTTGGAATGCTGTCCAGAAGACTTAGATTCAACGGAGCTTTGTTGGAGACAAGGTTATATGGATTCCCTCTCCAACGGCCGTTTCACATTGCAATCCTCCTGGGCAGCCAGTAGATCCCCTTCTCCACATGTTGTTTGGAGCAAGCTGGTCTGGTTTTCGCTTCATATAAAGAGGCACAGTTTTATTTCCTGGCTAGCTCGGTCCGGCAAAATTCAAACTCAAGATCGCCTTGTTAAACATTCGGTCCTGGGGGCTTCTAAATGCTGCTTCTGTAGGACCTCAAATGAGAGTCTTGAACACCTCTTCTTCGAGTGCCACTACTCTCAGTTGATTTGGAAATACATCCTCATCAAGATTAGGTTCAGTGCGCATGTCATTTTAGCTTTTGAAGACGAAGTGAGGTGGTTTCTTAGGGAAACAGCCACAAAAGATCCCAAAGCAACAGTTCGGAAACTTTGCTTCAATACTTCCATTTACCATATATGGCTGGAAAGAAAAGCAAGAATATATCAGAATTACTATCTCCCTGTGGAGATCCTTTGCAACAAGATCATTCGGGATACGACGCTTCGCCTAGCTACCTCTCCATTGGTCATTATAGACAACCCAGCAAATAGGGATTTCATTTCAAGTTGGGGATTCCTATAAGCTGGCAACAATCACGAGAACAATGGTGTTCGTGGACTCCTCCCTCTCCAAGCACTACGATAGTTCACACTGCTGGATCCTTAAGACCTAATGCTGCGGGTTGTGGTGGAATTTTCCGTGACCATCTGGGTGAGCCAATTATTGCTTTTGGCTCCTGCAGCCTAATTGAGGATTCCCTCTATTGCAATTCAAGCACTTACGTGGAACTGATGGCTATAAAGAAGGCATGTGTTTTTGCTAAAGACTTAAACATAAACAGGCTTCGGTTTGTCTCCGATTCGAAAGGAGCTGTTGACATTATTAAAAACCGGACTTAGATGCCTTGGCAAGATCAAGGGCTGGTGGAGATTATATGGGAGGAATTTTGGCATTTTCAGAAGGTGACAATTTCTCATCCTTGGAGGGAGACAAATAGAGCAACTGATTTTCTAGCTTCTTTTTGTAACCTTGACTTGACAGTGCGTCTTCTTCCACATGATTACCAAGATCCGCATAGGAAGATTGTTAGAGAGGATGCTCTTGACTTCAAATACCGTAGATTGTAAGATGGTTTTTTAATGCATCTGGTAGAGGTCTGCCTAACCCCAAGCTTAACTTCCAAAAAAAAAACACATCGACATCCGACCCCCTGTTTGGATTTGGTGCGTGTTTCTAAGTTTAGGACGAAGTATACTTTCTAAAAATGAAATTTGGACCTTTGGGTGGTCAAATCGGGCCAACGATCCTCTCGGTGCCCAAATAGGGCAAACAATTCCATCGAAATAAATTTCCACAAATAGGTGGGGTTGTAATACACTCGTTAGAAGAAACCACAACAAAATCCGACCCCTGGTTTGTATTTAGTGCGCATTTGCATGTTTAGGCCGAAGTATACTTTCTAGTTCTGCATTTCGCGCCTCTCAGTCCCCCAATCAGGCAAACAATCTCGAATTCCATCGAAACGAATTGTCACACTTAGGATGAGTCGAAATACACGCGTTCAAAGAATCAACATCAAAATCCAACCCCCAGTTTGTACATTTTGGCCGAAGTGTACTTTTTAAGATCGAATTTTGGGCCTCGGGGAGGTCAAATCGGGCAAACAACCTCAGATTCCATCAAAAGGAATTTTCACACTTAGGCCGGGTCAAAATACACGATTAGAAGAAACGACATCGAAATCCGATCTCCGGCTTAGATTTGGTGTTTGTTTCTAGGTTTAGGCCGATGTATACTTTCTAAGAAGGCATTTTGGGCCTCTAGGCGGTCAAATCAGGCAAACGACTTCAGATTCCATCTAAATGAATTTCCACACTTAGGTTGGGTCGAAACATCGAAATCTGACCCCGGTTTGGATTTGGTCCGCGTTTTTAGCTTTAGGCCGAAGCATAATATCTAAGTAAGGATTTCGGGCCTCTCGGTGCCCAAATAGGGCAAACTACACCAGATTCCATTGAAACGAATTTCAACACTAAGGTGGGGTCGTAATACACTAGTTAGAAGAAACCAAATCGAAATCCGACACCCGGTTTGTAATTGATGCGCATTTCTATGTTTTGGCCGAAGCAAAATTCCTAGTTATGGATTTTGCGCCTCTTGGTGCCCAAATTGGGCAAAAAACCTCAAAATCCATCGAAACGAATTATCACCCAAAGGATGATTTGAAATACACGCGTTATAGGAAACGACATCAAAATCCGACCCCTACTATGGATTTGGTGCGCGTTAGTAGGTTCAGGCCTAATTATAGTTTGTAAGTATGGATTTTCGCCTCGTGGTGCCCAATTCAGGTACACGATCTTAGATTCCATCGAAAGGAATTCCCACACCGAGGTTGGGTCGAAATACACGCGTTAGAAGAAACGAAATCAAAATCTGACCCCCGGTTGGGTTTGGGGCTCGTTTGTATGTTTAGGCGGAAGTATACTGTTAAGTATGAATTCCGGACCTCTCGGCGGCCACATCGGCCAAACGACCTCGGATTTCATCATAACGAATTCTCACACATAAGTTGGGTCAAAACACACGCGTTAGAGGAAACAACATCAGAATTTGACCCCCAGTTTGGATTTGGTGCTCGTTTCTATGTTTAGGATGAAGTATACTTTCTAAAAATGAAATTCGGGCCTCTGGGTGGTCAAATCGGGCCAACGATCCTCTCGGTGGCCAAATAGGCCAAACGATTCCATCGAAATAAATTTCCACAAATAGGTGGATCGTAATACACTCGTTTGAAGAACCCACATAAAAATCCGGCCCCAGGTTTGTATTTGGTGCGCATTTGCATGTTTAGGCCGAAGTATACTTTCAAGTTCTGGATTTCGCACCTCTCAGTCCCCCAATTAGGCAAACAATCTCGAATTCCATCGAAATAAATTGTCATACTTAGGATGAGTCAAAATACATGCGTGCAAAGAAACAACATCAAAATCCGACCCCCAGTTTGGATTTGGTGCGCGTTTGTACGTTTAGGCCGATGTACACATTTTAAGAATGAATTTTGGCCCTCTGGGTGGTGAAATCGGGCAAACGACCTCAGATTCCATCGAAACGAATTCCCACACTTAGGTCGGGTCAAAATACACGCATTAGAAGAAACGACTTCGAAATCCGATCTCTGGTTTAGACTTGGTCTTTGTTTTTAGGTTTCGGCCGACGTATACTTTCTAAGAATGCATTCTGGGCCTCCAGGTGGTCAAATCAGGCAAACGAGATCGGATTCCATCGAAACGAATTCCCACACATAGGTTGGGTCGAAATACACGTTATACAAACCAACCTCGAGTTCTGAATCCGAATTGGATTTGGTGCCCGATTTTAGCCTTAGGCCGAAGCACGCTATCTAAGTAAGGATTTCGGGCCTCTCGGCGCTCAAATTGTGAAAACTACCTCAGATTCCATTGAAAAAAAATTTCAACACTTCGGTGGGGTCGTAATAAACTAGTTAGAAGAAACCACATCAAAATCCGATCCCAGTTTGTATTTGGTGCGCGTTTGTGTGTTTAGGCCGACATATACTTTCCAGTTTTGGATTTTGCGCCTCTTGGTGCCCAAATTGGGCATTAAACCACAGAATCCATCGAAATGAATAATCACAATTAGGATGATTCGAAATACACGTGTAAGAGGAAACGACATGAAAATCCAACCCCTGCTATGGATTTGGTGTGCGTTTGTAGGTTTAGGCTTAATTATATTTTCTAAGTGTGGATTCTTGCCTCGAGGTGCCCAATTCAGGTAAACGACCTCAGATTCCAACGAAATGAATTCCCGCACTGAGGTTGGGTTGAAATACACGCGTTAGAAGAAAAAACGTCAAAATCTGACCCCCGGTTGGATTTGGGGCTTGTTTGTATGTTTAGGCCGAAGTATACTGTTAAGTATGAATTCCGTGCCTCTCGGCGGCCAAATCAGGAAAACGACCTCAGATTTCATCATAACGAATTCTCACACTTAAGTTGGGTCGAAATACACGTGTTAGAGGAAACAACATCGAAATCCGACCCCCAGTTTGGATTTTGTGCGCGTTTGTACGTTTAGGCCGATTTATATTTTTTAAGAATGAATTTTAGGCCTCTGGGTGGTCAAATCGGGCAAACGACCTCAAATTCCATCGAAACGAATTCTCACACTTAGGTCGGGTCAAAATACAAGCGTTAGAATAAACTTCTTCGAAATCCGATCTCCGGTTTGTAATTGGTGCGTGTTTCTTGCTTTATGCCGAAGCATAACTAAGTAAGGATTTCGGGCATTTCGGTGCCCATATAGCGAAAACTACCTCAGATTTCATTGAAACAAATTTCAGGACTTAGGTGGGGTCGTAATACACTAGTTAGAAGAATCCACATCAAAATCCAACCCCCGGTTTGTAATTGGTGCGCGTTTGTGTGTTTAGGACGAAGTATACTTTCTAGTTATGGATTTTGCGCCTCTTGGTGCGGAAATTGGGCAAAAAACCTTAGAATCCATCGAAACTAATTATCACACTTAGGATGATTCGAAATACATGTGTTAGAGGAAATGACATCAAAATCCGACGCCTGCTATGGATTTGGTGTGCGTTTGTAGGTTTAGGCTTAATTATAGTTTCTAAGTGTGGATTCTTGCCTCGAGGTGCCCAATTCAAGTAAACGACCTCAGATTCCAACGAAATGAATTCCCGCACTGAGGTTGGGTTGAAATACACGCGTTAGAAGAAACGACGTCAAAATCTGACCCCCGGTTGGATTTGGGGCTTGTTTGTATGTTTAGGCCGAAGTATACTGTTAAGTATGAATTCCGTGCCTCTCGGCGGCCAAATCAGGAAAACGACCTCAGATTTCATCATAATGAATTCTCACACTTAAGTTGGGTCGAAATACACGTGTTAGAGGAAACAACATCGAAATCCGACCCCCAGTTTGGATTTTGTGCGCGTTTGTACGTTTAGGCCGATTTATATTTTTTAAGAATGAATTTTAGGCCTCTCGGTGGTCAAATCAGGCAAACGACCTCAGATTCCATCAGAACGAATTCCCACACTTAGGTCGGGTCAAAATACACGCGTTAGAAGAAACTTCTACGAAATCCGATGTCCGATTTAGATTGGATTTTTGTTTCTAGGTTTTGGCCGAAGTATACTTTCTAAGAATGCATTTTGGGCCTCTAGCTTGTCAAATCGGGCAAACGACCTCGGATTCCATCAAAACGAATTCCCACACCTAGGTTGGGTCGAAATACACGTTATACGAAGGATTTCGGGCCTCTCGGTGCCCAAATAGCGCAAACTACCTCAGATTCCCTTGAAACAAATTTCAAGACTTAGGTGGGGTCGTAATACATTAGTTAGAAGAAACCACATCGAAATCCGACCCCCAATTTGTAATTGGTGCGCGTTTGTGTGTTTTGGCCAAAGTGTACTTTCTAGTGATAGATTTTGCGCCTCTTGGTGCTGAAATTGGGCAAAAAACCTCAGAATCCATCGAAACGAATTATCACACTTAGGATGATTCGAAATACACTTGTTATAGGAAACGACATAAAAATCCGACCCCTGCTTTGGATTTGGTGCGCGTTTGTTGGTTTACGCCTAATTATAGTTTCTAAGCACGGATTTTCGCCTCGAGGTGCCCAATTAAGGTAAACGAGCTCAGATTCCATCGAAATGAATTTCCACACTGAGGTTGGGTCGAAATACATGCGTTAAAAGAAACCACATCAAAATCTGACCCCCGGTTTGATTTGGGGCTCTTTTTTTGTTTAGGCCAAAGTATACTGTTAAGTATGAATTCCGGGCCTCTCGGTAGCCAAATTGGGCAAACGACCTCGGATTTCATCATAACGAATTGTCACAGATAACTTGGGTCGAAACACACGCGTTAGAGGAAACAACATCGAAATTCGACCCCCGGTTTGGATTTGGTGCCCGTTTCTAGGTTTAGGACGAAGTATACTTTCCAAAAATGAAATTTGGGCCTCTAGGTGGTCAAATCGGGCCAACGATCCTCTCGGTTGCGAAATAGGGCAAACGATTCCATCGAAATAAATTTCCACAAATAGGTGGATCATAATACACTCGTTAGAAGAAACCAAGTAAAAATCCGACCCCTGGTTTGTATTTGGTGCGCATTTGCATGTTTAGCCGAAGTATACTTTCTAGCTCTGGATTTCGCACCTCTCAGACCCACAGTTAGGCAAACAATCCCGAATTCCATCGAAACAAATTGTCCCACTAAGGATGAGCCGAAATACATGCATGCAAAGAAAAAACATCAAAATCCGACCCCCAGTTTGGATTTGGTCCTCGTTTGTACGTTTAGACTGAAGTATACTTTTTAAGAATGAATTTTGGGCCTCTGGATTGTAAGAGCAAACGACCTCAGATTCCATCGAAACGAATTCCCACACTTAAGTCGGGTCAAAATACAACCATTAGAAGACACGACTTCAAAATCCAATCTCCGGTTTAGATTTAGTGTTTGTTTCTTAGGTTTAGGCCGATGTATACTTTCTAACAATGCCTTTATGACCTCTAGGTGGTCAAATCGGGCAAACGACCTCGGATTCCATCGAAACGAAATCTCACACTATGGTTGGATCGAAACACACGTTATACGAAACAACAACGAATTTCGACCCCGGTTTGGATTTGGGGCGCGTTTTAAGCTTTAGGCTGAAGCATACTACCTAAGTAAGGATTTCGGGCCTCTCAGTGCTCAAATAGTGCAAACTACCTCAGATTCCATTGAAACAAAATTTCAACAGTTAGGTGCGGTCGTAATACACTAGTTTGAAGAAACCATATCAAGATCCGACCCCCGGTTTGTATTTGGTGCTCGTTTGTGTGTTTAGGCCGAAGTATACTTTCTAGTTATGCATTTTGCGCCTCATGGTGCCCAAATTGGGCATTAAACCTCAGAATCTATCGAAACGAATTATCACACTTAGGATGATTCGAAATACACGCGTAAGAGGAAACGACATCAAAATCCGACCCCTGCTATGGATATGCTGCGCGTTTGTAGGTTTGGGCCTAATTATATTTTCTAAGTATGGAATTTCATCAAGAGGTGCCAAATTCAGGTAAATGACCTCAGATTCCATCGAAATGAATTCCCACCCTGAGGTTGGGTCGAAATAAAAGCATTAGAAGAAACCACATCAAAATCCGACCCTTGGTTTGTATTTCGTGTGCAATTTGCATGTTTAGGCCAAAGTATACTTTCTAGTTCTGGATTTCGCGACTCTCAGTCCCCTAATCAGGCAAAACAATCTCGAATTCCAACAAAACGAATTGTTACACTTAGGATTAGTCGAAATACACACGTTCAAAGAAACAACATCAAAAATCCGACCCCCAGTTTGATTTGGCGTTTGTACGTTTAAGCCGAAGTATACTTTTTAGGAATGAATTTTGGGCCTTTGGATGGTCAAATCGGGGAAACGACCTCAGATTTCATCGAAACGAATTCCCATACTTAGGTCGGGTCAAAATACACGCGTTAGAAGAAACGACTTCAAAATCCGATCTCCGGTTTAGATTTGGTGTTTGTTTCTAGGTTTACGCCGATGTATACTTTCTAAGAATGCATTTTGGGCCCCTAGGTGGTCAAATCAGGCAAACGACCTCAGATTCCATCGAAACGAATTCCCACACTTAGGTTTGGTCGAAATACAGGTTATACGAAACAACATAAAAATCCGACCCCAGTCTGGATTTGGTGCGTGTTTTTTGCTTTTTGCCGAAGCATACTATCTAAGTAAGGAGTTCGGGCCTCTTGGTGCCCAAATAGGGCAAACTACCTTAGATTCCATTGAAACAAATTTCAAGACTTAGGTGGGGTCGTAATACACTAGTTAGAAGAAACCACATCGAAATCCCACCCCCGATTTGTAATTGGCGCGCGTTTGTGTGTATAGGCCGAAGTATACTTTCTAGTTATGGATTTTGCGCCTGTTGGTGCCCATTAAACCTCAGAATCCATCGAAACGAATTATCACAATTAGGATGTTTCGAAATACACGCGTAAGTGGAAACGACATCAAAATCCGACCCCTGCTATGGATTTGGTGCGCGTTTGTAGGTTTAGGCCTAATTATATTTTATAAGTATGGATTTTCGTCTCGAGGTGCCCAATTTAGGTAAACGACCTCAGATTCCATCGAAATGAATTCCCACACTGAGGTTGGGTTGAAATACACGCGTTAGAAGAAACGACATCAAAATCTGACCCCTTGTTGGTTTTGGGGCTTGTTTGTATGTTTAGGCCGAAGTATACTGTTTAGTATGAATTCCGGTCGAGTTGCTTTCTTTTTCCTGGCAGTGTGTTAAAAAAAATAGAACAAATTTGGGGCCACTTTCTTTGGTCTGGATATAATTCCAAAGGAAAATTCCCCTTATCAATTGGAAGCAAGTCTGTACACCTTTCTTGTAAGGCGGTCTCGACCTCCGAAGACTCAAGGATTGGTACCTTGGCGCTCTCATACGCCATGTTTGGCAAATTAAGTCAGGTTCCCGCTCACTGTGGACGAGGTGGATCCAGCGACATCTCATCAAAGGCAAACCTTTTTGGAAGCTTAAAGAGCCAGCGGATTGCTCGTGGTCTTGGAGGAAATTGTTAGAGTTGCGGCAAGAGGCAAAACATCTCTTCCTTTCTAATTGGAGATGGCACCCAAACAACTTGTGGTACGATCAGGGGTTAAGCATAGGAGTTCTTGATGACTTGTTTGGCAGCAGAATCATCTATGATTCGGGTCTAGGAGCCTCAGCGTGTGTCAACTGTATCATATCTAATGGTCGTTGGGATCCCCCTCCTCCATCTTGTTGGGATTTAACTCAGGTTTGGATTCCCTCTCCAACGGGCCATTTCACATTGCCGTCCTCCTGGGCAGCCATTAGATCCCCTTCTCCACATGTTGTTTGGAGCAAGCTGGTCTGGTTTTCGCTTAATATAAAAGAAGCACAGTTTTATTTCTTGGCCAGCTTTGTCCGGCGAAATTGAAACTCAAGATTGTCTTGTTAAACATTCGGTCCTGGGGGCTTCTAAATGCTGCTTCTGTAGGACCTCAAATGAGAGTCTTGAACACCTCTTCTTCGAGTGCCAGTACTCTCAGTCGATTTGGAAATACATCCTCATCAAGATTAGGTTCAGTGCGCATGTCATTTTAGCTTGGGAAGACGAAGTGAGGTGGATTCTTAGGGAAACAGCCACAAAAGATCCCAAAGCAGCAGTTCGGAAACTTTGCTTCAATGCGTCCATTTACCATATATGGCTGGAAAGAAATGCAAGAATATTTCAGAATCACTATCTCCCTGTGGAGATCCTTTGCAACAAGATCATTCGGGATACGACGCTCCGCCTAGCTACCTCTCCAATGGTCATTATAGACAACCTAGCAAATAGGGATTTCTTTTCAAGTTGGAGATTCCTATAAGCTGGCAACAAACACGAGAACAATGGTGTTCGTGGACTCCTCCCTCTCCAGGCACTACGATAGTTCACACTGATGGATCCTTAAGATCTAATGCCGCGGGTTGTGGTGGAATTTTCCGTGACCATCTGGGTGAGCCAATTATTGCTTTTGGCTCTTGCAGCCTAATTGAGGATTCCCTCAATTGCAATTCAAGCACTTACGTGGAACTGATGGCTATAAAGAAGGCATGTGTTTTTGCTAAAGACTTGAACATAATAGGCTTCAGTATGTTTCGGATTCGAAAGGAGCTGTTGACATTATTAAAAACCGGACTGAGATGCCTTGGCAAGATCAAGGGCTGGTGGAGATTATACGGGAGGAATTTTGGCATTTTCAGAAGGTGAAAATTTCTCATCCTTGGAGGGGGACAAATAGAGCAACTGATTTTCTAGCTTCTTTTTGTAACCTTGACTTGACAGTGCTTCTTCTTCCACATGATTTCCCAGATCCGCTTAGGAAGATTGTTAGAGAGGATGCTCTTGGCTTCAAATACCGTAGATTGTAAGATGGTTTTCTAATGCATCTGGTAGGCGTCTGCCTAACCCCAAGCTTAACTTCCAAAAAAAAACATCGAAATCCGACCCCCGGTTTAGATTTGGTTCGTGTTTCTAAGTTTAGGATGAAATATACTTTCTAAAAATGAAATTTGGACCTCTGGGTGGTCAAAACGGGCCAACGATCCTCTCGGTGCCCAAATAGGGCAAACGATTCCATTGAAATAAATTTTCACAAAATAGGTGGGGTTGTAATACACTCGTTAGAAGAAACCACAGTAAAATCCGACCCCTGGTTTGTATTTGGTGCGCATTTACATGTTTAGGCCGAAGTATATTTTCTAGTTCTGGATTTCGTGCCTCTCAATCCCCCAATCAGGCAACAATCTCGAATTCCATCGAAACGAATTGCCACACTTAGGATGAGTCGAAATACACACGTTCAAAGAAACAACATCAAAATCCAAACCCTAGTTTGGATTTGGTGCACGTATGTACGTTTAGGCCGAAGTACACTTTTTAAGAATGAATTTTGGGCCTCTGGGTGGTCAAATCGGGCAAACGACCTCAGATTCCATCGAAACGAATTTCCACACTTAGGCCGGGTCAAAATAACCGCGTTAGAAGAAACGACATCGAAATCCGATCTCCGGTTTAGATTTCGTGTTTGTTTCTAGGTTTAGGCCGAAGTATACTTTCTAAGAATGCATTTTGGGACCTCTAGGTGGTCAAATCAGGCAAACGACCTCAGATTCCATCTAAAAGAATTCCCACACTTAGGTTGGGTCGAAACATCGAAATCTGACCCCGGTTTGGATTTGGTGCACGTTTTTAGCTTTAGGCCGAAGCATGATATCTAAGTAAGGATTTCGGGCCTCTCGGTGCCCAAATAGGGCAAACTAGATCAGATTCCATTGAAGCGAATTTCAACACTTAGGTGGGGTCATAATACACTAGTTAGAAGAAACCAAATCGAAATCCGACTCCCGGTTTGTAGTTGATGCCCGTTTCCGTGTTTAGGCCGAAGCATACTTTCTAGTTATGGATTTTGCGCCTCTTGGTGCCCAAATTAGGCAAAAAACCTCAAAATCCATCGAAACGAATTATCACCCAGAGGATGATTCGAAATACACGCGTTATATGAAACGACATCAAAATCCGACCCCTGCTATGGATTTGGTGCGCGTTAGTAGGTTCAAGCCTAATTATAGTTTGTAAGTATGGATTTTCGCCTCGAGGTGCCCAATTCAGGTAAACAATCTTAGATTCCATCGAAAGGAATTCCCACACTGAGGTTGGGTCGAAATACACGCGTTAAAAGAAACGACATCAAAGACTGACCCCCAGTTGGATTTGGGGCCTGTTTGTATGTTTAGGCCGAAGTATACTGTTAAGTATGAATTCCAGACCTCTCGGCGGCCAAATCGGGCAAACGACCTCGGATTTCATCATAACGAATTCTCACACATAAGTTAGGTCGAAACTCACGCGTTAGTGGAAACAACATCGAAATTCGACCCCCAGTTTGGATTTGGTGCTCGTTTCTAGGTTTAGGATGAAGTGTACTTTCTAAAAATGAAAATCGGGCCTCTGGGTTGTCAAATCGGGCCAACGATCCTCTCGGTGGCCAAATAGGGCAAACGATTCCATAGAAATAAATTTCCACAAATAGGTAGATCGTAATACACTCGTTAGAAGAACCCACATAAAAATCCGACCCCGGGTTTGTATTTGGTACGCATTTGCATGTTTAGGCCGAAGTATACTTTCTAGTTCTGGATTTCGCACCTCTCAGTCCCCCAATTAGGCAAACAATCTCGAATTCCATCGAAATAAATTGTCACACTTACGATGAGTCAAAATACATGCGTGCAAAGAAACAACATCAAAATCCGACCCCCGGTTTGGATTTGGTGCGCGTTTGTACGTTTAGGCCGATGTACACATTTTAAGAATGAATTTTGGCCCTCTGGGTGGTGAAATCGGGCAAACGACCTCAGATTCCATCGAAACGAATTCCCACACTTAGGTCGGGTCAAAATACACGCATTAGAAGAAACGACTTCGAAATCCGATCTCTGGTTTAGACTTGGTCTTTGTTTTTAGGTTTCGGCCGACGTATACTTTCTAAGAATGCATTCTGGGCCTCCAGGTGGTCAAATCAGGCAAACGAGATCGGATTCCATCGAAACGAATTCCCACACATAGGTTGGGTCGAAATACACGTTATACAAACCAACCTCGAGTTCTGAATCCGAATTGGATTTGGTGCCCGATTTTAGCCTTAGGCCGAAGCACGCTATCTAAGTAAGGATTTCGGGCCTCTCGGCGCTCAAATTGTGAAAACTAGGGTGGGGTCGTAATAAACTAGTTAGAAGAAACCACATCAAAATCCGATCCCAGTTTGTATTTGGTGCGCGTTTGTGTGTTTAGGCCGACATATACTTTCCAGTTTTGGATTTTGCGCCTCTTGGTGCCCAAATTGGGCATTAAACCACAGAATCCATCGAAATGAATAATCACAATTAGGATGATTCGAAATACACGTGTAAGAGGAAACGACATGAAAATCCAACCCCTGCTATGGATTTGGTGTGCGTTTGTAGGTTTAGGCTTAATTATAGTTTCTAAGTGTGGATTCTTGCCTCGAGGTGCCCAATTCAGGTAAACGACCTCAGATTCCAACGAAATGAATTCCCGCACTGAGGTTGGGTTGAAATACACGCGTTAGAAGAAAAAACGTCAAAATCTGACCCCCGGTTGGATTTGGGGCTTGTTTGTATGTTTAGGCCGAAGTATACTGTTAAGTATGAATTCCGTGCCTCTCGGCGGCCAAATCAAGAAAACGACCTCAGATTTCATCATAACGAATTCTCACACTTAAGTTGGGTCGAAATACACGTGTTAGAGGAAACAACATCGAAATCCGACCCCCAGTTTGGATTTTGTGCGCGTTTGTACGTTTAGGCCGATTTATATTTTTTAAGAATGAATTTTAGGCCTCTGGGTGGTCAAATCGGGCAAACGACCTCAAATTCCATCGAAACGAATTCTCACACTTAGGTCGGGTCAAAATACAAGCGTTAGAATAAACTTCTTCGAAATCCGATCTCCGGTTTGTAATTGGTGCGTGTTTCTTGCTTTATGCCGAAGCATAACTAAGTAAGGATTTCGGGCATTTCGGTGCCCATATAGCGAAAACTACCTCAGATTTCATTGAAACAAATTTCAGGACTTAGGTGGGGTCGTAATACACTAGTTAGAAGAATCCACATCAAAATCCAACCCCCGGTTTGTAATTGGTGCGCGTTTGTGTGTTTAGGACGAAGTATACTTTCTAGTTATGGATTTTGCGCCTCTTGGTGCGGAAATTGGGCAAAAAACCTTAGAATCCATCGAAACTAATTATCACACTTAGGATGATTCGAAATACATGTGTTAGAGGAAATGACATCAAAATCCGACGCCTGCTATGGATTTGGTGTGCGTTTGTAGGTTTAGGCTTAATTATAGTTTCTAAGTGTGGATTCTTGCCTCGAGGTGCCCAATTCAAGTAAACGACCTCAGATTCCAACGAAATGAATTCCCGCACTGAGGTTGGGTTGAAATACACGCGTTAGAAGAAACGACGTCAAAATCTGACCCCCGGTTGGATTTGGGGCTTGTTTGTATGTTTAGGCCGAAGTATACTGTTAAGTATGAATTCCGTGCCTCTCGGCGGCCAAATCAGGAAAACGACCTCAGATTTCATCATAATGAATTCTCACACTTAAGTTGGGTCGAAATACACGTGTTAGAGGAAACAACATCGAAATCCGACCCCCAGTTTGGATTTTGTGCGCGTTTGTACGTTTAGGCCGATTTATATTTTTTAAGAATGAATTTTAGGCCTCTCGGTGGTCAAATCAGGCAAACGACCTCAGATTCCATCAGAACGAATTCCCACACTTAGGTCGGGTCAAAATACACGCGTTAGAAGAAACTTCTACGAAATCCGATGTCCGATTTAGATTGGATTTTTGTTTCTAGGTTTTGGCCGAAGTATACTTTCTAAGAATGCATTTTGGGCCTCTAGCTTGTCAAATCGGGCAAACGACCTCGGATTCCATCAAAACGAATTCCCACACCTAGGTTGGGTCGAAATACACGTTATACGAAGGATTTCGGGCCTCTCGGTGCCCAAATAGCGCAAACTACCTCAGATTCCCTTGAAACAAATTTCAAGACTTAGGTGGGGTCGTAATACATTAGTTAGAAGAAACCACATCGAAATCCGACCCCCAATTTGTAATTGGTGCGCGTTTGTGTGTTTTGGCCAAAGTGTACTTTCTAGTGATAGATTTTGCGCCTCTTGGTGCTGAAATTGGGCAAAAAACCTCAGAATCCATCGAAACGAATTATCACACTTAGGATGATTCGAAATACACTTGTTATAGGAAACGACATAAAAATCCGACCCCTGCTTTGGATTTGGTGCGCGTTTGTTGGTTTACGCCTAATTATAGTTTCTAAGCACGGATTTTCGCCTCGAGGTGCCCAATTAAGGTAAACGAGCTCAGATTCCATCGAAATGAATTTCCACACTGAGGTTGGGTCGAAATACATGCGTTAAAAGAAACCACATCAAAATCTGACCCCCGGTTTGATTTGGGGCTCTTTTTTTGTTTAGGCCAAAGTATACTGTTAAGTATGAATTCCGGGCCTCTCGGTAGCCAAATTGGGCAAACGACCTCGGATTTCATCATAACGAATTGTCACAGATAACTTGGGTCGAAACACACGCGTTAGAGGAAACAACATCGAAATTCGACCCCCGGTTTGGATTTGGTGCCCGTTTCTAGGTTTAGGACGAAGTATACTTTCCAAAAATGAAATTTGGGCCTCTAGGTGGTCAAATCGGGCCAACGATCCTCTCGGTTGCGAAATAGGGCAAACGATTCCATCGAAATAAATTTCCACAAATAGGTGGATCATAATACACTCGTTAGAAGAAACCAAGTAAAAATCCGACCCCTGGTTTGTATTTGGTGCGCATTTGCATGTTTAGCCGAAGTATACTTTCTAGCTCTGGATTTCGCACCTCTCAGACCCACAGTTAGGCAAACAATCCCGAATTCCATCGAAACAAATTGTCCCACTAAGGATGAGCCGAAATACATGCATGCAAAGAAAAAACATCAAAATCCGACCCCCAGTTTGGATTTGGTCCTCGTTTGTACGTTTAGACTGAAGTATACTTTTTAAGAATGAATTTTGGGCCTCTGGATTGTAAGAGCAAACGACCTCAGATTCCATCGAAACGAATTCCCACACTTAAGTCGGGTCAAAATACAACCATTAGAAGACACGACTTCAAAATCCAATCTCCGGTTTAGATTTAGTGTTTGTTTCTTAGGTTTAGGCCGATGTATACTTTCTAACAATGCCTTTATGACCTCTAGGTGGTCAAATCGGGCAAACGACCTCGGATTCCATCGAAACGAAATCTCACACTATGGTTGGATCGAAACACACGTTATACGAAACAACAACGAATTTCGACCCCGGTTTGGATTTGGGGCGCGTTTTAAGCTTTAGGCTGAAGCATACTACCTAAGTAAGGATTTCGGGCCTCTCAGTGCTCAAATAGTGCAAACTACCTCAGATTCCATTGAAACAAAATTTCAACAGTTAGGTGCGGTCGTAATACACTAGTTTGAAGAAACCATATCAAGATCCGACCCCCGGTTTGTATTTGGTGCTCGTTTGTGTGTTTAGGCCGAAGTATACTTTCTAGTTATGCATTTTGCGCCTCATGGTGCCCAAATTGGGCATTAAACCTCAGAATCTATCGAAACGAATTATCACACTTAGGATGATTCGAAATACACGCGTAAGAGGAAACGACATCAAAATCCGACCCCTGCTATGGATATGCTGCGCGTTTGTAGGTTTGGGCCTAATTATATTTTCTAAGTATGGAATTTCATCAAGAGGTGCCAAATTCAGGTAAATGACCTCAGATTCCATCGAAATGAATTCCCACCCTGAGGTTGGGTCGAAATAAAAGCATTAGAAGAAACCACATCAAAATCCGACCCTTGGTTTGTATTTCGTGTGCAATTTGCATGTTTAGGCCAAAGTATACTTTCTAGTTCTGGATTTCGCGACTCTCAGTCCCCTAATCAGGCAAAACAATCTCGAATTCCAACAAAACGAATTGTTACACTTAGGATTAGTCGAAATACACACGTTCAAAGAAACAACATCAAAAATCCGACCCCCAGTTTGATTTGGCGTTTGTACGTTTAAGCCGAAGTATACTTTTTAGGAATGAATTTTGGGCCTTTGGATGGTCAAATCGGGGAAACGACCTCAGATTTCATCGAAACGAATTCCCATACTTAGGTCGGGTCAAAATACACGCGTTAGAAGAAACGACTTCAAAATCCGATCTCCGGTTTAGATTTGGTGTTTGTTTCTAGGTTTACGCCGATGTATACTTTCTAAGAATGCATTTTGGGCCCCTAGGTGGTCAAATCAGGCAAACGACCTCAGATTCCATCGAAACGAATTCCCACACTTAGGTTTGGTCGAAATACAGGTTATACGAAACAACATAAAAATCCGACCCCAGTCTGGATTTGGTGCGTGTTTTTTGCTTTTTGCCGAAGCATACTATCTAAGTAAGGAGTTCGGGCCTCTTGGTGCCCAAATAGGGCAAACTACCTTAGATTCCATTGAAACAAATTTCAAGACTTAGGTGGGGTCGTAATACACTAGTTAGAAGAAACCACATCGAAATCCCACCCCCGATTTGTAATTGGCGCGCGTTTGTGTGTATAGGCCGAAGTATACTTTCTAGTTTTGGATTTTGCGCCTGTTGGTGCCCATTAAACCTCAGAATCCATCGAAACGAATTATCACAATTAGGATGTTTCGAAATACACGCGTAAGTGGAAACGACATCAAAATCCGACCCCTGCTATGGATTTGGTGCGCGTTTGTAGGTTTAGGCCTAATTATATTTTATAAGTATGGATTTTCGTCTCGAGGTGCCCAATTTAGGTAAACGACCTCAGATTCCATCGAAATGAATTCCCACACTGAGGTTGGGTTGAAATACACGCGTTAGAAGAAACGACATCAAAATCTGACCCCTTGTTGGTTTTGGGGCTTGTTTGTATGTTTAGGCCGAAGTATACTGTTTAGTATGAATTCCGGTCGAGTTGCTTTCTTTTTCCTGGCAGTGTGTTAAAAAAAATAGAACAAATTTGGGGCCACTTTCTTTGGTCTGGATATAATTCCAAAGGAAAATTCCCCTTATCAATTGGAAGCAAGTCTGTACACCTTTCTTGTAAGGCGGTCTCGACCTCCGAAGACTCAAGGATTGGTACCTTGGCGCTCTCATACGCCATGTTTGGCAAATTAAGTCAGGTTCCCGCTCACTGTGGACGAGGTGGATCCAGCGACATCTCATCAAAGGCAAACCTTTTTGGAAGCTTAAAGAGCCAGCGGATTGCTCGTGGTCTTGGAGGAAATTGTTAGAGTTGCGGCAAGAGGCAAAACATCTCTTCCTTTCTAATTGGAGATGGCACCCAAACAACTTGTGGTACGATCAGGGGTTAAGCATAGGAGTTCTTGATGACTTGTTTGGCAGCAGAATCATCTATGATTCGGGTCTAGGAGCCTCAGCGTGTGTCAACTGTATCATATCTAATGGTCGTTGGGATCCCCCTCCTCCATCTTGTTGGGATTTAACTCAGGTTTGGATTCCCTCTCCAACGGGCCATTTCACATTGCCGTCCTCCTGGGCAGCCATTAGATCCCCTTCTCCACATGTTGTTTGGAGCAAGCTGGTCTGGTTTTCGCTTAATATAAAAGAAGCACAGTTTTATTTCTTGGCCAGCTTTGTCCGGCGAAATTGAAACTCAAGATTGTCTTGTTAAACATTCGGTCCTGGGGGCTTCTAAATGCTGCTTCTGTAGGACCTCAAATGAGAGTCTTGAACACCTCTTCTTCGAGTGCCAGTACTCTCAGTCGATTTGGAAATACATCCTCATCAAGATTAGGTTCAGTGCGCATGTCATTTTAGCTTGGGAAGACGAAGTGAGGTGGATTCTTAGGGAAACAGCCACAAAAGATCCCAAAGCAGCAGTTCGGAAACTTTGCTTCAATGCGTCCATTTACCATATATGGCTGGAAAGAAATGCAAGAATATTTCAGAATCACTATCTCCCTGTGGAGATCCTTTGCAACAAGATCATTCGGGATACGACGCTCCGCCTAGCTACCTCTCCAATGGTCATTATAGACAACCTAGCAAATAGGGATTTCTTTTCAAGTTGGAGATTCCTATAAGCTGGCAACAAACACGAGAACAATGGTGTTCGTGGACTCCTCCCTCTCCAGGCACTACGATAGTTCACACTGATGGATCCTTAAGATCTAATGCCGCGGGTTGTGGTGGAATTTTCCGTGACCATCTGGGTGAGCCAATTATTGCTTTTGGCTCTTGCAGCCTAATTGAGGATTCCCTCAATTGCAATTCAAGCACTTACGTGGAACTGATGGCTATAAAGAAGGCATGTGTTTTTGCTAAAGACTTGAACATAATAGGCTTCAGTATGTTTCGGATTCGAAAGGAGCTGTTGACATTATTAAAAACCGGACTGAGATGCCTTGGCAAGATCAAGGGCTGGTGGAGATTATACGGGAGGAATTTTGGCATTTTCAGAAGGTGAAAATTTCTCATCCTTGGAGGGGGACAAATAGAGCAACTGATTTTCTAGCTTCTTTTTGTAACCTTGACTTGACAGTGCTTCTTCTTCCACATGATTTCCCAGATCCGCTTAGGAAGATTGTTAGAGAGGATGCTCTTGGCTTCAAATACCGTAGATTGTAAGATGGTTTTCTAATGCATCTGGTAGGCGTCTGCCTAACCCCAAGCTTAACTTCCAAAAAAAAAACATCGAAATCCGACCCCCGGTTTAGATTTGGTTCGTGTTTCTAAGTTTAGGATGAAATATACTTTCTAAAAATGAAATTTGGACCTCTGGGTGGTCAAAACGGGCCAACGATCCTCTCGGTGCCCAAATAGGGCAAACGATTCCATTGAAATAAATTTTCACAAAATAGGTGGGGTTGTAATACACTCGTTAGAAGAAACCACAGTAAAATCCGACCCCTGGTTTGTATTTGGTGCGCATTTACATGTTTAGGCCGAAGTATATTTTCTAGTTCTGGATTTCGTGCCTCTCAATCCCCCAATCAGGCAACAATCTCGAATTCCATCGAAACGAATTGCCACACTTAGGATGAGTCGAAATACACACGTTCAAAGAAACAACATCAAAATCCAAACCCTAGTTTGGATTTGGTGCACGTATGTACGTTTAGGCCGAAGTACACTTTTTAAGAATGAATTTTGGGCCTCTGGGTGGTCAAATCGGGCAAACGACCTCAGATTCCATCGAAACGAATTTCCACACTTAGGCCGGGTCAAAATAACCGCGTTAGAAGAAACGACATCGAAATCCGATCTCCGGTTTAGATTTCGTGTTTGTTTCTAGGTTTAGGCCGAAGTATACTTTCTAAGAATGCATTTTGGGACCTCTAGGTGGTCAAATCAGGCAAACGACCTCAGATTCCATCTAAAAGAATTCCCACACTTAGGTTGGGTCGAAACATCGAAATCTGACCCCGGTTTGGATTTGGTGCACGTTTTTAGCTTTAGGCCGAAGCATGATATCTAAGTAAGGATTTCGGGCCTCTCGGTGCCCAAATAGGGCAAACTAGATCAGATTCCATTGAAGCGAATTTCAACACTTAGGTGGGGTCATAATACACTAGTTAGAAGAAACCAAATCGAAATCCGACTCCCGGTTTGTAGTTGATGCCCGTTTCCGTGTTTAGGCCGAAGCATACTTTCTAGTTATGGATTTTGCGCCTCTTGGTGCCCAAATTAGGCAAAAAACCTCAAAATCCATCGAAACGAATTATCACCCAGAGGATGATTCGAAATACACGCGTTATATGAAACGACATCAAAATCCGACCCCTGCTATGGATTTGGTGCGCGTTAGTAGGTTCAAGCCTAATTATAGTTTGTAAGTATGGATTTTCGCCTCGAGGTGCCCAATTCAGGTAAACAATCTTAGATTCCATCGAAAGGAATTCCCACACTGAGGTTGGGTCGAAATACACGCGTTAAAAGAAACGACATCAAAGACTGACCCCCAGTTGGATTTGGGGCCTGTTTGTATGTTTAGGCCGAAGTATACTGTTAAGTATGAATTCCAGACCTCTCGGCGGCCAAATCGGGCAAACGACCTCGGATTTCATCATAACGAATTCTCACACATAAGTTAGGTCGAAACTCACGCGTTAGTGGAAACAACATCGAAATTCGACCCCCAGTTTGGATTTGGTGCTCGTTTCTAGGTTTAGGATGAAGTGTACTTTCTAAAAATGAAAATCGGGCCTCTGGGTTGTCAAATCGGGCCAACGATCCTCTCGGTGGCCAAATAGGGCAAACGATTCCATAGAAATAAATTTCCACAAATAGGTAGATCGTAATACACTCGTTAGAAGAACCCACATAAAAATCCGACCCGGGTTTGTATTTGGTACGCATTTGCATGTTTAGGCCGAAGTATACTTTCTAGTTCTGGATTTCGCACCTCTCAGTCCCCCAATTAGGCAAACAATCTCGAATTCCATCGAAATAAATTGTCACACTTACGATGAGTCAAAATACATGCGTGCAAAGAAACAACATCAAAATCCGACCCCCGGTTTGGATTTGGTGCGCGTTTGTACGTTTAGGCCCATGTACACTTTTTTAGAATGAATTTTGGGCCTCTGGGTGGTGAAATTGGGCAAACGACCTCAGATTCAATCGAAACAAATTCCCACAATTAGTTCGGGTCAAAATACACACATTAGAAGAAACGACTTCAAAATCTGATCTCCGGTTTAAATTTGGTGTTTGTTTCTAGGTTTAGGCCGACGTATACTTTCTAAGAATGCATTTTCGCCCTTTAGGTGGTCAAATCAGGCAAACGACCTCAGATTCCGTCGAAACGAATTCCCACACTTAGGTTGGGTCGAAATACACGTTATTCAAAAAAACCTCAAATTCTGAAACCGGATTGGATTTGGTGCCCGTTTTTAGCTTTAGGCCGAAGCAACTATCTAAGTAAGGATTTCGGGCCTCTCGACGCTCAAATTGTGCAAACTACCTCAGATTCCATTGAAAAAAAATTCAACACTTAGGTGGGGTCGTAATACACTAGTTAGAAGAAACCACATCAAAATCCGATCCCAGTTTGTATTTGGTCCGCGTTTGTGTATTTAGGCCGATGTATACTTTCTAGTTTTGGATTCTGTGCCTCTTAGTGCCCAAATTGGGCATTAAACCTCAGAATCCATCGAAACGAATTATCACAATTAGGATGATTTGAAATACACGCTTAAGAGGAAACAACATGTAAATCTTATCCCGGCTATGGATTTGGTGTGCGTTTTTAGGTTTAGGCCTAATTATAGTTTCTAACTATGGATTTTTGCTTCGAGGTGCCCAATTCAGGTAAACGACCTCAGATTCCAACGAAATGAATTCCCACACACTGGGGTTGGGTCGAAATACACGCGTTAAAAGAAACGACATCAAAATCTGACCCGCGGTTGGAATTGGGGCTCGTTTGTATGTTTAGGCCGAAGTATACGGTTAAGTATGAATTCCGGGCCTCTCGGTGGCCAAATCGGGCAAACGACCTCGGATTTCACAATAACGAATTCTCACACATAAGTTGGGTCGAAACACAAGCGTTAGAGCAAACAACATCGAAATTCGACCCCCGGTTTCGATTTGGTGCGCGTTTCTAGGTTTAGGACGAATTATACTTTCTAAAAATTAAATTCGGGCCTCTGGGTGGTCAAATCGGGCAAACAATTCCATCGAAATAAATTTCCACAAATAGGTGGATCATAATACACTCGTTAGAAGAAACCACATAAAAATCTGACACCTGGTTTGTATTTGGTGCGCATTTGCATGTTTAGCCGAAGTATAATTTCTAGTTCTGGATTTCGCACCTCTCAGACCCCCGATAAGGCAAACCATCTCGAATTCCATTGAAAGGAATTCCCACACTTAGGTCGGGTCAAAATACTCGCGTTAGAAGAAACCACTTCGAAATCCCATCTCCGGTTTAGATTTGGTGTTTGTTTCTAGGTTTAGTCCGATGTATACTTTCTAAGAATTCATTTTGGGCCTTTAGGTGGTCAAATCATGCAAACGACCTCAGATTCCATCGAAACGGATTCCCACACTTAGGTTCGGTCGAAATACACGTTATACGAAACAACATCAAAATCCGACCCCGGTTTGGATTTGGTGCGTGTTTTTTGGTTTATGCCGAAGCATACTATCTAAGTAAGGATTTCGGGCCTCTCGGTGCCCAAATAGGGCAAACTACCTCAGATTCCATTGAAACAAATTTCAAGACTTAGGTGGGGTCGTAATACACTAGTTAGAAGAAACCACATCGAAATCCGACCTCTGGTTTATAATTGGTGCGCGTTTGTGTGTTTAGGCAGAAGTATACTTTCTAGTTATGGATTTTGCGCCTCTTGGTTACGAAATTGGGCAAAAAACCTCCGAATCCATCGAAAGGAATTATAATCCTTAGGATGATTCGAAATACTCGTGTTAAAAGAAACGACATCAAAATCCGACCACAACTGTGGATTTGGTGCGCTTTTGTTGGTTTAGGCCTAATTATAATTTATAAGTTTGGATTTTCGCCTTGAGGTGCCCAATTCAGGTAACGAGCTCAAATTCCATCGAAATGAATTCCCACACTGAGGTTGGGTCGAAATACACGCGTTAGAAGAAACGACATCAAAATCTGACCCCCGCGTTGATTTGGGGCTCGTTTGTATGTTTAGGGCGAAGTATACTTTTAAGTATGAATTCCGGTTGAGTTGCTTTCTTCTTCCTGCCAGTGTGTTAAAAAAAATAGAACAAATTTGTGGCCACTTTCTTTGGTCTGGATATAATTCCCAAAGGAAAATTCCTCTTATCAATTGGAAGCAAGTCTGTACACCTTTCTTGGAAGGCGGTCTCTACCTCCGAAGACTCAAGGATTGGAACCTTGGCGCTCTCATACGCCATGTTTTTGGCAAATTAAGTGAGGTTCCCGCTCACTGTGGAAAAGGTAGATCCAGTGACATCTCATCAAAGGCAAACCTTTTTGGAAGCTTAAAGTGCCGGAGGATTGCTTGTGGTCTTGGAGGAAATTGTTACAGTCGCGGAAAGAGGCAAAACATCTCTTCCTTCCCAATTGGAGATGGCACCCAAACAACTTGTGGTACGATAAGTGGTTAAGCATAGGGGTTCGTTCTTGATGACTTGTTTGGCAGCAGAATCATTTATGATTCGGGTCTAGGAGCCTCAGCGTGTGTCAGCTCTATCATATCTAATGGTCGTTGGGATCCCCCTCCTCCATCTTGTTGGGATTTAACTCAGGTTTGGAATGCTGTCCAAAAGACTTAGATTCACCGGAGCTTTGTTGGAGACAAGGTTATATGGATTCCCTCTCCAACGGCCATTTCACATTGCAGTCCTCCTGGGCAGCCATTAGATCCCCTTCTCCACATGTTGTTTGGAGCAGGCTGGTCTGGTTTTCGCTTAATATAAAGAGGCATAGTTTTATTTCTTGGCTAGCTCGGTCCGGCAAAATTCAAACTCAAGATCGCCTTGTTAAACATTCGGTCCTGGGGGCTTCTAAATGCTGCTTCTGTAGGACCTCAAATGAGAGTCTTGAACACCTCTTCTTCGAGTGCCAGTACTCTCAGTTGGCTATAAAAGATCCCAAAGCAGCAGTTCGGAAATTTTGCTTCAATGCGTCCATTTACCATATATGGCTGGAAAGAAATGCAAGAATATATCAGAATCACTATCTCCCTGTGGAGATCCTTTGCAACAAGATCATTCAGGATACGACGCTTCGCCTAGCTACCTCTCCATTGGTCATTATAGACAACCCAGCAAATAGGGATTTCATTTCAAGTTGGAGATTCCTATTAGCTGGCAACAAACACGAGAACAATGGTGTTCGTGGACTCCTCCCTCTCCAAGCACTACGATAGTTCACACTGATGGATCCTTAAGACCTAAAGCTGCAGGTTGTGGTGGAATTTTCCGTGACCAACTGGGTGAGCCGATTATTGCTTTTGGCTCTTGCAGCCTAATTGAGGATTTCCTCTATTGCAATTCAAGCACTTACGTGGAACTGATGGCTATAAAGAAGGCATGTGTTTTTGCTAAACACTTGAACATAAACAGGCTTCAGTTTGTCTCTGATTCAAAAGGAGCTATTGATATTACTAAAAACCGGACTGAGATGCCTTGGCAAGATCAAGGGCTGGTGGAGATTATACGGGAGGAATTTCGGCATTTTCAGAAGGTGACAATATCTCATCCTTGGAGGGAGACAAATAGAGCAACTGATTTTCTAGCTTCTTTTTGTAACCTTGACTTGACAGTGCTTCTTCTTCCACATGATTACCCAGATCCGCTTAGGAAGATTGTTAGAGAGGATGCTCTTGGCTTCATGTACCGTAGATCGTAAGATGGTTTTTTAATGCATCTGGTAGGGGTCTGCCAAACCCCAAGCTTAACTTCCGAAAAAAAAACACATCGACATCCGACCCCCGGTTTGGATTTGGTCCGTGTTTCTAAGTTTAGCACGAAGTATACTTTCTAAAAATGAAATTTGGACCTCTCGGTGGTCAAATCGGGCCAACGATCCTCTCGGTGCCCAAATAGGGCAAACAATTCCATCGAAATAAATTTCCACAAATAGGTGGGGTTGTAATACACTCGTTAGAAGAAACCACAACAAAATCCGACCCCTGGTTTGTATTTGGTGCACATTTGCATGTTTAGGTCGAAGTATACTTTCTAGTTCTGGATTTCGCGCCTCTCAGTCCCCCAATCAGGCAAACAATCTCGAATTCCATCGAAACAAATTGTCACACTTAGGATAAGTCGAAATACACGCGTTCAAAGAAACAACATCAAAATCCAACCCCCAGTTTGTACGTTTTGGCCGAAGTATACATTTTAAGACAGAATTTTGGGCCTCGGGGAGGTCAAATCGGGCAAACAACCTCAGATTCCATCAAAAGGAATTTTCACACTTAGGCCGGGTCAAAATACACGAATTAGAAGAAACGACATCGAAATCCGATCTCCGGCTTAGATTTGGTGTTTGTTTGTAGGTTTAGGCCGATGTATACTTTCTAAGAATGCATTTTGGGCCTCTAGGTGGTCAAATCAGGCAAACGACTTCAGATTCCATCTAAACGAATTCCCACACTTAGGTTGGGTCGAAACATCGAAATCTGACCCCGGTTTGGATTTGGTCCGCGTTTTTAGCTTTAGGCCGAAGCATAATATCTAAGTAAGGATTTCGGGCCTCTTGGTGCCCAAATAGGGCAAACTACACCAGATTCTATTGAAACGAATTTCAACACTTAGGTGGGGTCGTAATACACTAGTTAGAAGAAACCAAATCGAAATCCGACACCCGGTTTGTAATTGATGCGCATTTCTATGTCTAGGCCGAAGCATACTTTCTAGATATGGATTTTGCGCCTCTTGGTGCCCAAATTGGGCAAAAAACCTCAAAATCCATCGAAACGAATTATCACCCAAAGGATGATTCAAAATATACGCATTATAGGAAACGACATCAAAATCCGACCCCTGCTATGGATTTGGTGCGCGTTGGTAGGTTCAGGCCTAATTATAGTTTTCTAAGTATGGATTTTCACCTCGAGGTGCCCAATTAAGGTAAACGATCTTAGATTCCATCGAAAGGAATTCCCACACTGAGGTTGGGTCGAAATACACGCGTTAGAAGAAACGACATCAAAATCTGACCCCCGGTTGGGTTTGGGGCTCGTTTGTATGTTTAGGCCGAAGTATACTGTTAAGTATGAATTCCGGACCTCTCGGCGGCCACATTGGCCAAACGACCTCGGATTTCATCATAACGAATTCTCACACATAAGTTGGGTCAAAACACACGCGTTAGAGGAAACAACATCGAAATTCGACCCCCAGTTTGGATTTGGTGCTCGTTTCTATGTTTAGGATGAAGTATACTTTCTAAAAATGAAATTCGGGCCTCTGAGTGGTCAAATCGGGCCAACGATCCTCTCGGAGGCCAAATAGGGCAAACGATTCCATCGAAATAAATTTCCTCAAATAGGTGAATCGTAATACACTCGTTAGAAGAACCCACCCAAAATCCGACCCCAGGTTTGTATTTGGTGCGCATTTGCATGTTTAGGCCGAAGTATACTTTCAAGTTCTGGATTTCGCACCTCTCAGTCCCCCAATTAGGCAAACATTCTCGAATTCCATCGAAATAAATTGCGACACGTAGGATGAGTCAAAATACATGCGTGCAAAGAAACAACATCAAAATCCGACCCCCAGTTTGGTTTTGGAGCGCGTTTGTACGTTTAGGCCGATGTACACATTTTAAGAATGAATTTTGGGCCTCTGGGTGGTGAAATCGGGCAAACGACCTCAGATTCCATCGAAACGAATTCCCACACTTAGGTCGGGTCAAAATACACGCATTAGAAGAAACGATTTCGAAATCCGATCTCTGGTTTAGACTTGGTGTTTGTTTTTAGGTTTAGGCCGACGTATACTTTCTAATAATGCATTCTGGGCCTCCAGGTGGTCAAATCAGGCAAACGAGATCGGATTCCATCGAATCGAATTCCCACACTTAGGTTGGGTCGAAATACACGTTATACAAAACAACATCGAATTCTGAAATCGGATTGGATTTGGTGCCCGTTTTTAGCCTTAGGCCGAAGCACGCTATCTAAGTAAGGATTTCGGGCCTCTCGGCGCTCAAATTGTGCAAACTACCTCAGATTCGATTGAAAAAAAATTTCAACACTTAGGTGAGGTCGTAATACACTAGTTAGAAGAAACCACATCAAAATCCGATCCCAGTTTGTATTTGGTGCGCGTTTGTGTGTTTCGGCCGACGTATACTTTCTAGTTTTGGATTTTGCGCCTCTTGGTGCCCAAATTGGGCATTAAACCCCAGAATCCATCGAAACGAATAATCACAATTAGGATGATTCGAAATACACGTGTAAGAGGAAACGACATCAAAATCCAACCCCTGCTATGGATTTGGTGCGCGTTTGTAGGTTTAGGCCTAATTATATTTTAAAAGTATGGATTTTCATCACGAGGTGCCCAATTTAGGTAAACGACATCAGATTCCATCGAAATGAATTCTCACACTGAGAGATTGGGTCGAAATACACGCGTTAGAAGGAAAGAATTTAAAATTGACCCGCGGTTGGAATTGGGGCTCGTTTGTATGTTTAGGCCGAAGTATACTTTTAAGTATGAATTCTGGGCCTCTCGGTGCCCAAATTGGGCAAATTGACCTCTGATTTCATCAAAACGAATTCTCACACTTAAGTTGGGTCGAAATACAACCGTTAGAGGAAATAAAATCGAAATCCGACCCCCAGTTTGGATTTTGTGCACGTTTGTATGTTTAGGCCGAAGTATACTTTTTAAGAATGAATTTTAGGCCTCTGGGTGGTCAAATCGGGCGAACGACCTCAAATTCCATCGAAACGAATTCTCACACTTAGGTCGGGTCAAAATACAAGCGTTAGAATAAACTTCTTCGAAATCCGATCTCCGGTTTGTAATTGGAGCTTGTTTCTTGGTTTATACCGAAATAATCTAAGTAAGGATTTCGGGCATTTCGGTGCCCAAATAGCGAAAACTACCTCAGATTTCATTGAAACAAATTTCAGGACTTAGGTGGGGTCGTAATACACTAGTTAGAAGAATCCACATCAAAATCCGACCCCCGGTTTGTAATTGGTGCGCGTTTGTGTGTTTAGGACGAAGTATACTTTCGAGTTATGGATTTTGCGCCTCTTGGTGCGGAAATTGGGCAAAAGACCTTAGAATCCATCGAAACGAATTATCACACTTAGGATGATTCGAAATACATGTGTTAGAGAAAATGACATCAAAATCCGACGCCTACCATGGATTTTGTGTGCGTTTGTAGGCTTAGGCCTAATTATAGTTTCTAAGTGTGGATTCTTGCCTCGAGGTGCCCAATTCAGGTAAACGACCTCAGATTCCAATCAAATGAATTCCCGCACTGAGGTTGGGTTGAAATACACGCGTTAGAAGAAACGACGTCAAAATCTGACCCCCGGTTGGATTTGGGGCTTGTTTGTATGTTTAGGGCGAAGTATACTGTTAAGTATGAATTCCGTGCCTCTCGGCGGCCAAATCAGGCAAACGACCTCGGATTTCATCATAACGAATTCTCACACTTAAGTTGGGTCGAAATACACGTGTTAGAGGAAACAACATCGAAATCCGACCCCCAGTTTGGATTTTGTTCGCGTTTGTACGTTTAGGCCAATTTATATTTTTTAAGAATGAATTTTAGGCCTCTAGGTGGTCAAATCAGGCAAGCGACCTCAGATTCCATCGGAACGAATTCCCACACTTAGGTCGGGTCAAAATACACGCGTTAGAAGAAATTTCTTCGAAAGCCGATGTCCGATTTAGATTGGATTTTTGTTTCTAGGTTTTGGCCGAACTACACTTTCTAAGAATGCATTTTGGGCCTCTAGCTTGTCAAATCGAGCAAACGACCTCGGATTCCATCAAAACGAATTCTCACACCTAGGTTAGGTTGAAATACACGTTATACGAAGGATTTCGGGCCTCTCGGTGCCCAAATAGCGCCAACTACCTCAGATTCCCTTGAAACAAATTTCAAGACTTAGGTGGGGTCGTAATACATTAGTTAGAAGAAACCACATCAAAATCCGACTCCCAATTTGTAATTGGTGCGAGTTTGTGTGTTTTGGCCAAAGTATATTTTCTAGTTATAGATTTTGCGCCTCTTGGTGCCGAAATTGGTCAAAAAATCTCAGTATCCATCGAAACGAATTATCACACTTAGGATGATTCGAAATACACGTGTTATGGGAAACATCAGGTCTTCTAATATCAATGTTCGCTGGGCTAACCTTCTATGGCATTCCCATGCAATTCCTAAACATTCGATGATTACTTGGATGGCTATTCGCCATGCCCTATCCACTAAGGACAGGCTATTTCGGTTGGGGATTGTTGGCGATGCCCAATGCATCCTATGCCGCTCAGCTCCTGAAAGCCATGACCATCTCTTTGTCTCTTGCCCTTTTACTTCAGTAATCTGGGCTCAAATTACTAAACGCATCCGGCTGCCGGTCCGCCAGTTCCTTGATTGGAATGATATGATCCGTTCTTTGACCAGATATTGTAAAGTGAACCATATCAAAGGGCTCATTCGCAAAACTGTTTTTTGTGCGTTCATCTATCATGTTTGGATTGAGAGGAATAACAGGACATTTCGCAATGAGTACCGGCCTTCTAATGTGGTTCATAGGAAAATCATTGATGATGTGGTGATTCGGCTTAGTATGGACAAGCTAGCTGTTGAAGATAATGCAGACAACAGAGATACTATTGATTCCTTTGGTATCCAGGCCTACTGGACCTTGGCTTATGCTCGTTGGGTCTCTTGGGTCCCACCAAGGGATGGTCACCTTAAATTGAATACTGATGGATCAGCAAAACAGGGGCATAGTGGCTATGGTTGTATCCTTCGGGACGCCATGGGAAGTGCAATATATGCGTTAGCCGGTGGGTGCCCAGAACAAACTGTTATCTACATCGAGCTATATGCTATTCGACGTGGCCTTGAGGTTGCTCGCAGATTAGGTATTCAGCATATCTGCATTGAATCCGACTCCACCTGGGCCGTTAAGTGTGTGCAAAGGAAATGTGTCTGGCCTTGGGAATGCTCCTTTATCCTAGCTGATATAGGTAGGATGCTTCAGCACTTCGATGCTTGGGATATTAGCCACACTCCGCGAGAAGCAAACAAAGCTGCAAACTTCTTATCTAAATTTTGTCCCTCCTTGGGGGAAATATCTTTAGTTCCTTCGGTGTTTCCAATGGGATTATCTCATCTTGTTGCTATGGACTCTATGGGTCATAGTTATATGCGAATGTAATTGTTTTCCCTTATATATTTATTCCATTCTGGTTGGGGTCTACCTAACCCCGCTTTCCTTCCCCCAAAAAAAAAAAACATAAAAATCCGACCCCTGCTTTGGATTTGGTGCGCGTTTGTTGGTTTACGCCTAATTATAGTTTCTAAGCCCGGATTTTCGCCTCGAGGTGCTTAAGGTAAACGAGCTCAGATTCCATCGAACTGAATTCCCACACTAAGGTTGGGTCGAAACACATGCATTAAAAGAAACGACATCAAAATCTGACCCCCGCTTGGATTTGGGGCTCGTTTCTTTGTTTAGGCCAAAGTATACTGTTAAGTATGAATTCTGGGCCTCTCGGTGGCCAAATTGGGCAAACGACCTCGGATTTCATCATAACGAATTGTCACAGATAACTTGGGTCGAAACACACGTGTTAGAGGAAACAACATCGAAATTCGACCCCCGGTTTGGATTTGGTGCCCGTTTCTAGGTTTAGGACGAAGTATACTTTCCAAAAATGAAATTTGGGCCTCTAGGTGGTCAAAATCGGGCCAACGATCCTCTCGGTTGCGAAATAGGGCAAACGATTCCATCGAAATAAATTTCCATAAATAGATGGATCATAATACACTCGCTAGAAGAAACCAAATAAAAATCCGACCCCTGGTTTGTATTTGTTGCGCATTTGCATGTTTAGCCGAAGTATACTTTGTAGCTCTGGATTTCGCACCTCTCAGACCCACAATTAGGCAAACAATCCCGAATTCCATCGAAACAAATTGTCCCACTAAGGATGAGCCGAAATACATGCATGCAAAGAAAAAACATCAAAATCCGACCCCCAGTTTGGATTTGGTCCGCGTTTGCACGTTTAGACTGAAGTATACTTTTTAAGAATGAATTTTGGGCCTCTGGATTGTCAGAGCAAACGACCTCAGATTCCATCGAAAAGAATTCCCACACTTAAGTCGGGTCAAAATACGCGCATTAGAAGGCACGACTTCGAAATCCGATCTCCGGTTTAGATTTAGTGTTTGTTTATTAGGTTTAGGCCGATGTATACTTTTTAACAATGCATTTATGACCTCTAGGTGGTCAAATCCGGCAAATGACCTCGGATTCCATCGAAACGAAATCTCACACTTTGGTTGGATCGAAACACACGTTATATGAAACATCAACGAATTTCGACCCCGGTTTGGATTTGGGGCGCGTTTTAAGCTTTAGGCTGAAGCAAACTTCCTAAGTAAGGATTTCGGGCCTCTCGGTGCTCAAATAGTGCAAACTACCTCAGATTCCATTGAAACAAAATTTCAACAGTTAGGTGCGGTCGTAATACACTAGTTTGAAGAAACCATGTCAAAATCCGACCCCTGGTTTGTATTTAGTGCTCGTTTGTGTGTTTAGGCCGAAGTATACTTTCTAGTTAAGCATTTTGTGTCTCAAGGTGCCCAAATTGGGCATTAAACCTCAGAATCCATTGAAACGAATTATCAAACTTAGGATGATTCGAAATACACGCGTAAGAGGAAACGACATCAAAATCCGACCCCTGCTATGGATTTGCTGCGCGTTTGTAGGTTTGGGCCTAATTATATTTTCTAAATATGGAATTTCATCTCGAGGTTCCCAATTCAGGTAAATGACCTCAGATTCCATCGAAATGAATTCCCACACTGAGGTTGGGTCGAAATAAAAGCGTTAGAAGAAACCACATCAAAATCCGACCCCTGGTTTTTATTTCGTGTGCATTTGCATGTTTAGGCCAAAGTATACTTTCTAGTTCTGGATTTCGCGCCTCTCAGTCCCCCAATCAGGCAAACAATCTCGAATTCCAACAAAACGAGTTGTTACACTTAGGATTAGTCGAAATACACGCGTTCAAAGAAACAACATCAAAAATCTGACCCCCAGTTTGGATTTGGCGTGCGTTTGTACGTTTAAGCCGAAGTATACTTTTTAGGAATGAATTTTGGGCCTCTGGGTGGTCAAATCGGGCAAACGACCTCAGATTCCATCGAAACGAATTCCCATACTTAGGTCGGGTCAAAATACACGCGTTAGAAGAAACGACTTCAAAATCCGATCTCCGGTTTAGATTTGGTGTTTGTTTCTAGGTTTACGCCGATGTATACTTTCTAAGAATGCATTTTGGGCCCCTAGGTGGTCAAATCAGGCAAACAACCTCGGATTCCATCGAAACGAATTCCTACACTTAGGTTTGGTCGAAATACAGGTTATACGAAACAACATCGAAATCCGACCCCAGTCTGGATTTGGTGCGTGTTTTTTGCTTTATGCCGAAGCATACTATCTAAGTAAGGAGATCGGGCCTCTTGGTGCCCAAATAGGGCAAACTACCTCAGATTCCATTGAAACAAATTTCAAGACTTAGGTGGGGTCGTAATACACTAGTTAGAAGAAACCACATCGAAATCCAACCCCCGGTTTGTAATTGGTGCGAGTTTGTGTGTATAGGCCGAAGTATACTTTCTACTTATGGATTTTGCGCCTCTTGGTGCCCATTAAACCTCAGAATCCATCGAAACGAATTATCACAATTTGGAAGTTTCGAGATACACGCGTAAGTGGAAACGACATCAAAATCCGACCCCTGCTATGGATTTGGTGCGCGTTTGTAGGTTTAGGCCTAATTATATTTTCTAAGTATGGATTTTCGTCTCGAGGTGCCCAATTTAGGTAAACGACCTCAGATTCCATCGAAATGAATTCCCACACAGAGGTTGAGTTGAAATACACGCGTTAGAAGAAACGACATCAAAATCTGACCCCCGGTTGGTTTTGGGGCTAGTTTGTATGTTTAGGCCGAAGTATACTGTTAAGTATGAATTCCGGTCGAGTTGCTTTCTTCTTCGTAGCAGTGTGTTAAAAAAAATAGAACAAATTTGGGGCCACTTTCTTTGGTCTGGATATAATTCCAAAGGAAAATTCCACTTATGAATTGGAAGCAAGTCTGTACACCTTTCTTGGAAGGCGGTCTCGACCTCCGAAGACTCAAGGATTGGAACCTTGGTGCTCTCATACGCCATGTTTGGCAAATTAAGTCAGGTTCCCGCTCACTGTGGACGAGGTGGATCCAGCGACATCTCATCAAAGGCAAACCTTTTTGGAAGCTTAAAGAGCCAGCGGATTGCTCGTGGTCTTGGAGGAAATTGTTACAGTTGCGGAAAGAGGCAAAACATCTCTTCCTTTCTAATTGGAGATGGCACCCAAACAACTTGTGGTACGATCAATGGTTAAGCATAGGGGTTCTTGATGACTTGTTTGGCAGCAGAATCATCTATGATTCGAGTCTAGGAGCCTCAGCGTGTGTCAACTGTATCATATCTAATGGTCGTTGGGATCCCCCTCCTCCATCTTGTTGGGATTTAAATCAGGTTTGGAATGCTGTCCAGATGACTTAGATTCACCGGACTTTGTTGGAGACAAGGTTATATGGATTCCCTCTCCAACGGGCCATTTCACATTGCAGTCCTCCTGGGCAGCCATTAGATCCCCTTCTCCACATGTTGTTTGGAGCAAGCTGGTCTGGTTTTCGCTTAATATAAAGAGGCACAGTTTTATTTCTTGGCTAGCTTTGTCCGGCAAAATTCAAAGTCAAGATTGTCTTGTTAAACATTCGGTCCTGGAGGCTTCTAAATGCTGCTTCTGTAGGACCTCAAATGAGAGTCTTGAACACCTCTTCTTCGAGTGCCACTACTCTCAGTCGATTTGGAAATACATCCTCATCAAGATTAGGTTCAGTGCGCATGTCATTTTAGCTTGGGAAGACGAAGTGAGGTGGTTTCTTAGGGAAACAGCCACAAAAGATCCCAAAGCAGCAGTTCGGAAACTTTGCTTCAATGCGTCCATTTACCATATATGGCTGGAAAGAAATGCAAGAATATTTCAGAATCACTATCTCCTTGTGGAGATCCTTTGCAACAAGATCATTCGGGATACGATGCTTCGCCTAGCTACCTCTCCAATTGTCATTATAGACAACCTAGCTAATAGGGATTTCTTTTCAAGTTGGAGATTCCTATAAGCTGGCAACAAAAACGAGAACAATGGGGTTCGTGGACTCCTCCCTCTCCAAGCACTATGATAGTTCACACTGATGGATCCTTAAGATCTAATGCCGCGGGTTGTGGTGGAATTTTCCGTGACCATCTGGGTGAGCCAATTATTGCTTTTGGCTCTTGCAGCCTAATTGAGGATTCCCTCAATTGCAATTCAAGCACTTACGTGGAACTGATGGCTATAAAGAAGGCATGTGTTTTTGCTAAAGACTTGAACATAAATAGGCTTCAGTAAGTCTCGGATTCGAAAGGAGCTGTTGACATTATTAAAAACCGGACTGAGATGCCTTGGCAAGATCAAGGGCTGGTGGAGATTATACGGGAGGAATTTTGACATTTTCAGAAGGTGACAATTTCTCTTCCTTGGAGGGAGACAAATAGAGCAACTGATTTTCTAGCTTCATTTTTGTAACCTTGACTTGACAGTGCTTCTTCTTCCACATGATTTCCCAGATCCGCTTAGGAAGATTGTTAGAGAGGATGCTCTTGGCTTCAAATACCGTAGATTGTAAGATGCTTTTCTAATGCATCTGGTTGGCGTCTGCCTAACCCCAAGCTTAACTTCCAAAAAAAAAACATCGAAATCCGACCCCCGGTTTAGATTTGGTGCGTGTTTCTAAGTTTAGGGCGAAATATACTTTCTAAAAATGAAATTTGGACCTCTGGGTGGTCAAAACGGGCCAACGATCCTCTCGGTGCCCAAATAGGGCAAACAATTCCATAGAAATAAATTTCCACAAATAGGTGGGGTTGTAATACACTCGTTAGAAGAAACCACAACAAAATCCGAACCCTGGTTTTTATTTGGTGCGCATTTACATGTTTAGGCCGAAGTATACTTTCTAGTTTTGGATTTCGCGCCTCTCAGTCCCCCAATCAGGCAAACAATCTCGAATTCCATCGAAACGAATTGCCACACTTAGGATGAGTCGAAATACACACGTTCAAAGAAACAACATCAAAATCCAAACCCTAGTTTGGATTTGGTGCACGTATGTACGTTTCGGCCGAAGTATACTTTTTAAGAATGAATTTTGGGCCTCTGGGTGGTCAAATCGGGCAAACGACCTCTGATTCCATCGAAACGAATTTCCACACTTAGGCCTGGTCAAAATACACGCGTTAGAAGAAACGACATCGAAATCCGATCTCCGGTTTAGATTTCGTGTTTGTTTCTAGGTTTAGGCCGATGTATACTTTCTAAGAATGCATTTTGGGACCTCTAGGTGGTCAAATCAGGCAAACGACCTCAGATTCCATCTAAACGATTTACCACACTTAGGTTGGGTCGAAACATCGAAATCTGACCCCAGTTTGGAATTGGTGCACGTTTTTAGCTTTAGGCCGAAGCATGATATCTAAGTAAGGATTTCGGGCCTCTCGGTGCCCAAATAGGGCAAACTACATCAGATTCCATCGAAACGAATTTCAACACTTAGGTGGGGTCGTAATACACTAGTTAGAAGAAACCAAATCGAAATCCGACTCCCGGTTTGTAGTTGATGCCCGTTTCTGTGTTTAGGCCGAAGCATACTTTCTAGTTATGGATTTTGCGCCTCTTGGTGCCCAAATTGGGCAAAAAACCACAAAATCCATCGAAACGAATTATCACCCAAAGGATGATTCGAAATACAAGCGTTATATGAAACGACATCAAAATCCCACCCCTGCTATCGATTTGGTGCGCGTTAGTAGGTTCAGGCCTAATTATAGTTTGTAAGTATGGATTTTCGCCTCGAGGTGCCCAATTCAGGTAAACAATCTCAGATTCCATCGAAAGGAATTCCCACACTAAGGTTGGGTCGAAATACACGCGTTAAAGGAAACGACATCAAAATCTGAACCCCAGTTGGATTTGGGGCCTGTTTGTATGTTTAGGCCGAAGTATACTGTTAAGTATGAATTCCGGACCTCTCGGCGGCCAAATCGGGCAAACGACCTCGGATTTCACACATAAGTTGGGTCGAAACACATAAGTTGGGTCGAAACACACGCGTTAGTGGAAACAAGATCGAAATTCGACCCCCAGTTTCGATTTGGTGCTCGTTTCTAGGTTTAGGATGAAGTATACTTTCTCAAAATGAAAATCGGGCCTCTGGGTTGTCAAATCGGGCCAACGATCCTCTCGGTGGCCAAATAGGGCAAACGATTCCATCGAAATAAATTTCCACAAATAGGTAGATCGTAATACACTCGTTAGAAGAACCCGCATAAAAATCCAACCCCTGGTTTGTATTTGGTGCGCATTTGCATGTTTAGGCCGAAGTATACTTTCTAGTTCTGGATTTCACACCTCTCAGTCCCCCAATTAGGCAAACAATCTCGAATTCCATCGAAATAAATTTTCACACTTACGATGAGTCAAAATACATGCGTGCAAAGAAACAACATCAAAATCCGACCATCAGTTTGGATTTGGTGCGCGTTTGTACGTTTAGGCCGATGTACACTTTTTAAGAATGAATTTTGGGCCTCTGGGTGGTGAAATTGGGCAAACGACCTCAGATTCAATCGAAACGAATTCCCACACTTAGTTCGGGAAAAAATACACACATTAGAAGAAACGACTTCAAAATCTGATCTCCGGTTTAGATTTGGTGTTTGTTTCTAGGTTTAGGCCGACGTATACTTTCTAAGAATGCATTTTGGCCCTCTAGGTGGTCAAATAAGGCAAACGACCTCAGATTCCGTCGAAACGAATTCCCACACTTAGGTTGGGTCGAAATACACGTTATACAAAAAAACCTCGAATTCTGAAACCGGATTGGATTTGGTGCCCATTTTTAGCTTTAGGCCGAAGCAACTATCTAAGTAAGGATTTCGGGCCTCTCGGCGCTCAAATTGTGCAAACTACCTCAGATTCCATTGAAACAAAATTTCAACACTTAGGTGGGGTCGTAATACACTAGTTAGGAGAAACCACATCAAAATCCGATCCCAGTTTGTATTTGGTGCTCGTTTGTGTGTTTAGGCCGACGTATACTTTCTATTTTTGGATTCTGTGCCTCTTAGTGCCCAAATTGGGCATTAAACCTCAGAATCCATCGAAACGAATAATCACAATTAGGATGATTCGAAATACACGCGTAAGAGGAAACAACATGTAAATCTTATCCCTGCTATGGATTTGGTGTGCGTTTTTAGGTTTAGGCCTAATTATATTCTCTAACTATGGATTTTTGCTTCGAGGTGCCCAATTCAGGTAAACGACCTCAGATTCCAACGAAATGAATTCCCACACTGGGGTTGGGTCGAAATACACGCGTTAAAATAAACGACATCAAAATCTGACCCCCGGTTGGAATTGGGGCTCGTTTGTATGTTTAGGCCGAAGTATACGGTTATGTATGAATTCCGGGCCTCTCGGTGGCCAAATCGGGCAAACGACCTCGGATTTCACAATAACGAAATCTCACACATAAGTTGGGTCGAAACACAAGCGTTAGAGCAAACAACATCGAAATTCGACCCCCGGTTTCAATTTGGTGCGTGTTTCTAGGTTTAGGACGAAGTATACTTTCTAAAAATTAAATTCGGGCCTCTGAGTGGTCAAATCGGGCCAACGATCCTCTCGGTGGCCAAATAGGGCAAACAATTCCATCGAAATAAATTTCCACAAATAGGTAGATCGTAATACACTCGTAGAAGAAACCACATAAAAATCTGACCCCTGGTTTGTATTTGGTGCGCATTTGCATGTTTAGCGGAAGTATAATTTCTAGTTCAAGATTTCGCACCTCTCAGACCCTCGATAAGGCAAACCTTCTCAAATTCCATCGAAAGGAATTCCCACACTTAGGTCGGGTCAAAATACTCGCGTTAGAAGAAACCACTTCGAAATCCAATCTCCGGTTTAGATTTGGTGTTTGTTTCTAGGTTTAGGCCGATGTATACTTTCTAAGAATTCATTTTGGGCCTTTAGGTGGTCAAATCATGCAAACGACCTCAGATTCCATCGAAACGGATTCCCACACTTAGGTTCGGTCGAAATACACGTTATACGAAACAACATCGAAATCCGACCCCGGTTTGGATTTGGAGCGTGTTTTTTGGTTTATGCCGAAGCATACTATCTAAGTAAGGATTTCGGGCCTCTCGGTGCCCAAATAGGGCAAACTACCTCAGATTCCATTGAAACAAATTTCAAGACTTAGGTGGGATCGTAATACACTAGTTAGAAGAAACCACAACGAAATCTGACCTCCGGTTTGTAGTTGGTGCGCGTTTGTGTGTTTAGGCCGAAGTATACTTTCTAGTTATGGATTTTGGGCCTCTTGGTTACAAAATTGGGCAAAAAACCTCCGAATCCATCGAAAGGAATTATAATCCTTAGGATGATTCGAAATACTCGTGTTAAAAGAAACGACATCAAAATCCGACCCCTGCTGTGGATTTGGTGCGCTTTTGTTGGTTTAGGCCTAATTATAATTTATAAGTATGGATTTTCGCCTCGAGGTGCCCAATTCAGGTAAACGAGCTCAAATTCCATCGAAATGAATTCCCACACTGAGGTTGGGTCAAAATACACGAGTTAGATGAAACGACATCAAAATCTGACCCCCGGGTTGATTTGGGGCTCGTTTGTATGTTTAGGGCGAAGTATACTTTTAAGTATGAATTCCGGTCGAGTTACTTTCTTCTTCCTGCCAGTGTGTTAAAAAAAATAGAACAAATTTGTGGCCACTTTCTTTGGTCTGGATATAATTCCCAAAGGAAAATTCCTCTTATCAATTGGAAGCAAGTCTGTACACCTTTCTTGGATGGCGGTCTCTACCTCCGAAGACTCAAGGATTGGAACCTTGGCGCTCTCATACGCCATGTTTTTGGCAAATTAAGTGAGGTTCCCGCTCACTGTGGAAAAGGTTGATCCAGTGACATCTCATCAAAGGCAAACCTTTTTGGAAGCTTAAAGTGCCGGAGGATTACTCGTGGTCTTGGAGGAAATTGTTACAGTCGCGGAAAGAGGCAAAACTTCTCTTCCTTCCCAATTGGAGATGGCACCCAAACAACTTGTGGTACGATAAGTGGTTAAGCATAAGGGTTCTTGATGACTTGTTTGGCAGCAGAATCATCTATGATTCGGGTCTAGGAGCCTCAGCGTGTGTCAGCTCTATCATATCTAATGGTCGTTGGGATCCCCCTCCTCCATCTTGTTGGGATTTAACTCAGGTTTGGAATGCTGTCCAAAAGACTTAGATTCACCGGAGCTTTGTTGGAGACAAGGTTATATGGATTCCCTCTCCAACGGCCGTTTCACATTGCAGTCCTCCTGGGCAGCCATTAGATCCCCTTCTCCACATGTTGTTTGGAGCAAGCTGGTCTGGTTTTCGCTTAATATAAAGAGGCATAGTTTTATTTCTTGGCTAGCTCGGTCCGGCAAAATATAAACTCAAGATCGCCTTGTTAAACATTCGGTCCTGGGGGCTTCTAAATGCTGCTTCTGTAGGACCTCAAATGAGAGTCTTGAACACCTCTTCTTCGAGTGCCACTCTACTCTCAGTCGATTTGGAAATACATCCTCATCAAGATTAGGTTCAGTGCGCATGTCATTTTAGCTTGGGAAGACGAAGTGAGGTGGTTTCTTAGGGAAACAGCCACAAAAGATCCCAAAGCAGCAGTTCGGAAACTTTGCTTCAATGCGTCCATTTACCATATATGGCTGGAAAGAAATGCAAGAATATATCAGAATCACTATCTCCCTGTGGAGATCCTTTGCAACAAGATCATTCGGGATACGACGCTTCGCCTAGCTACCTCTCCATTGGTCATTATAGACAACCCAGCAAATAGGGATATCATTTCAAGTTGGAGATTCCTATTAGCTGGCAACAAACACGAGAACAATGGTGTTCGTGGACTCCTCCCTCTCCAAGCACTACAATAGTTCACACTGATGGATCCTTAAGACCTAAAGCTGCGGGTTGTGGTGGAATTTTCCGTGACCATCTGGGTGAGCCAATTATTGCTTTTGGCTCTTGCAGCCTAATTGAGGATTCCCTCTATTGCAATTCAAGCACTTACGTGGAACTGATGGCTATAAAGAAGGCATGTGTTTTTGCTAAAGACTTGAACATAAACAGGCTTCAGTTTGTCTCGGATTCAAAAGGAGCTGTTGACATTATTAAAAACCGGACTGCGATGCCTTGGCAAGATCAAGGGCTGGTGGAGATTATACGGGAGGAATTTCGGCATTTTCAGAAGGTGACAATTTCTCATCCTTGGAGGGAGACAAATAGAGCAACTGATTTTCTAGCATGTTTTTGTAACCTTGACTTGACAGTGCTTCTTCTTCCACATGATTACCCAGATCCGCTTAGGAAGATTGTTAGAGTGGATGCTCTTGGCTTCAAGTACCGTAGATTGTAAGATGGTTTTTTATTGCATCTGGTAGGGGTCTGCCTAACCCCAAGCTTAACTTCCAAAAAAAAACACATCGACATCCGACCCCCGGTTTGGATTTGGTGCGTGTTTCTAAGTTTAGGACGAAGTATACTTTCTAAAAATGAAATTTGGACCTCTGGGTGGTCAAATCGGGCCAATGATCCTCTCGGTGCCCAAATAGGGCAAACAATTCCATCGAAATAAATTTCCACAAATAGGTGGGGTTGTAATACACTCGTTAGAAGAAACCACAACAAAATCCGACCCCTGGTTTGTATTTGGTGCGCATTTGCATGTTTAGGCCGAAGTATACTTTCTAGTTCTGGATTTCGCGCCTCTCAGTCCCCCAATTAGGCAAACAATCTCGAATTCCATCGAAACGAATTGTCACACTTAGGATGAGTCGAAATACACGCGTTCAAAGAAACAACATCAAAATACGACCCCCAGTTTGTACGTTTTGGCCGAAGTATACTTTTTAAGATTGAATTTTGTGCCTCGGGGAGGTCAAATCGGGCAAACAGCCTCAGATTCCATCAAAAGGAATTTTCACACTTAGGCCGGGTCAAAATACACGAATTAGAAGAAACGACATCGAAATCCGATCTCCGGCTTAGATTTGGTGTTTGTTTCTAGGTTTAGGCCGATGTATACTTTCTAAAAATGCATTTTCGGCCTCTAGGCGGTCAAATCAGGCAAACGACTTCAGATTCCATCTAAACGAATTCCCACACTTAGGTTGGGTCGAAACATCGAAATCTGACCTCGGTTTGGATTTGGTCTGCGTTTTTAGCTTTAGGCCGAAGCATAATATCTAAGTAAGGATTTCGGGCCTCTCGGTGCCCAAATAGGGCAAACTACACCAGATTCCATTGAAACTAATTTCAACACTTAGGTGGGGTCGTAATACACTAGTTAGAAGAAACCAAATCGAAATCCGACACCCGGTTTGTAATTGAAGCGCATTTCTATGTTTAGGCCGAAGCATACTTTCTAGTTATGGATTTTGCGCCTCTTGGTGCCCAAATTGGGCAAAGAACCTCAAAATCCATCGAAACGAATTATCACCCAAAGGATGATTCGAAATACACGCGTTATAGGAAACGACCTCAAAATCCGACCCCTACTATGGATTTGGTGCGCGTTAGTAGGTTCAGGCCTAATTATAGTGTGTATGTATGGATTTTCGCCTCGAGGTGCCCAATTCAGGTAAACGATCTTAGATTCCATCGAAAGGAATTCCCACACTGAGGTTGGGTCGAAATACACGCGTTAGAAGAAACGACATCAAAATCTGACCCCCGGATGGGTTTGGGGCTCGTTTGTATGTTTAGGCCGAAGTATACTGTTAAGTATGAATTCCGGACCTCTCGGCGGCCACATCGGCCAAACGACCTCGGAATTCATCTTAACGAATTCTCACACATAAGTTGGGTCAAAACACACGCGTTAGAGGAAACAACATCGAAATTCGACCCCCAGTTTGGATTTGGTGCTCGTTTCTATGTTTAGGATGAAGTATACTTTCTAAAAATGAAATTCGGGCCTCTGATTGGTCAAATCGGGCCAACGATCCTCTCGGTGGCCAAATAGGGCAAACGATTCCATCGAAGTAAATTTCCACAAATAGGTGGATCGTAATACACTCGTTAGAAGAACCCACATAAAAATCCGACCCCAGGTTTGTATTTGGTGCGACTTTGCGTGTTTAGGCCGAAGTATACTTTCAAGTTCTGGATTTCGCACCTCTCAGTCCCCCTATTAGGCAAACAATCTCGAATTCCTTCGAAATAAATTGTCACACTTAGGTTGAGTCAAAATACATGCGTGCAAAGAAACAACATCAAAATCCGAACCCCAGTTTGGATTTGGTGCGCGTTTGTACGTTTAGGCCGATGTACACAATTTAAGAATGAATTTTGGACCTCTGGGTGGTGAAATCGGGCAAACGACCTCAGATTCCATCGAAACGAATTCCCACACTTAGGTCGGGTCAAAATACACGCATTAGAAGAAACGACTTCGAAATCCGATCTCTGGTTTAGACTTGGTGTTTGTTTTTAGGTTTAGGCCGACGTATACTTTCTAAGAATGCATTCTGGGCCTCCAGGTGGTCAAATCAGGCAAACGAGATTGGATTCCATCGAAACGAATTCCCACACTTAGGTTGGGTCGAAATACACGTTATACAAAACAACCTCGAATTCTGAAACCGGATTGAATTTGGTGCCCGTTTTTAGCCTTAGGCCGAAGCACGCTATCTAAGTAAGGATTTCGGGCCTCTCGGCGCTCAAATTGTGCAAACTACCTCAGATTCCATTGAAAAAATATTTCAACACTTAGGTGGGGTCGTAATACACTAGTTAGAAGAAACCACATCAAAATCCGATCCCAGTTTGTATTTGGTGCGCGTTTGTGTGTTTAGGCAGACGTATACTTTCTAGTTTTGGATTTTGCGCCTCTTGGTTCCCAAATTGGGCATTAAACCACAGAATCCATCGAAACGAATAATCACAATTAGGATGATTCGAAATACACGTGTAAGAGGAAACGACATCAAAATCCAACCCCTGCTATGGATTTGGTGCTCGTTTGTAGGTTTAGGCCTAATTATATTTTATAAGTATGGATTTTCATCCCGAGGTGCCCAATTCAGGTAAACGACATCAGATTCCATCGAAATGAATTCTCACACTGAGATTGGGTCGAAATACACGCGTTAGAAGGAACGACTTCAAAACTGACCCGAGGTTGGAATTGGGGCTCGTTTGTATGTTTAGGCCGAAGTATACTTTTAAGTATGAATTCTGGGCCTCTCGGTGCCCAATTGGGGCAAATGACCTCTGATTTCATCAAAACGAATTCTCACACTTAAGTTGGGTCGAAATACAAGCGTTAGAGGAAATAAAATCGAAATCCGACCCCCAGTTTGTATTTTGTGCACGTTTGTATGTTTAGGCCGAAGTATACTTTTTATGAATGAATTTTAGGCCTCTGGGTGGTCAAATCGGGCAAACGACCTCAAATTCCATCGAAACGAAATCTCACACTTAGGTCGGGTCAAAATACAAGCATTAGAATAAACTTCTTCGAAATCCGATCTCCGGTTTGTAATTGGTGCGTGTTTCTTGCTTTATGCTGAAGCATACTATCTAAGGATTTCGGGCATTTCGGTGCCCAAATAGCGAAAACTACCTCAGATTTCATTGAAACAAATTTCAGGACTTAGGTGGGGTCGTAATACACTAGTTAGAAGAATCCACATCAAAATCCGACCCCCGGTTTGTAATTGGTGTGCGTTTTTGTGTGTTTAGGACGAAGTATACTTTCTAGTTATGGATTTTGCGCCTCTTGGTGCGGAAATTGGGCAAAAAACCTTAGAATCCATCGAAACGAATTATCACACTTAGGATGATTCGAAATACATGTATTAGAGGAAATGACATCAAAATCCGACGCTTGCTATGGATTTGGTGTGCGTTTGTAGGTTTAGGCCTAATTATAGTTTCTAAGTGTGGATTCTTGCCTCGAGGTGCCCAATTCAGGTAAACGACCTCAGATTCCAACGAAATGAATTCCCGCACTGAGGTTGGGTTGAAATACACGCGTTAGAAGAAACGACGTCAAAATCTGACCCCCGGTTGGATTTGGGGCTTGTTTGTATGTTTAGGCCGAAGTATACTGTTAAGTATGAATTCCGTGCCTCTCGGCGGCCAAATCAGGCAAACGACCTCGGATTTCATAATAACGAATTTTAGGCCTCTGGGTGGTCAAATCAGGCAAGTGACCTCAGATTCCATCGGAACGAATTCCCACACTTAGGTCGGGTCAAAATACACCCGTTAGAAGAAACTTCTTCGAAATCCGATGTCCGATTTAGATTGGATTTTTGTTTCTAGGTTTTGGCCGAAGTATACTTTCTAAGAATGCATTTTGGCCTCTAGCTTGTCAAATCGGGCAAACGACCTCGGATTCCATCAAAACAAATTCCCACACCTAGGTTGGGTCGAAATACACGTTATACGAAGGATTTCGGGCCTCTCGGTGCCCAAATAGCGCAAACTACCTCAGATTCCCTTGAAACAAATTTCAAGATTTAGGTGGGGTCGTAATACATTAGTTAGAAGAAACCACATCGAAATCCGAATCCCAATTTGTAATTGGTGCGCGTTTGTGTGTTTTGGCCAGAGTATACTTTCTAGTGATAGATTTTGCGCCTCTTGGTGCCGAAATTGAGCAAACAACCTCAGAATCCATCGAAACGAATTATCACTCTTAGGATGATTCGAAATACACGTGTTATAGGAAACAACATAAAAATCCGACCCCTGCTTTGGATTTGGTGCGCGTTTGTTGGTTTACGCCTAATTATAGTTTCTAAGCACAGATTTTCACCTCGAGGTGCCCAATTAAGGTAAACGAGATCAGATTCCATCGAAATCAATTCCCACACTGAGGTTGGGTCAAAATACACGCGTTAAAAGAAACGACATCAAAATCTGACCCCCGGTTGGATTTGGGGCTCGTTTGTATGTTTAGGCCAAAGTATACTGTTAAGTATGAATTCCGGGCCTCTCGGTGGCCAAATTGGGCAAACGACCTCGGATTTCATCATAACGAATTCTCACAGATAACTTGGGTCGAAACACACGCGTTAGAGGAAACAACATCGAAATTCGACCCCCGGTTTTGATTTGGTGCGCGTTTCTAGGTTTAGGACGAAGTATAGTTTCCAAAAATGAAATTTGGGCCTCTAGGTGGTCAAATCGGGCCAACGATCCTCTCGGTTGCAAAATAGGGCAAACAATTCCATTGAAATAAATTTCAACAAATAGGTGGATCATAATACACTCGTTAGAAGAAACCAAATAAAAACCTAACCCCTGGTTTGTATTTGGTGCGCATTTGCATGTTTAGCCGAAGTGTACTTTCTAGCTCTGGATTTCGCACCTCTCAGACCCACAATTAGGCAAACAATCCCGAATTCCATCGAAACAAATTGTCCCACTAAGGATGAGCTGAAATACATGCATGCAAAGAAAAAACATCAAAATCCGACCCCCAGTTTGGATTTTTTCCGCGTTTGTACGTTTAGACTTAAGTATACTTTTTAAGAATGAATTTTGGGCATCTGGATTGTCAGAGCAAACGACCTCAGATTCCATCGAAACGAATTCCCACACTTAAGTCGGGTCAAAATACACGCATTAGAAGACACGACTTCGAAATCCGATCTCCGGTTTAGATTTAGTGTTTGTTTCTTTCTATGGAATCTGATGTATACTTTCTAACAATGCATTTATGACCTCTAGGTGGTCAAATCAGGCAAACGACCTCGGATTCCATCGAAACGAAATCTCACACTTTGGTTGGATCGAAACACACGTTATACGAAACAACAACGAATTTCGACCCCGGTTTGGATTTGGGTCGCGTTTTTAGCTTTAGGCTGAAGCATACTACCTAAGCAAGGATTTCGGGCCTCTCGGTGCTCAAATAGTGCAAACTACCTCAGATTCCATTGAAACAAAATTTCAACAGTTAGGTGCGGTCGTAATACACTAGTTAGAAGAAACCAGATCAAAATCCGACCCCCAGTTTCTATTTGGTGCTCGTTTGTGTGTTTAGGCCGAAGTATACTTTCTAGTTATGCATTTTGCGCCTCATGGTGCCCAAATTGGGCATTAAACCTCAGAATCCATCGAAACGAATTATCACACTTAGGATGATTCGAAATACACGCGTAAGAGGAAACGACATCAAAATCCGACCCCTGCTATGGATTTGCTACGCGTTTGTAGGTTTGGGCCTAATTATATTTTCTAAGTATGGAATTTCATCTCGAGGTGCCCAATTCAGGTAAATGACCTCAGATTCCATCGAAATGAATTCCCACACTGAGGTTGGGTCGAAATAAAAGCGTTAGAAGAAACCACATCAAAATCCGACCCCTGGTTTGTATTTCGTGTGCATTTGCATGTTTAGGCCAAAGTAAACTTTCTAGTTCTGGATTTCGCGCCTCTCAGTCCCCCAATAAGGCAAACAATCTCGAATTCCAACAAAACGACTTGTTACACTTAGGATTAGTCGAAATACACGCGTTCAAAGAAACAACATCAAAAATCCGACCCCCAGTTTGGATTTGGCTCGCGTTTGTACGGTTAAGCCGAAGTATACTTTCTAGGAATGAATTTTGGGCCTCTGGGTGGTCAAATCGGGCAAACGACCTCAGATTCCATCGAAACGAATTCCCACACTTAGGTCGGGTCAAAATACACGCGTTAGAAGAAACGACTTCGAATCCGATCTCCGGTTTAGATTTGGTGTTTGTTTCTAGGTTTACGCCAATGTATACTTTCTAAGAATGCATTTTGGCCTCTAGGTGGTCAAATCAAGCAAACGACCTCGAATTCCATCGAAACGAATTCCCACACTTAGGTTTGGTCGAAATACACGTTATACGAAACAACATCAAAATCCGACCCCAGTCTGGATTTGGTGCGTGTTTTTTGCTTTATGCCGAAGCATACTATCTAAGTATGGAGTTCGGGCCTCTTGGTGCCCAAATAGGGCAAACTACCTCAGATTCCATTGAAACAAATTTCAAGACTTAGGTGGGGTCGTAATACACTAGTTAGAAGAAACCACATCGAAATCCAACCCCCGGTTTGTAATTGGTGCGCGTTTGTGTGTATAGGCCGAAGTATACTTTCTAGTTATGGATTTGGCGGCTCTTGGTGCCCATTAAACCTCAGAATCCATCGAAACGAATTATCACCATTAGGATGCTTCGAAATACACGTGTAAGTGGAAACGACATCAAAATCCAACCCCTGATATGGATTTGGTGCGCGTTTGTAGGTTTACGCCTAATTATATTTTCTAAGTATGGATTTTCGTCTCGAGGTGCCCAATTTAGGTAAACGACCTCAGATTCTATCGAAATGAATTCCTACACTAAGGTTGGGTTGAAATACACGCGTTAGAAGAAACGACATCAAAATCTAACCCCCGGTTGGGTTTGGGGCTCGTTTGTATGTTTAGGCCGAAGTATACTGTTAAGTATGAATTCCGGTCGAGTTGCTTTCTTCTTCCTGACAGTGTGTTAAAAAAAATAGATCAAATTTGGGGCCACTTTCTTTGGTCTGGATATAATTCCAAAGGAAAATTCCACTTATCAATTGGAAGCAAGTCTGTACACCTTTCTTGGAAGGCGGTCTCGACCTCCGAAGACTCAAGGATTGGAACCTTGGCGCTCTCAAACGCCATGTTTGGCAAATTAAGTCAGGTTCCCGCTCACTGTGGACGAGGTGAATCCAGCGACATCTCATCAAAGGCAATCCTTTTTGGAAGCTTAAAGAGCCAGCGGATTGCTCGTGGTCTTGGAGGAAATTGTTACAGTTGCGGAAAGAGGCAAAACATCTCTTCCTTTCTAATTGGAGAGGGCACCCAAACAACTTGTGGTACGATCAGTGGTTAAGCATAGGGGTTCTTGATGACTTGTTTGGCAGCAGAATCATCTATGATTCGGGTCTAGGAGCCTCAGCGTGTGTCAACTGTATCATATCTAATGGTCGTTGGGATCCCCCTCCTCCATCTTGTTGCGATTTAACTCAGGTTTGGAATGCTGTCCAGATTCACCGGACTTTGTTGGAGACAAGGTTATATGGATTCCCTCTCCAACAGGCCGTTTCACATTGCAGTCCTCCTGGGCAGCCATTAGATCCCCTTCTCCACATGTTGTTTGAAGCAAGCTGGTCTGGTTTTCGCTTAATATAAAGAGGCACAGTTTTATTTCTTGGCTAGCTTTGTCCGGCAAAATTCAAACTCAAGATTGTCATGTTAAACATTCGGTCCTGGGGGCTTCTAAATGCTGCTTCTGTAGGACCTCAAATGAGAGTCTTGAACACCTCTTCTTCGAGTGCCACTACTCTCAGTCGATTTGGAAATACATCCTCATCAAGATTAGGTTCAGTGCGCATGTAATTTTAGCTTGGGAAGACGAAGTGAGGTGGTTTCTTAGGGAAACAGCCACAAAAGATCCCAAAGCAGCAGTTCGGAAACTTTGCTTCAATGCGTCCATTTACCATATATGGCTGGAAAGAAATGCAAGAATATTTCAGAATCACTATCTCCCTGTGGAGATCCTTTGCAACAAGATCATTCGGGATACGACGCTTCGCCTAGCTACCTCTCCAATGGTCATTATAGACAACCTAGCAAATAGGGATTTCTTTTCAAGTTGGAGATTCCTATAAGCTGGCAACAAACACGAGAACAATGGTGTTCGTGGACTCCTCCCTCTCCAGGCACTACGATAGTTCACACTCATGGATCCTTAAGATCTAATGCGGCGGGTTGTGGTGGAATTTTCCGTGACCATCTGGGTGAGCCAATTATTGCTTTTGGCTCTTGCAGCCTAATTGAGGATTCCCTCAATTGCAATTCAAGCACTTACGTGGAACTGATGGCTATAAAGAAGGCATGTGTTTTTGCTAAAGACTTGAACATAAACAGGTTTCAGTATGTCTTGGATTCGAAAGGAGCTGTTGACATTATTAAAAACCGGACTGAGATGCCTTGGCAAGATCAAGGGCTGGTGGAGATTATACGGGAGGAATTTTGGCATTTTCAGAAGGTCACAATTTCTCATCCTTGGAGGGAGACAAATAGAGCAACTAATTTTCTAGCATCTTTTTGTAACCTTGACTTGACAGTGCATCTTCTTCCACATGATTTCCCAGATCCGCTTAGGAAGATTGTTAGAGAGGATGCTCCTGGCTTCAAATACAGTAGATTGTGTGCACGTTTGTAGGCTTTAGGCCTAATTATACTTTCTAAGTAAGGATTTTCATCTCGATGTGCCCAATTCTGGTAAACGTCCTCGGATTCCATCGAAATGAATTCCCACACTAAGGTTGGGTCAAAATACATGCGTTAAAAGAAACGACATCAAAATCTGACCCCCGGTTGGATTTGGGGCACGTTTGTATGTTTAGGCCGATGTATAGTTTTAAGTTTGAATTCCAGGTCTCTACGTGCGCAAATCGGGCAAACGATCTCGGATTTCATCTAAATGAATTCTCACACTTAAGTTGGGTAGAAATACACGCGTTAGAGGAAACAACATCGAAATCCGACTCCGGATTGGATTTGGTGCGCGTTTTTAGGTCTAAGCCGAAGTATATTATCTAAGTAAGGATTCCGGGCTTCTCGGTGCCCAAATTGGGCAAACTACCTCGGATTCCATTGAAACAAATTTCAAAACTTAGGTGGGGTTGTAATACACTAGTTAGAAGAAACCGCATCAAAATCCGACCCCCGATTTGTAATTGGTGCGCTTTTGTATGTAGAGGCCGAAGTGTACTTTCCAGTTATGGATTTTGCGCCTCTCGGCGCCCAAATTGGGCAATCAACCTCAGATTCCATCGAAACGAATTCTCACACTTAAGATAAGTCGAAATCCAGGCGTTAGGGGAAACGACATCAAAATCCGACCCCAGTTTGGATTTGGTCCGCGTTTTTAGGTTTAAGCCGAAGTACACTATCTAAGTAAGCATTCTAGGCCTCACGGCGCCCAAATTGGCCAAACTACCTCGGATTCCATTGAAACAAATTTCAAAACTTAGGCGGGGTCGTAATACACTAGTTAAAAGAAACCACATCAAAATTCGACCCCCGATTTGTAATTGGTGCGCGTTTCTATGTATAGGCCAAAGTATACGTTCTAGTTATGGATTTTACGCCTCTTGGCGCCCAAATTGGGCAATCAAACTCAGATTACATCGAAACGAATTCTCGCACTTAAGATGAGTTGAAATACAGGCGTTAGCGAAAACGACTTCAAAATCCTACCCCCGCTTGGGATTTGGTGCGCGTTTGTAGGTTTATGCCTAATTATACAAAGTATGGATTTTCGTCTCTAGGTGCCCAATTCAGGTAAACGACCTCGGATTCCATTGAAACGAATTCCCACACTAAGGTTTCGTCAAAAAACACGCGTTAGAAGAAACGACATCAAAATATGACCCCTGGTTGGACTTGGGGCGCGTTTTTATGTTTAGGCCGAAGTACACTTTGAAGTATGAATTTTGGGTCTCTCGGTGCCGAAATCGGGCAAACAGCCTCGGATTATATCGAAACGAATTCCCACACTTAGATTGGGTCGAAATACACATGTTAGAATAAACGACATCAAAATTCGATCCCCAGTTTGGATTTAGGGCTCGTTTGTAGGTTTAGGCCGAATTATACTTTCTAAGTATGGATTACGGGCCCCTGGGTGCTTCAATCGATCAAACGAACTCGGATTTCATCGAAACGAATTCCCACATTTAGGTCGAGTCGAAATACACACGTTAGAACAATCGAGATCGAAATCCGACACTTGGTTTGGATTTGGTGCGTGTTGTTAGGTTGAAGCCGAATTATACTTTCTAAGAATGAATTTAGGGCTTATGGGTGCTCAAATCGGGTAAACGACCTCGGATTCCATCGAAAAAAATTCCCACACTTAGGTTGGGTCGAAATACACGGAGTAGAAGAAAGTAAAAAATTCCCACACTTAGGTTTATAGGCCGAAGTATACTTTCGAAGCAAGGATTCGGGCCTCTCGGTGCCCAAATAGGACAATCGACGTCGGATTCCATCGAACCAAATTTCCACACTTAAGTGGGCTCGTAATACACTAGTTAGAAGAAACCACCTCAATATCCGACCCCCAGTTTGTAATTTGTGCGCGTTTGTGTGTTTAGGCCGTAGTATACTTCCTAGTTATGGATTTTTTCGCCTCTTGGTGCCCAAATTGGGCAAAAACCCTCAGAATCCATCAAAACGAATTATTCGCACTTAGGATGATTCGAAATACACGCGTTAGAGGAAACGATATCAAAATCCAACCCTTGCTATGGATTGGGTGCGCGTTTGTAGGTTTAGGCCTAGTTACACTTTCTAAGTATGGGTCGAAATACACGCGTTAGAGGAAACAACATCGAAATCTGACTCCCAGTTTGGGTTTGGCGCGCGTTTCTAGGTTTAGGACAAAGTATACTTTCTAAAAATTAAATTTGGGCCTCTGGGTGGTCAAATCGGGTGAACGATCCTCTCGGTGCCCAAAAAGGGCAAAAGATTCCATCGAAATAAATTCCCACAAATAGGTGGGGTCGTAATACACTCGTTAGAAGAAACCACAACAAAATTCGACACCTGGTTTGTATTTGTCACGCATTTGCATCTTTAGGCCGAAGTATACATTCTTGTTCAGGATTTCGCGCTTCTCAGTCCCCCAATGAGGCAAACAATTTCAAATTCCATCGAAACGAATTGTCACTCTTAAGATGAGTCGAAATACATGCGTTCAAAGAAACAACATCAAAATCCGACCCCCAGTTTAGATTTGGTGCGCGTTTGTATGTTTAGGCCGAAGTATACTTTTTAAAAATGAATTTTGGGCCTCTGGGTGGTCAAATCGGGCAAACGACCTCAGATTCCATCGAAACGAATTCCCAAACATAGGTTGGGTCGAACTACTTGTTATACGAAACAACATCAAAATCCGACCCGGTTTGGATTTGGTGCGCATTTTTAGGTTTAGGCCAAAGCAAAGTATCTAAGTAAGGATTTCGGGCCTCTCGATGCCCAAATAGGGCAAACTACCTCAAATTCCATTGAAACAAATTTCAACACTTAGGTGGGGTCGTAATACACTAGTTAGAAGAAACCACATCAAAATCCAACCCCTGGTTTGTAAGTGGTGCGCGTTTGTGTGTTTAGGCCGAAGTATACTTTCTAGTTACGAATCTTGCGCCTCTTGGTGCCCAAATTGGGCAACACACCTCTGAATTCATCAAAACGAATTATCACACTTATGATGATTCGAAATACATGCGTTAGAAGAAACGACATCAAAATCCGACCCTAGCTACGAATTTGGTGCTCGTTTGTAGTTTTAGGCCTAATTATACTTTCTAAGTATGGATTTTCGTCTCGAGGTGCCCATTTAAGGTAAACGACCTTAGATTCTATCGAAATGAAATCCCACATTGTGGTTGCGTCGAAATACACGAGCTAGAGGAAACGACATCAAAATCTGACACCCGGTTGGATTTGGGGGTCGTTTGTATGTTTAAGGCGAAGTATACTTTCAAGTATGAATTCCGGGTCTCTCGGGGCCCAAATCAGTCAAACGACCTTGGATTTCATCAAAACAAATTCTCACACATAAGGTCTGTCGAAATACACGCGTTAGAGGAAACATCATCGAAATCCGACCCCCGGTTTGGATATGGTGAGCGTTTCAAGGTTGAGGACGTAGTATACTTTCTAAAAATGAAATTTGAGCCTCTAGGCGGTCAAATCGGGCCAACGATCCTCTCGGTGCCCAAATAGGGCAAACGATTCCATCGAAACAAATTTCCACAAGTAGGTGGGGTCGTAATACACTCGTTACAAGAAACCACATCAAAATCCGACCCTTGCTATGGATTTGGTGCATGTTTGTAAGTTTAGGCCTAATTATACTTTCTAAGTATGGATTTATGTCTCGAGGTGTGCAATTCAGGTAAACGACCTCAGATTCCATCAAAATGAATTCTCACACTGTGTTTGGGTTGAAATACACGCGTTAGAGGAAACGACATCAAAATCTGACACCCGATTAGATTTGGGGCTCGATTGTTTTTTTCAGCCGAAGAATACTTTTAAGTATGAATTTCGGGTCTCTCGGCGCCCAAATCGGGCAAACGACCTCGGATTTCATCAAAACGAATTCTCACACTTAAGTTGGGTCGAAATACACTCGTTACAGGAAACAACATCGAAATCCGACTCCCAGTTCGGATTTGGTGCGCGTTTCTTGGTTTAGGAACAAGTATACTTTCTAATAATGAAATTTGGGCCTCTGGGTGGTCAAATCGGGCCAACGATCCTCTCAGTGCCCAAATAGGCCAAACGATTCCATCGAAATAAATTTCCCCAAATAGGTGGGGTCTTAATACACACGTTAGAAGAAACCACATTTAAATCCGACCCCTGGTTCGTATTTGTCGCGCATTTGCATCTTTAGGCCGAAGTACACTTTCTTGTTCTAGATTTCGTGCCCCTCAGTCTCCAATCAGGCAAAACAATCTCGAATTCCATCGAAACGAATTGTCACTCTTAGGATGAGTCGAAATACACGCGTTGAAAGAAACAACATCAAAATCCGACCCCCAGTTTTGTTTTGGTTCGTTTGTACGTTTAGGCCGAAGTATACTTTTTAAGAATGAATTTTGGGCCTCTGGGTGATCAAATCAGGCAAACGACCTCAGATTCCAACGAAACAAATTCCTACACTTAGGTTGGGTCGAACTACACGTTATACGAAACAACATCGGAATCCGACCCCTGTTTGGATTTGGTGCCCGTTTTTAACTTCAGACCGAAGCATACTATCTAAGTAAGGATCTCGGGCCTCTCGGTGCCCAAATATGGTAAACTACCTCAGATTTGATTGAAACGAATTTCAACACTTAGGTGGGGTCGTAATACACTAGTTAGAACAAACCACATCAAAATCCGACCCCCGATTTGTAATTGGTGCACGTTTGTGTGTCTAGGACGTAGTATACTTTCAAGTTATGGATTTTGCGCCTCTTGGTGCCCAAATTGGGCAAAAACCCTCAGAATCCATCGAAACGAATTATCAAACTTTGGATGATTCGAAATACACGCTTTAGAGGAAACGATATCAAAATCCGACCCCTACTACGGATTTGGTGCTCGTTTGTAAGTTTAGGCCTAATTATACTTTCTAATTATGGATTTTTGTCTCGGGGTGCCCAATTCAGGTAAACGAACTCAGATTCCTTCGAAATGAATTCCCACACAGAGGTTGGGTCGAAATACAAGCGTTAGAGGAAACGACATCAGCATCTGACACTCGATTGGATTTGGGGCTCGATTGTTTGTTTAGGCCGAAGTATACTTTTAAGTATGAATTCCGGGCCTCTCGGTGCCCAAATCGGGCAAACAACCTCGGATTTCATCAAAACGAATTCTCACACTTAAGTTGGGTCGAAATACACGCGTTAGAGGAAACAACATCGAAATTCGACTCCCAATTTGGATTTGGTGCGCTTTTCTAGGTTTAGGAACAAGTATACTTTCTAATAATGAAATTTGGGCCTCTGGGTGGTCAAATCGGGCCAACGATTCTCTCGGGGCCCAAATAGGGCAAACGATTCCATCGAAATAATTTTCCACAAATAGGTGGGGTCGTAATACTCTCGTTAGAAGAAAACACTTACGATGTTGAATTAGGCAAACAATCTTGAATTCTATTGAAACGAATTGTCACACTTACGATGAGTCGAAATACACGCGTTCAAAGTAACAACATCAAATTTCTCTAATTTGGATTTGGTGCACGTTTGTATGTTTAGGCTGAGGTACACTTTTTAAGAATGAATTTTATGCCTCTGGGTGGTCAAATCGGGCAAACGACCTCAGATTCCTTCGAAACGAATTCCCGCACTTAAGTCGGGTCAAAATACGCGCGTTAGAAGAAACAACTTTGAAATCCGATATCCAGTTTAGATTTAGTGTTTGTTCTAGGTTTTAAGCCGAAGTATACTCGTTAAGAAAGCATTTTTGGCCTCTTGGTGGTAAAATCAGGCAAACGACCTCGGATTCCATCGGAACAAATTCTCACACTTAGGCTAGGTCAAAATACACGTTATACGTAAACACATCGAAATCCGACCCCGGTTTGGATTTGGTGCGCGTTTTTAGCTTTAGGCCGAAGCATTCTATCTAAGTAAGGATTTCGGGCCTCTCGGTGCCAAAATAGGGTAAACTAGCTCAGATTCCATTTAAACAAATTTCAGCACTTAGGTGGGGTCGTAATACACCAGTTAGAAGTAACCACATCAAAATCCAACCCCCTGTTTGTAATTGGTGTGCGTTTGTGTATTTAGGCCGAAGTATAATTTCTAGTTATGGATTTTGAGTCTCTTGGTGCCCAAATTGGGCAAAACACCTCAGAATCTATCGGAACGAATTATCACACTTAGGATGATTTGAAATACATGCGTTAGATGAAACGACACCAAAATCCGACCCCTGCTACGGATTTGGTCCGCGTTTGTAGGTTTAGGTCTAATTATACTTTCAAAGTATGGCTTTTCGTCTTGAGGTACCCAATTGAAGTAAACGACCTCAGATTCCATCGAAATGAATTCCCACACTGTGGTTGGGTCGAAATAGACGCGTTAGAGGTAACGACATCAAAATCTCACACCCGGTTGGATATGGGGCTCGTTTGTATGTTTAGACCGAAGTATACCTTTAAGTATGAATTACGGGCCTCTCGGTGACCAAATCGGGCAAACGACCTCGGATTTCATCAAAACGAATTCTCACACTTAAGTTGGGTCGAAATACACGCGTTAGAGTAAACAACATCGAAATCCGACTCCCGGTTTGGATTTGGTTTTCATTTCTAGGTTTACGACGAAGTATAATTTCAAAAAAATAACTTTGGGTCTCTGGGTGGTCAAATCGGGTCAACGATCCTCTAGGTTTACGACGAAGTATACTTTGAACGTTGAGGCCGAAGTATACTTTTTGAGAATGAATTTTTGGCCTCTAGGTGCTCAAATCAGGCAAACGAGCTCAGATTCCATCGAAACAAATTCCCACACTTAGGCCGGGTCAAAATACACACATTAGGAGAAACGACATAGAAATCCGATCTCAGGTTTAGGTTGGGTCAAAGAATGCATTTGGGGCCTCTAGGTGGTCAAATCAGGCAAATGACCTCGGATTCTATCGAAACGAATTCGCACACTTAGGTTGGGTCGAAAAACACGTTATACGAAAAAAACATCCAAATCCGTCCCCTGCTATGGATTTGGTGCGCGTTTGTAAGTTTAGGCCTACTTATAATTTATAAGTATGGTTTTTCATCTCGAGGTGCCCAATTCAGGTAAACGAACTCAGATTCCATCGAAATGAATTCCCACACTGAGGTGAGCTCGAAATACACGCGTTAGAGGAAACGACATTAAAATCTGACACCCGGTTGGATTTGGGGCTCGTTTGTAGGTTTTGGCCGAAGTATACTTTTAAGTATGAATTCTGGGCCTCTCGGTGCCCAAATCTGGCAAACGACCTCGGATTTCATCAAAACGAATACTCACACTTATGTTGGGTCGAAATACATGCGTTAGAGGAAACAACATCGAAATCCAACGCCCGTTATGATTTGTTGCGCGTTTCTAGGTTTAGGCCGAAATATACTTTCTAAAAATGAAATTTGGGCCTCTGGGTGGTCAAATCGGGCCAACGATCCTCACGGTGCCCATATAGGGCAAACGATTCCATCGAAATAAATTTCCACAAATAAGTGGGATCGTAATACACTAGTTAGAAGAAACCACTTCAAAATCCGACCCGGGGTTTTTATTTGGTCCACATTTGCATGTTTAGGCCGAAGTGTAATTTCTAGTTCTAGATTTCGCGCCTCTCATTCCCCCAATCAGACAAACAATCTCGCATTCCATCGAAACGAATTCTCACACTTAGGTTGGGTCGAAATACACGTTATACGAAATGATATCGAAATCCGACCCGGTTTGGATTTGTTGCGCGTTTTTAGCTTTAGGACGAAGCATACTATCTAAGTAAGGATTTCGGGCCGCTCGTTGCCCAAATTGGGCAAACTACGTCATATTACATTCAAACAAATTTCAACACTTAGGTGGGGTCGTAATACACTAGTAAAAAGAAACCACATAAAAATCCGACCCTCGGTTTGTAATTGGTGCGCGTTGGTGTGTTTAGGCCGAAGTATTCTTTCTAGTAACGGATTTTGCGCCTCTTGGTGCCCAAATTGGGCAAAAAGCTTCAGAATCCATCGAAACGAATTATCACACTTAGGATGATTCGAAATACACGCGTTAGAGGAAACGACATCAAAATCCGACCCCTGCTATGGATTTGTTGTGCGTTTGTAGGTTGAGGGCTAATTATACTTTCTAAGTTTAGATTTTCCTCTCGAGGTGCCCAATTCAGGTAAACGACCACAGATTCCATCGAAATGAATTCTAACACTGAAGTTGGGTCGAAATACACACATCAGAAGAAACGACATCAAAATCTGACCCCCGGTTGTATTTGGGGCTTTTTTGTATGTTTAGGCCGAAGTGCACTTTTAAGTATGAATTTCGGGTGTCTCGGTGCCAAAATCGGGCAAACGAACTCGGATTTCATCGAATCGAATTCTCACACTTAAGTTGGGTCAAAATACACGCATTAGAGGAAACAACATCGAAATCTGACCCCCGGTTTGGATTCAGTACGCGTTTCTAGGTTTAGGACGAAGTATCCTTTTTAAAATGTAATTTGGGCCTCTGGGTGGTCAAATCCGGCCAACAATCCTCTACGTGCCCAAATAGGGCAATCGATTCCATCGAAATAAATTTCCACAAATACGGGGGGTCCTTAATACACTCGTTCGAAGAAAGACATCAAAATCCGACCCCCGGTTTGTATTTGGTGTGCCTTTGCATGTTTAGGCCGAAGTACAATTTCTAGTTCTGGATTTCGCGTTTCTCAGTCCCCTAATCAAGCAAACAATCTCGAATTCCATCGAAACGAATTGTCACACTTAAAATGAGTCGAAATACACGCGTTCAAAGAAACAACATCAAAATCCGACGTATACTTTTTAAGAATGAATTTTGGGCCTTTGGGTGGTCAAATCGGGCAAACGACCTCAGATTCCATCGAAACGAATTCCCACACTTAGGTCGGGTCAAAATACAAGCGTTAGAAGAAAGGACTTCGAAATCCGATCTCCAGTTTTGTTACAGTGTTTGTTTCTAGGTTTAGGCCGAAGTATACTTTCTAAAAATGCATTTTGGGCCTCTAGGTGGTCAAATCAGGCAAACAACCTCGGATTCCATCGAAACGAATTCCAACACTTAGGTTGGGTCGAAATACATGTTATGCGAAACAACATTGAAATTCGACCCTAGTTTTGATTTGGTGTGCGTTTTTAGCTTTAGGCCAAAGCATACTATCTAAGTAAGGATTTTGGGCCTCTCGGGGGCCAAATAAGGCAAACTACCTCAGATTCCATTGAAACAAATTTCAACACTTAGGTAGGGTGGTGATACACTAGTTAGAAGAAAACACATCAAAATTCAACCCCCAGTTTGTAATTGTTGCACGTTTGTGTGTTTAGGCTGAATGGGCAAAAAACTTCAGAATCCATCGAAACGAATTATCACACTTAGGATGATTCGACATACACCGTTAGAGGGAACGACATCAAATTCCGACCCCAGCTATGGATTTGGTACGTGTTTGCAGGTTTAGGCCTAATTATACATTTGAAGTATGGATTTTCGTCTCGAGGTGCCCAATTCAGGTAAACGACCTCATATTCCATCGAAATTAGAATCCACACTGACGATGGGTTGAAATACACGCGTTAGAAGAAACGACATCAAAATTTGACCCCCGGTTGGATTTGGGGCTCACTTGTATGTTTAGGCCAAAGTATACTTTTAAGTATGAATTCCGGGCCTCTCGGTGCCCAAATCGGGGAAACAACCTCAGATTTAATCAAAACGAATTCTCAGACTTAAGTTGGGTTGAAATACACGTGTTAGAGGAAATAACATCGAAATCCGACCCCTGTTTGGATTTGGTGCGCATTTCATGGTTTAGGGCGAAGAAAACTTTCTAAAAATGTAATTCTGAAGGTGGTAAAATCGGGCCAACGATCCTCTCGGTGCCCAAATAGGGCAAACGATTCCATCGAAATAAATTTCCACAAATAAGTGGGGTCGTAATACACTCGTTCGAAGAAACCACATCAAAATCCAACCCCGGGTTTAGGTGGAGTTGAAATACACGCATTAAAAGAAACCACATCAAAAATGAAATTTGGGCCTCTGGGTGGTCAAATCGGTAAAATCGGGCAAACGATTCCATCTAAATAAATTTCCCCAAATAAGAGGGTTCGTAATACACTCGTTGGAAGAAACCACATCAAAATCCGACCCCTTTTTTGTATTTGAGGCGCATTTGAATGTTTAGGCCGAACTATACTTTCTAGTTCTGGATTGCGTGCCTCTCAGTCCCCCAATCAGGCAAACAATCTCAAATTTCATCGAAACGAATTCTCACACTTATGATGAGTCGAAATGCACGCGTTCAAAAGAATCAACATCAAAATCCGACCCCCAGTTTGGCTTTGATGCGCGTTTGTACGTTTAGGCCGAAGTATACTTTTTAAGAACAAATTTTGGCCCTCTTGGTGGTCAAATCGGGCAAACTACCTCAGATTCCATCGAAACGAATTCCCACACTTAAGTCGGGTCAAAATACACCCGTGACACGAGACTCCTTCGAAATCTGATCTAAGGTCTAGATTTGGTTTTTTTTTCTAGGTTTAGGCCGAAGTATACTTTCTAAGAATGCATTTCGGGCCTCTAGGTGGCCAAATCAGGAAAAAGACCTCGGCTTCCATCAAACCGAATTCCCACACTTAGGTTGGGTCAAAATACAAGTTATATGAAATAACATCAAAATCCGACCCCAGTTTGGATTTGGTGCGCATTTTTAGCTTTAGGCCGAAGCATACTATCTAAGTAAGGATTTAGGCCTCTCGGTGCCCAATTAGGGCAAACTCCCTCAGATTCCATTGAAACAAATGGGAACACTTAGGTGGGGTCGTAATACACTTGTTAGAGGAAACCACATCAAAATCCGACCCCCAGTTTGTAATTGGAACGCGTTTGTGTGTTTAGGCCGAAGTATAATTTCTAGTGGTGGATTTTTCTCCTCTTGGTGCCCAAATTGGGCAAAAAACCTCAAAATTTATCGAAACGAATTATCACATCTAGGATGATTCGAAATACATGCATTAGAGGAAATGACATCAAAATCTAACCCCTGCTATGGATTTGGTGCGCGTTTGTAGGTTTTAGGCCTAATTATACTTTCTAAGTATGGATTTTCGTCTCGTGGTGCCCAATTCAGGTAAACGTCCTCGGATTCCATCGAAATGAATTCCCACAATGAGGTTGGGTCAAAATTCACGCGTTGAAAGAAACGACATCAAAATCTGACCCCCGGTTTGTTTTGGGGCTTGTTTGTATGTTTAGGCCGAAGTATACTTTTAAGTATGAATTCCGGGTCTCTCGTTGCTCAAATCGGGCAAACGACCTCGGATTTCATCAAAATGAATTCTCACACTTAAGTTGGGTCGAAATACACGCGTTAGAGGAAAAATCAACGAAATCCGACTCCGGTTTGGATTTGGTGCGCGTTTTTAGGGTTAAGGTGAAGTATACTCTAAGTAAGGATCCGGGCCTCTCGGTGCCCAAATAGGGCAAACTACCTCGGAATCCATTGAAACAAATTTCAAAACTTAGGCGGGGTTGTAAGACACTAGTTAGAAGAAACCACATCAAAATCCGACCCCCGATTTGTAATTTTCATGCATTTGTATGTATAGGCCGAAGTATAGTTTCCAGTTATGGATTTTGCGCCTCTCGTCCCCCAAATTGGGCTATCAACCTCAGATTCCATCGACACGAATTCTCACACTTAAGATGAGTCGAAATACAAGCGTTAGAGGAAACCGCATCAAAATCCGACCCCCGCTTGGGATTTGGTGCGCGTTTGTAGGTTTTGGCCTAATTATACTTTCCAAGTATGGATTTTCGTCTCTAGGTGCCCAATTCAGCTAAACGACCTCGGATTCCATCGAAAAGAATTCCCACTCAAAACGAATTCCCATACTAAGGTTCGGTCGAAATACACGCGTTAGAAGAAACGACCTCAAAATCTGATCCCCGGTTGGACTCTGAGCGCGTTTGTATGTTTAGGCCGAATTAAACTTTTAAGTATGAATTCCGGGCCTCTCGGTGCCCAAATCGGGCAAACGACCTCGGATTTCATCAAAACTAATTCCCAAAATTAAGTTGGGTCAAAATACACGCGTTAGAGGAAACAACATCGAAATCTGACTCCGGTTTGGATTTGGTCCGCTTTTTTAGTTTTAAGCTGAAGTATACTAAGTAAGGATTCCAGGCCTCTCGGTGCCCAAATTGGGCAAACTACCTCAGATTCCACTGAAACTAATTTCAAAACTTAGGTGGGGTCGTAATACTCTAGTTAGAAGAAACCACATAAAAATTCGACCCCCGATTTGTAATTGGTATGTGTTTGTATGTATAAGCCAAAGTATACTTTCTAGTTATGGATTTTACGCCTCCCGGCGGCCAAATTGGGCAATGAACCTCAGATTACATCGAAACGAATTCCCACACTTCAGATGAGTCGAAATTCAGGCGTTAGAGAAAACAACATCAAAATTCGACCCCCGCTCGGATTCCATTGAAACGAATTCCCAAGCTGAGGTTTGGTCGAAATACACACGTGAGAAGAAACGACATCAAATACTGACCCCCGGTTGGACTTGGGGCGCGTTTTTATGTTTAGGCGAAGTATACTTTGAAGTATGAATTTTATGCCTCTTGATGCCTAAATCGAGGAAACGGCCCCGGATTCCATCGAAACGAATTCCTACACTTAGATTGGGTCGAAATACACGTGTTTGGATTTAGGGCTCGTTCGTAGGTTTAGGCCGAATTATGCTTTCTAAGTATGGACTACAGCCCCCTAGGTGCTTAAATCGATCAAACGACCTCAGATTTCATCGAAACGAATTCCCACACTTAGGTCGGATCGAAATACACACGTTACAAGAAACAAGATCGAAATCCGACACCTGGTTTGGATTTGGTGCGTGTTGTTAGGTTTAAGCCGAATAATACTTTCTAAGAATGAATTTTGGGCTTATGGGTGCTCAAATCGGGCAAACGACCTCGGTTTCCATCGAAAAAAATTCCCAGACTTAGGTTGGTCGAAATACACGCGATAGAAGAAAGTAAAAAAAAATTGGACCCCGATTCTGATTTGGTACGTGTTTTTGGGTTTATAGGCCGAAGTATACTTTTGAAGCAAGGATTCGGGCCTCTCGGTGCCCAAATAGGACAATCGACCTCGGATTCCATCGAACCAAATTTCCACACTTAGGTGGGGTCGTAATACTCTAGCTAGAAGAAACCACATCAAAATCCGATTTGTATTTGAAGCGCGTTTGTCTGTTTAGGCCGGAGTAAAACTTTCTTAGAATGAATTTGGGGTCTCTAGGTTGTCAAATTGGGCAAACGACCTCGGATTCCATCAAAACGAATTCTCACACTTAGGTCGGGCACTCGGTAGAAGAAACTAAATCAAAATCTGACCTTGGTTTTTATGCGGTTTTAGGTTTAGGTAGAAGTATATTTCTAAGTAAGGATTCGGGCCTCTCGGTGCCCAAATAGGGCAAACGACCTCGGATTCCATCGAACCAAATTTCCACACTTAGGTGGGGTCGTAATGCACTTATTTAAAGAAACGACATCAAAATCTTAGCCCCAATTTCTATTTGACGCGCGTTTGTATGTTTAGGCCGAAGTATACTTTCTAAGAATGAATTTTGGGCCTCTAGGTGGTCAAATTGGGCAAACGATGTCAGATTCCATCGAAACGAATTCCCACACTTAGGTCGAGTCGAAATACACGCGTTAGAAGAAATGGCATCGAAATCCGACCCCCGGTTGGGATTTGGTGCGCGTTTGTATGTTTAGGCCGAAGTATAGTTTCTAAGAATGACCTTTGAAGAAAAAAAATACTATCTAAGAATGAATTTTCGGCCACTAGGTGGTCAAATTGGGAAAACAACCTCAGATTCCATCGAAACGAATTCCCACAATTAGTTCGAGTTGAAATACACGTGTTAGAAGAAATGGCAATGAAATCCGACCCCCGATTTGGATTGGTGCTCGTTTGTATGTTTAGGCCGAAGTATAGTTTCTAGGAATGACCTTTGAAGAAAAAAAATACTTTCTAAGAATGAATTTTTGGACTCTAGGTGCTCAAATCGGGCAAACGACCTCGGTTCAATTGAAACGAACTCTCACACTTTGGAAGAGTCAAAATACACGCGTTAGAAGAAAGACATGAAAGTCCGACCTTCGTTTTGGATTTGTTGCGCGTTTGTAGGTTTAGGCCTAAGTATACAATCTAGGATTGGATTTTGAGCATCTGGGTGCTCAAATCAGGCAAACGACCTCGAATCTCATCAAAACGAATTCTCGCACTTAAGTTGGGTCGAAATACACGTGTTAGAGGAAAGAGCATCGACATCCGACACCGGTTTTGATTTGGTCAGCGTTCGTAAATTTAGGCTGAAGTTTACTTTGTAGGTATGGATTTCGGGCCATTCGGAGCCAAAATCGGGAAAACGGACTCGGATTCAATCGAAATGATTTCCCACACTTAGGATGAGTCGAAATACACGTGTTAAAGTAAACGGCATCGAAATTCGACCCCTGGTTTGGATATGGTTCGTGCTTGTATGTTTAGGCCGAAATATACTTTCTAAGTATGCATTCCGGGCTTCTCGGTGCCCATATCGGCTAATCGCACACAGATTCCATTGAAACGAATTCCGACACTTAGGTTGGGTTGAAATACACGCCCAAGAAGAAACGGCATAAAAACCCGATCCCGATTTGGATTTGGTGCGCGTTTCTAGGTTTAGGACGAAGTATACTTTCTAAAAAAGAAATTTGGGCCTCTTGGTGGTAAATTGGGCCAACGATCATCTCGGTGCCCAAATAGGGCAAACGATTCCATCGAAATAAATTTCCACAAATAGGTGGGGTCATAATACAATCGTTAGAAGAAACCACATCAAAATTCGACCCCTAGTTTGTATTTGATGCGCATTTGCATGTTTAGGCCGAACTATACTTTCTAGTTCTGGATTTCGCGCCTCTCAGTCCCCCAATCAGGCAAACAATCTCGAATTCTATCAAAACGAATTGTCAAACTTAGGATGAGTTGAAATACACGCGTTCAAAGAAACAACATCAAAATCCGACCCCTAGTTTGGATTTGGTGCGCGTTGGTACGTTTAGGCCGAAGTATACTTTTTAAGAATGAATTTTGGGCCTCAAGGTGGTCAAATCAGGCAAACGACCTCAGATTGCATCGAAACGAATTCCCACACTTAGGTCGGGTCGAAATACACGCGTTAGAGGAAACGACTTCAAAATCCGATCTCTGGTTTAGATTTGGTGTTTGTTCCTAGGTTTATGTCGAAGTATACTTTCTAAGAATGCATTTTGGGCCTCTAGGTGGTCAAATCAAGCAAACGACCTCGGCATCCATCGAAACGAATTCCCACACTTAGATTGGGTCGAAATAATCGTTGTACGAAACAACATCGAAATACACTAGTTAGAAGAAACCACATCAAAATCCGAACCACGGTTTGTAATTGGTGCGCGTTTGTGTGTTTGGGCCGAAATATACTTTCTAGTTATGGATTTTGCGCCTCTTGGTTTCCAAATTGGGTAACAACCTCATAATCCATCGAAACGAATTATCACACTTAGGATTATTCGAAATACACGCGTTAGAGGAAACGAAATCAAAATTCGACCCCTGCTATGGATTTGGTGCACGTTTGTAGGTTTAGGCCTCATTATACTTTCTAAGTATGGATTTTCGTCTCGAGGTGCCCAATTCAGGTAAACAACCTCAGATTCCATCGAAATGAATTCTCACACTGAGGTTGGGTTGAAATACACGCGTTAGAGGAAATGACATCAAAATCAGACACCCGATTGGATTTGGGGCTCATTTGTATATTTAGGCCGAAGTATACTTTTAAGTATAAATTCTGGGCCTCTCGGTGCCCAAATCGGGCAAACGTCCTCGGATTTCATCAAAACGAATTCTCACACTTAAGTCGGGTCGAAATACTCGCGTTAGAGTAAACAACATCGAAATCCGACCCCTGGTTTGGATTTGGTGCTCGTTTCAAGGTTTAGGACGAAGTATATTTGGGCCTCTGGGTGGTCAAATCGGGCCAACGATCCTCTCGGTGCCCAAATAGGGCAAACGATTCATATCGAAATAAATTTCCATAACTAGGTGGGGTCGTAATACACTCATTAGAAGAAATCACATCAAAATCCGAACCCTGGTTCGTATTTGTTGCGCATTTGCATGTTTAGGCCAAAGTATACTTTCTAGTTCTGGATTTCGCGCCTCTCAGTCCCCCAATCAGGCAAACAATCTCGAATTCCATGGAAACGAATTGTCACTTTTAGGATCAGTCAAAATACACGTGTTCGAAGAAACAATATCAAAATCCAACCCCCAGTTTGGATTTGGTGCTCGTTTGTACGTTTAGGCCGAAGTATACTTTTTAAGAATGAATTTTGGACCTCTGGCTGGTCGAATCGGGCAAACGACCTCAGATTCCATCAAAACGAATTCCCACACTTAGGTCGGGTCAAAATACACCCGTTAGAAGAAACGACTTCGAAATCCGATCTCCGATCTAGATTTTGTGTTTGTTCCTAGGTTTACGCCGAAGCATAATTTCTACGAATGCATTTTGGGCTTCTAGGTGATGAAATCAGGCAAACGACCTCGGATTTCATCCAAACGAATTCCCACACTTAGCTTGGGTCGAAATACAGGTTATATGAAACAACATCGAAATCCGACCAGAGTTTAGGTTTGGTGGGCGTTTTTAGTTTTAGGCCGAAGCATACTATCTATGTAAGGATTTCGGGTCTCTCGGTGCCCAAATGGGGCAAACTAGCTCAGATTCCACAGAAACAAATTTAAACACTTAGGTGAGGTCGTAATACACTAGAAGAAACCACATCAAAATCCGACCCCCGGTTTGTAATTGGTGCGCGTTTGTTTGTTTGGGCCGAAGTATAATTCCTAGTTATCGATTTTGCGCCTCTTGGTGCCCAAATTGGGCAAAACACTTCAGAATCCATCGAAATGAATTATCACAATTAGGATGATTCGAAATACACGCGTTAGAGGAAACGACTTCAAAATCCGACCCTGCTATGGATTTTGTGAGCGTTTGTAGGTTTAGGCCAAAATATACTTTCTAAGTATGGATTTTCGTCTCGAGGTGCCCAATTCAGGTAAACGACCTCAGATTCCATCGAAATGAATTCCCACACTGAGGTTGGGTCGAACTCCCGGCGTTAAAGGTAACGACATCAAAATCTGACACCCGGTTGGATTTGGGGCTCGTTTGTATGTTTAGGCCGAAGTATACTTTTAAGTATGAATTACGGGCCTCTCGGTGCCCAAATCGGGCAAACGACCTCGTATTTCATCAAAACAAATTCTCACACTTAAGTTGGGTCGAAATACACCCGTTAGAGTAATCAACATCGAAATCTAACCCCCGGTTTGGATTTGGTGCTCGTTTCTAGCTTTAGGACGAAGTATACTTTCTAAAAATGAAATTTGGGCCTTTGGGTGGTCAAATCGGGTCAACAATCCTCTCGGTGCCAAAATAGGGCAAATGATTCCACCGAAATAAATTTCCACAAAGTGGTGGAGTCGTAATACACTCGTTAGAAGAAACCACATCAAAATCCGACCCCTGATTTCTATTTGGTGCGCATTTGTATGTTTATGCCGAAATATACTTTCTATTTCTGGATTTCGCGCCTCTCAGTCCCCCAATCAGGCAAACAATCTCGAATTCCATCGAAACGAATTGTCACACTTAGGATGAGTCGAAATACACGCGTTCAATGAACAACATCAAAAACCAACCCCCAATTTGGATTTGGTGCGCTTTTGTACGGTTAGGCCGAGGTATACTTTCAAAGAATGCATTTTGGGGGTCTAGGTGGTCAAATCAGGCAAAGGACCTCGGATTCCATCAAAACCAATTCCCACACTTAGGTTGGGTCAAAATACACGTTATACGAGACAACATCAAAATTCGCCCCCTGCTATGGATTTGGTGCGCGTTTGTAAGTTCAGGCCTAATTATACTTTCTAAGTATGAATTTTCATCTCGAGGGGCCCAATTCAGGTAAACGACCTCAGATTCCATCGAAATGAATTCCCACACTGAGGTTGGGTCGAAATACTCCCGTTTGAAGAAACGACATCAAAATCTGACCCCCGGTAGGATTTGGGGCTCGTTTGTATGTTTAAGCCGAAGTATACTTTTAAGTATGAATTGCAACCCTCTCGTTGCCCAAATCGGGCAAACGATCTCGGATTTCATCAAAACGAATTCTCACACTTAAGTTTGGTCGAAATACACGCGTTAGAGGAAACAACATCGAAATCCAACCCCCGGTTTGGATTTGTTGTGCGTTTCTATGTTTAGGACGAAGTATACTTTCTAAAAATGAAATTTAGGCCTCTGGTGGGTCAAATTGGGCCCACGATCCTCTCGGTGCCCAAAAAAAGGCAAACGATTCCATCGAAATAAATTTCCACAAATAAGTGGGGTCGTAATAAACTCGTTAGAAGAAACCACATCAAAATCCGACCCGTGGTTTTTATTTGGTGCGCATTTGCATGTTTAGGCCGAAGTATGATTTCTAGTCCTTGATTTCGAGCCTTTCAGTCTGACAATCAGGCAAACAATCTCGGATTCCATCGAAACGAATTCTCACACTTAGGTTGGGTCGAAATACATGTTATACGAAACAACATCGAAATCCGACCCCGGTTTGGATTTTGTCCGCATTTTTTGCTTTAGGGCGAAGCATACTATCTAAGTAAGGATTTCGGGCCTCTCGGTGCCCAAATAGGGCGAACTACCTCATATTCCATTTATACAAATTTCAACACTTAGGTGGGGTCGTAATACCATAGTTAGAAGAAACCACATCAAAATCCGACCCCCGGATTGTAATTGGTGCGCGTTTGTGTGTTTAGGCCGAAGTATACTTTCAAGTTATGGATTTTGTGCCTCTTGGTGCCCAAATTGGGCAAAAAATCTCAGAATCCATCGAAACGAATTATCAAACTTAGGATGATTCGAAATACACGCGTTACAGGAAACAACATTAAAATCCGGCCCTAGCTATAGATTTGGTGCGCGTTTGTAGGTTTAGGTGTAATTATACTTTCTAAGTATGGATTTTCGTCTCGAGGAGCCCAATTCAGGTAAACGACCTCAGATTCCATCGAAATGAGAATCCACACTGAGGTTGGGTCAAAATACACGCGTTAGAAGAAATGACGTCAAAATCTGACACCGCGTTGGATTTGGGGCTCGTTTGTATGTTTAAGCCGAAGTATACTTTTAAGTATGAATTCAGGGCCTCTCGGTGCACAAATCAGGCAAACGACCTCGAATTTCATCAAAACAAATTCTCACACTTATGTTGGGTCGAAATACATGCGTTAGAAGAAACCACATCGAAATCTGACCCTCGCTTTTGATTTGGTGCGCGTTTCTAGGTATAGGACGAAGTATACTTTCTAAAAATAAAATTTGGGCATCTGGGTGGACAAATCGGGCCAACGATCCTCTCGGTGCCCAAATAGGCCATACGATTCCATTGAAATAAATTTCCAAAAATAGGTGGGGTCGTAATACACTAGTTAGAAGAAACCACATCAAAATCCGACCCCCGGTTTGTAATTGGTGCGCGTTGGTGTCTTTAGGCCGAAGTATACTTTCAAGTTATGGATTTTGCGCCTCTTGGTCCCCAAATTCGGCAAAAAGCCTCAGAATCCATCGAAACGAATTATCACACTTAGGACGATTCGAAATACACGTGTTAGAGGAAACGACATCAAAATCCGATCCCTGCTATGGATTTGGTGCACGTTTGTATGTTTAGGCCTAATTATACTTTTTAAGTATGGATTTTCGTCTCGAGGTGCCCAATTCAGGTAAACAACCATAGATTCCATCGAAATGAATTCCCACACTGAAGTTTGGGTCGAAATACACGCGTTAGAAGAAACGACATCAAAATCTGACCCCGGGTTGGATTTGGGGCTTGTTTGTATGTTTAGGCAGAAGTATACTTTTAAGTATGATTCCGGGCCTATCAGTGCCCAAATCGGGCAAACGACCTTGGATTTCATCAAAACGAATTCTCACACTTAAGTTGAGTCGAAATACACGCATTAAAGGAAACAACATCGATATCCGACCCCCGGTTTGGATTTGGAGCGTGTTTTTAGGTTTAGGACGAAGTATACTTTCTAAAAATGAAATTTTGGCCCCTGGGTTGTCAAATCGGGCCAACGATCCTCTCGGTGCCCAAATAGGGCAAATATATCCATCGAAATAAATTTCCACAAATAGGTGGGGTCGTAATACACTCGTTATAAGAAACCACATCAAAATCCGACACCTGGTTTGTATTTGGTGGGCATTTGCATGTTTCGGTCGAAGTATAATTTCTAGTTCTGGATTCCAAGCCTTCCAGTCCCCCAATCAGGCAAACAATCTCGAATTCCATCGAAATGAATTGTCAAACTTAGAGTGAGTCAAAATACATGCATACAAAGAAAATACATCAAAATCCAACCGCAGTTTGGACATGGTCCGCGTTTGTACGTTTAGGCCGAAATACACTTTTTAAGAATGAATTTTGGGCCTCTGGGTGGTTAAATCTGGCAAACGACCTCAGATTCCATCGAAACGAATTCCGACCCCTAGGTCTGGTCAAAATACACGCGTTAGAAGAAACGACATCGAAATCCGATCTCCGATTTAGATTTGGTGTTTGTGTCTATGTTTAGGCGGAAGTATACTTTCTAAAAATGCATTATGGGCATCTAGGTGGTCAAATCAGGTAAACGACCTCGGATTCCATCAAAACGAATTCTCACACTTAGGTTGGGTTGAAATACACGTTATACGAAATAACATCGAAATTCGACCCCGGTTTGGATTTGGTGCACGTTCTTAGCTTTACGCAGAAGCATACTATATCTAAGTAAGGATTTCGGGCCTCTCGTGCCCAAATAGGGAAAACTACCTCAGATTCCATTGAAACAAATTTCAGTAATACACTAGTTAGAGGAAACCACTTCAAAATCCGACCCCCGGTTTGTAATTGGTGTGCGTTTGTGTGTTTAGGTCGAAGTATACTTTCTAGTTATGGATTTTGCGCCTCTTCGTGCCCAACTTGGGCAAAAAACCTCAAAATCCATCGAAATGAATTATCACACTTAAGATGATTCGAAATACACCCATTACAGGAAACGACATCAGAATCCGACCCCTACTACGGATTTGGTGGGCCTTTGTAAGTTTAGGCCTAGTTATACTTTCAAAGTATGGATTTTCGTCTCGAGGTGCCCAATTCAGGTAAACGACCTCAGATTCCAATGAAATGAATTCCCAAACTGAGGTTGGGTCGAAATATACGCGTTAGAGGAAACGACATCAAAATCTGACAGCTGGTTGGATTTGGGGCTCGTTTGTATGTTTGGGCCTAGTATACTTTTAAGTATGAATTCCGGGACTCTCAGTGACCAAATCGGGCAGACGACCTTGGATTTCATCAAAATGAATTCTTACACTCAAGTTGGGTCGAAATACACGTGTTAGAGAAAACAACTTCGAAATCCAACACCCGATTATGATTTGGTGCGCGTTTCTATGTTTAGGATGAAATATACCTTCTAAAAATGAAATTTTGGCCAATGGGTGGTCAAATCGGGCCAACGATCCTCTCGGTGCCCAAATAGGGCAAACGATTCCATCGAAATCAAAATTTCAATAAATAGGTGGGGTCGTAATACACTCGTTAGAAGAAACGAAATCAAAATCCGACGCCAGGTTTGTATTTGGTGTGCATTTGCATGTTTAGGCTAAAGTATACTTTCTAGTTCTGGATTTCACACCTCTCAGTCCCCCCAATCAAGCAAACAATCTCGAATTCCATCAAAACGAAATGTCACACTTAGGATGAGTCAAAATACACACGTTCAAAGAAACAACATCAAAATCCGACCCCAGTTTGGTCTTGGTGCGCGTTTGTACGTTTAGGCTGAACTAAGCTTCTTAAGAATGAATTTTGGGCCTCTGTGTGGTCAAATCTTGCAAACAACCTCAGATTCCATCGAAACGAAATCCCACACTTAGGTCGGGTCAAAATACGCGCGTTAAAAGAAACGACTTCGAAATCCGATCTCCGGTTTAGATTTGGTGTTTGTTTCTATGTTTCGGCCGCACTATACTTTATGAGAATGCATTTTGGGCCTCTTGGTGGGCAAATCAAGCAAACGAACTCGGATTCCATCGAAACCAATTCTCACACTTAGGTTGGTCAAAATACACGTTACACGAAACAACATCGAAATCCGACCCCAGTTTGGATTTGGTGTGCGTTTTTTGCTTTAAGCCGAAGCATACTATCTAAGTAAGGATTTCGGGCCTCTGGGTACCCAAATAGGGCAAACTACCTCATATTCCTTTGAAACAAATTTCAACACTAAAATGGGGTCGTAATACACTAGTTAGAAGAAACCACATCAAAATCCGACCCCCGGATTGTTATTGGTGTGCGTTTGTGTGTTTAGGCCGAAGTATACTTTCAAGTTATGGATTTTGCGCCTCTTGGTACCCGACTTGGGCAAAAAATCTCAGAATCCATCGAAACGAATTGTCACACTTAGGATGATTTGAAATACACGGGTTAGAGGAAAAGGAATCAAAATCCGACCGCATCTATGGATTTGGTGCGCGTTTGTAGGTTTAAGACTAACTCTACTTTCTAAGTATTGATTTTCGTCTCAAGGCGCCCAATTCAGGTAAACGGCCTCTGATTCCATCGAAATGAGAATCCACACTGAGGTTTGGTCGAAATACACGTGTTAGAAGAAACGACATCAAAATTTGACACCTGGTTGGATTTGGGGCTGGTTTGTATGTTTAGGCCAAAGTATACTTTTAATTATGAATTCCGGGCCTCTCGGTGCCCAAATCGGGCAAACGACATCGGATTTCATCAAACAAAATCTCACGCTTAAGTTGGGTTAAAATACAAGCGTTAGAGGAAACAACATCAAAATCCAATCCCCGGTTTGGATTTGTTGCACGTTTCTAGGTTTAGGACCAAGTATACTTTCTAAAAATGAAATTTGGGCTTCTTGGTGGTCAAATCGGGCCAACGATCCTCTCGGTGCCCAAATAAGGCAAATGATTCCACCGAAATAAATTTCCACAAATAGGTGGGGTCGTAATACACTCGTTAGTAGAAACCACATCAAATCCGACCCCTGGTTTGTATTTGTCGCGCATTTGCATATTTAGGCCAAAGTATACTTTCTAGTTCTGGATTTCGAGCCTCTCAGTGCCCCAATCAGGAAAACAATCTCGAATTCCATCGAAACGAAATGTCATGCTCAGGATGAGTCGAAATACTCACATTCAAAGAAACAACATCAAAATCCGACCCGAGTTTGGACTTGGTGCGCGTTTGTACGTTTAGGCCGAAGTATACTTTTTAAGAATGAATTTTGGGCCTCTGGGTGGTCAAATCTGGCAAACGACCTCAGATTCCATCGAAACGAAACCCTACACTTAGGTCGGGTCAAAATACACTCGTTAGAGGAAACAAAATCGAAATCTGAAACCAGGTTTGGATTTGATGCACGTTTCTAGGTTTAGGGCGAAGCATACTTTCTAAAAATAAAATTTGGGCCTCTAGGTGGTGAAATCAGGCAAACGATTCCATCGAAATAAATTTTCACCCAGAGGTGGGGTCGTAATACACTCGTTAGAAGAAACCACATCAAAATCCGACCCCTGGTTTGTCTTTGGTGCGCATTTGCATATTTAGGCCGAAGTATACTTTCTATTTCTGGATTTCGCGTCTCTCAATCCCCCAATCAGGCAAACAATCTCGGATTCCATCGAAACGAATTGTCACCCTTAGGATGAGTCGAAATACACACGTTCAAATAAACAACATCAAAATCCGACTCCCAGTTTGGATTTGGTGCGTGTTTGTACGTTTATGCCGAAGTATACTTTTTAAGAATGAATTTTGGGCCTCTGGGCGATCATATCGGGCAAACGACCTCAGATTCCATCGAAACGAAATCCCACACTTAGGTCGGGTCAAAATACACGCGTTAGAAGAAACGACTTCGAAATCCGATCCCTGAATTAGATTTGGTATTTGTTTCTAGGTGTAGGCCGAAGTATACTTTCTAAGAATGCATTTTGGGCCTCTAGGTGGTCAAATCAGGCAAACGACCCCGGATTCTATCGAAACGAATTCCAAGACTTAGGTTGGGTCGAAATATAAGTTATACGAAACAAAATCGAAATCTAACCCCAGTTTGGATTTGGTGCGCCTTTTCAGCTTTAGTGCGAAGCAAACTATCTAAGTAAGGATTTCGGTCCTCTCGGTGCCCAAATAGGCATAACTACCTCAGATTCCGTTGAAACAAATTTCAATACTTAGGTGAGGTGGTAATACACTAGTTAGAAGAAACCATATCAAAATCCAACCGCCGGTTTGTAATTGGTGCGCATTTGTGTGTTTAGGCCGAAGTATACTTTCTAGTTATGGATTTTATGCCTCTTGGTGCCCAAATTGAGGAAAATCCGACTTATGGATTTGTTGCGCGTTTGTAGGTTTTTGCCTAATTATACTTTCTAAGTATGGATTTTCGTCTCGAGGTGCCCAATTCAGGTAAACGACCTCAGATTCCATCAAAATGAATTCCCACATAGAGGTTGGGTCGAAATACACGCATTAGAGGAAACGGCATCAAAACAGACAGCCGGTTGGATTTGGGGCTCGTTTGTATGTTTAGGCCGAAGTATACTTTTAAGTATCAATTTCGGGCCTGTCGGTGCCCAAAACGGACAAACGACCACGGACACGCGTTAGAGGAACCAACTTCCAAATCCGACCCCCGATTTCGATTTGGTGGGCGTTTCTAGGTTTCGGACGAAGTATACTTTCAAAATATGAAATTTGGGCCTCCAGGGGATCAAATCGGGCCAACTATTCTTTCGGTGCCCAAATAGGGCAAACGATTCCGTCGAAATAAATTTCCACAAATAGGTGGGGTCGTAATACACTTGTTAAAAGAAACCACACCAAAATCCGACCCCTGGTTTGTATTTAGTGCGCATTTGCATCTTGAGGCCGAAGTATACTTTCTTGTTCTGGATTTCGCGCCTCAAAGTCCCCCAATACGGCAAACAATCTCAAATTCCATCGAAACTAATTGTCACACTTAGGATGAGTCGAAATACACGTGTTCAAAGAAACAACATCAAAATCCAACCCCCAGTTTGGATTTGTTGCGCGTTTGTACGTTTAGGCCGAAGTATACTTTTTAAGAATGAATTTTGGGCCTTTGGGTCGTCAAATCGGGCAAACAACCTCAGATTCCATCAAACGAATTCCCACACTTAGGTCGGGTCAAAATACACGCGTTAGAAGAAACGACTTCGAAATCCGATCTCCGGTTTAGATTTGGTGTTTGTTCCTAGGTTTATGCCAAAGTATGCATTTTGGGCCTCGAGGTGGTCAAATCAGGCAAACGACCTCGGATTCCATCGAAACGAATTCCCACACTTAGGTTGGGTCAAAATACACGTTGTATGAAACAACATCGAATTCGACCCCGGTTTGGATTTGGTTCGCGTTTTGAGGTCTGAACCATACTATCTAAGTTAGGATTTCAGGTCTCTCGGTGCCCAAATAAGGCAAATTACCTCAGATTCCATTGAAACAAATTCCAATACTTAGGTGGGGTTGTAACACATTAGTTAGAAGAAACTACATCAAAATCCGACCCCCAGTTTGAACTTGGTGCACGTTTGTGTGTTTACGCCGAAGTATACTTTCTAGTTACTGATTTTGCGCCTCTTGGTGCCCAAAATGGGAAAAAAACCTCAAAATCCATCGAAATGAATTATCACACTTAGGATGATTCGAAATACAGGCATTAGAGGAAACGACATCAAAATCCGACTCTTGATATGGATTTCGTCCGTGTTTTTAGGTTTAGACTTAATGATACTTTCTAAGTATAGATTTTCGTCTCGAGGTGCCCAATTCAGGTAAACGACCTCAGATTCCATCGAAATGAATTCCCGCACTGAGGTTAGGTCGAAATACACGCGTTAGAAGAAACGACATCAAAATCTGAGCCCCGGTTCGATTTGGGGCTTGTTTGTATGATTTGGCCGAAGTACACTTTTTAAGAATGAATTTTAGGCCTCTGGGTGGTCAAATCGGGCAAACGACCTCAGATTCCATCGAAACGAATTCTCACACTTAGGTCGGGTCAAAATACACGCGTTAGTAGAAACGACTTCGAAATCCGATCTCCGGTTTAGATTTGGTGTTTGTTCCTAGGTTTAGGCCGAAGGATACTTTCAAAGAATGCATTTTGGGCCTCTACGTGGTCAAATCAGGCAATAGAGTCGGATCCCATTGAAACGAATTCCCACACTTAGGTTGGGTCGAAATACATGTTATACGAAACAACATCGAAATCCAACCCCGGTTTGGTTTTGGTGCACGTTTTTAGCTTTAAGCCGAAGCGTACTATCTAAGTAAGGATTTTGGATCTCTCGGTGCCTAAATAGGGCAAACTACCTCAGATTCCATTGAAACAAATTTCAACCCTTAGGTGGGGCCGTAATATACTAGTCAAAAGAAACCACAGCAAAATCTGACCCCCGGTTTGTAATTGGTGCGCGTTTGTGTGTTTAGGCCAAAATATACTTTCTAGTTATGGATTTTGCGCCTCTTGGTGCCCAAATTGGGCAAAAAGCCCCAGAATCCATCGAAACGAATTATCACACTTAGGATGATTCGAAATACAAGCGTTAGAGGAAACGACAACAAAATCTGACCCCTATTATAGATTTGGTGCGCGTTTGTAGGTTTAGGCCAAATTATACTTTCTAATTAGGGATTTTCGTCTCGAGCTGCGGTCAGGCCAAAGTACAAACGTTAGAAGAAACGACTCCGAAATCCGATCTCCGGTTTAGATTTGGTGTTTGTTTCTAGGTTTACGTCGAAGTATACTTTCTAAGAATGCATTTTGGGCCTCAAGGTGGTCAAATCAGGCAAACGACCTCGGATTCCATCAAAACGAATTCCACTCTCAGGTTGGGTCGAAATACATGTTATACAAAACATCATCGAAATCCGTCCCCGGTTTGGATTTGGTGCTAATTTTTAGCTTTAGGCCGAAGCATAATATCTAAGTAAGGATTTCGGGTGTCTCGGTGCCGAAATAGGGCAAATTACCTCAAATTCCATTGAAACAAATTTCAACACTTAGGTGGGGTCGTAATACACTAGTTAGAAGAAACCACATAAAAATCTGACCCCTGATTTGCAATTGTTGCGCGTTTGTTTGTTTAGGCCGATGTATACTTTCTAGTAAAGGATTTTGCGCCTCTTGGTGCCCAAATTGGGCAAAAAACCTCAGAACCCATCGAAACGAATTATCACACTTAGGATGATTCGAAATGCATGTGTTAGATGAAACGACATCAAAATCCGACCCCTGCAGTGGATTTGGTTCGCTTTTGTAGGTTTAGGCCTAATTATAGTTTCTAAGTATGGATTATCGTCTCGAGGTGCCCAATTCAGGTAAACGACCTCAGATTCCATCGACATAAATTCTCACACTGAGGTTGGGTCGAAATACATGCGTTAGAGGAAACGACATCTAAATCTAACACCCGGTTGGATTTGGGGCTCGTTTGTATATTTAGGCCGAAGTATACTTTTAAGTATGAATTCCGGGCCTCTCGGTTTCCAAAACGGGCAAACCACCTTGGATTTCATCAAAATTAATTCTTAGACTTAAGTTTGGTCGAAATACACGCGTTAGAGTAACCAACATCGAAATCCGACCCCCGGTTTGGATTTGGTACGCATTTCTAGGTTCAGGACGAAGTGTACTTTCTAAAAATGAAATTTGGGCCTCTAGGTGGTCAAATCAGGCCAACAATCCTCTCGGTGACCAAATATAGGGCAAATGATTCCATCGAAATAAATTTCCACAAATAGGTGGAGTCGTAATTTACTCGTTAGAATAAACACATCAAAATCCGACCCCTGATTTGTATTTGGCGCGCATTTCCAATCTTAGAACGAAGTATACTTTCTCGTTCTTGATTTCGCGCCTCCCAGTCCCCCAATCTGGCAAACAATCTCGAATTCCATCGAAACTAATTGTCACACTTAGGATGAGTCGAAATACACGTGTTCAAAGAAAAAACATCAAAATCCAACCCCCAGTTTGAATTTTGTTCGCGTTTGTACATTTAGGCCGAAGTATACTTTTTAAGAATGAATTTTGGGCCTCTGGGTAGTCAAATCGGGCAAACGACCTCAGATTCCATCGAAACGAATCCCCACACTTAGGTTGGGTCAAAATACACACGTTAGAAGAAACAACTTCGAAATCCGATCTCCAGTTTAGATTTGGTGTTTGTTCCTAGGTTTAGGCCGAAGTATACTTTCAACGAATGCATTTTAGGCCTCTAGGTTGTCAAATCAGGCAAACGACCTCGGATTCCATCGAAACAAATTCCCACATTTAGGTTGGGTCAAAATACATCTTATACGAAACAACATCGAAATCCGACCCCGGTTTTGATTTGGTGCGCGTTTTTAGGTTTAGGCCGTAGCAGACTATCTAAGTAAGGATTTCGGATCTCTCGGTGCCTAAATTGGGCAAATTACCTCAGATTCCGTTAAAACAAATTTCAACACTTAGGTGGGGTTGTAATACACTAGTTAGAAGAAACCACTTCAAAATCCGACCCCCGGTTTGTAATTGGCGCGCGTTTGTGTTTGTAGGCCGAAGTATAGTTTCTAGTTACGGATTTTGCGCCCCTTGGTGCCCAAAATGGGCAAAAAACCTCAGAATCCATCGAAACCAATTATCACACTTATGATGATTCGAAATACACGCGTTAGGGGAAACGACATCAAAATCCGACACCTGCTATGGATTCGGTGCACGTTTGTAGGTTTAGGCCAAATTATACTCTGTAGGTATGGATTTCCATCTCGAGCTGCCCAATTCAATTAAACGACCTCAGATTCCATCGAAATGAATTCCCAAACTTAGGTCGGGTCAAAATACACGCGTTAGAAGAAACGACTTCGAAATCCGATCTCCGGTTTAGGTTCGGTGTTTGTTTCTAGGTTTACGCCGAAGTATACTTTCTAAGAATGCATTTTGGGCCTCTAGGTGTTCAAATCGGGCAAATGATCTCGGATTCCGTCGAAACGAATTCCCACACTTAGGTTTGGTAGTAATACACTAGTTGGGTTTGGTCGTAATACACTTAGGTGGTCAAATCAGGCAAACGACCTCGGATTCCATCGAAACGAATTCCCACCCTTAGGTTGGGTCAAAATACACATAATACAAAACAACATCGAAATCGGACCCCGGTTAGGATTTGGTGCACGTTTTTAGCTTTAGGCTGAAGCATACTATCTAAGGATTTTGGGCCTCTCGGAGCCCAATAAGTGCAAACTACCACAAATTCCCTTGAAACAAATTTCAACATTTAGGTTTGGTCGTAGTACACTAGTTAGAAGAAACCACATCAAAATCCGACCCCTAATTTGTAATTGGTGCGAATTATCACACTTTGGATGAATCGAAATGCCGAAGTAAACTTTTAAATATGAATTGCAGGCCTCTCAGTGCCCAATTCGAGCAAACGACCTCGGATTTCAGCAAAACGAATTCTCAGACTTAAGTTGGGTCGAAATACACTCATTAGAAGAAGCCACATCAAAATTCGACTCTGGTTAGGATGTTGTGCACGTTTTTAGCTTTAGGTCGAAGCATACTATCTAAGTAAGGATTTCGTGTCTCTCGGTGCCTAAATAGGACAAACTACCTCAGATTCAATTGAAACAAATTTCAGGACTTCGGTGGGGTCGTAATACACTAGATAGATGAAACCACTTCAAAATCCGACCCCTGTTATTTAATTGTTGCGTGTTTGTGTGTCTAGGCTGAAGTATACTTTCTAGTTATGGATTTTGTGCCCCTTGCTGCAAAAATTGGGCAAAAAACCTCAGAATCCATGGAAAAACGAATTATCACACTTATGATGGATTCGAAATACACGCGTTAGAGGAAACTACATCAAAATCCGACCCCTGCTATGGATTTCGTGAGCGTTTGTAGGTTTAGGCCTAATTATACTTTCTAATTTTGGATTTTCATGTCGAGGTGCTCAATTCAGGTAAACGACCTCAGATTCCATCGAAATGTGAATCGACACTGAGGTTGGGTCGAAATACAAGCATTAAAAGAAATGATATCAAAATCTGACCCCCGGTTGGATTTGGGGCTCGTTTGTATGTTTAGGCCGAAGTATACTTTAAGTATGAATTACGGGCCTCTCGGTGCCCAAATCGGGCAAACGACCTTAGATTTCCTCAAAACGAATTCTTACACTTAAGTTGGGTCGAAATACACGCGTTAGAGGAAACAAAATCGAAATCCGACCACCGGTTTTGATTTGGTGTGCGTTTCTAGGTTTAAGGGGCGAAGTATACTTTCTAAAAATGAAATTTGGGCCTCTGGGTGGTCAAATCGGGCCAACGATCCTCTCGGTGCCCAAGTAGGGCCAACGATTGCATCGAAAGAAATTTCCAAATATATGTGGGGTCGTAATACACTAGTTAGAAGAAACCACATCAAAAGCCGACCACTGGTTTGTATTTGGTGTGCATTAGCATGCTTAGGCCAAAGTATACTTTCTGGTTCTGGATTTCGCGCTTCGCAGTCCCCCAATCAGGCAAACAATCTCGAATTCCATCGACACGAATTGTCACACTTAGGATGAGTCAAAATACACGCGTTCAAAGAAACAACATCAAAATCCGACCCCCAGTTTGGATTTGGTGCGCGTTAGTACACTTGGGCCGAAGTATACTTTTTAAGAATGAATTTTGGACCTCCGGGAGGTCAAATAGGGCAAATGACCTCAGATTCCATCGAAATAAATTCCCACACTTAGGTCGGGTCAAAATACACGAATTAGAAGAAACGACTTCGAAATCCGATCTCTGGTTTAGATTTGGTGTTTGTTTCTAGGTTTAGGCCGAAGTATACTTTCTAAGAATACATTTTGGGCCTCATGGTGGTCAAATCAGGCAAACGACCTCGGATTCCATCGAAACAAATTCCAACACATAGGTTGGGTCGAAATACACGTTATACGAAACAACATCGAAATCCGACCTTGATTTGAATTTGGTTCACATTTTTAGCTTTAGGACGAAGCAAACTATCTAAGCAAGGATTTCGGGCATCTCGGTGCCCAAGTAGGGCAAACTACCTCAGATTCCATTGAAACAAATTTCAACACTAGTTAGAAGAAACCATTTCAAAATCCCACCCCCAGTTTGTAATTGGTGCGCGTTTGTGTGTTTAGGCCTAAGTATACTTTCTAATTACGAATTTTGCGCCTCTTTGTGCCCAAATTGGGCAAAAAACCTTAGAATCCATCAAAACGAATTATCACACTTAGGATGATTCGAAATACACGCGTTAGAGGAAACGACATCAAAATCCGACCCCTGCTATGGCTTTGGTGCGCGTTTGTAGGTTTAGGCCTAAATATACTTTCTAAGTATGGATTTTCGTCTTGAGGTACCCAATTCAATTAAACGACCCCAGATTCCATCGAAATGAATTCCCACACTAATGTTGGGTTGAATTACACACGTTAGAAGAAACGACATCAAATTCTGACACCCGGTTGGATTTGGGGCTCATTTGTATGTTTAGGCCGAAGTATACTTTAAAGTATAAATTCCGGGCCTGTCGGTGCCCAAATCGGGCAAACGACCTTGGATTCCATCAAAACGAATTCTCAGACTTAAGTTGGGTCAAAATACAAGCGTTAGATGAAATGACTTCGAAATCCAATCTCTGATTTAGATTTGATGTTTGTTTCTAGGTTTAGGCCGAAGTATACTTTCAAAGAATGCATTTTGGGCCTCTAGGTGGTCAAATCAGGCAAACGACCTCGGATTCTATCGCAATGAATTCCACACTAAGGTTGGTCGAAATACACGTTATACGAAACAACATCGATATCCAACCCCGATTTGGATTTGATGTACGTTTTTTGCTTTAGGCCGAAGCATACTATCTGAGTAGGGATTTCGGGTCTCTCGGTGCCTAAATAGGGCAAACTATCTCAGATTCCATTGAAACAAATTTCAACACTTAGGTGGGGTCGTAATACACTAGTTAGAAGCAACCACATCAAAATCCGACCCCCAGTTTGTAATTGGGGACCGTTTATGTGTTCAGGCCGAAGAATACTTTCTAGTTATGGATTTTGCGCCTCTTGGTGCCAAAATTGGGCAAAATCCATCGAAACGAATTATCACTCTTTGGATAATTTGAAATGCATGCGTTAGAGGAAACGACATTAAAATCCGACCCCTGTTATAGATTTGGTGCGCGTTTGTAGGTTTAGCCCTAAATTTATTTTCTAACTATGGATTTTCTCTCGAGGTGCCCAATTCTGGTAAACGACCTCAGATTCCATCGAAATGAATTCCCACTCTGAGATCGGGTCAAACTACACGCGTTAGAAGAACGACTTCGAAATCCAATCTCCGGCTTATATTTGGTGTTTGTTTCTAGGTTTAGGCCGAAGTATACATTCTAAGAATGCATTTTGGGCGTCTAGGTGTTCAAATCAGGCAAATGATCTCGGATTCCATCGAAACGAATTCCCACACTTAGTTTTGGTCCTAATACACTAGTTGGGTTTGGTCGTAATACACTTAGGTGGTCAGATCGGGCCAACGATCCTCTCGGTGCCCAAATAGGGCAAACGATTCCATCGAAATAAATTTCCACAAATAGGTACGGTCGTAATACACTCCTTAGAAGAAACCACAACAAAATCCGACCCCCGGTTTGTATTTGGGGCGCATTTGCATGTTTAGCCGAAGTATACTTTCTATTTCTGGATTTCACGCCTCTCAGTCCCCCCAATAAGGCAAACAATCTCTAATTCCATCGAAACGAATTGTCACACTTAGGATGAGTTGAAATACACGCGTTCAAAGAAACAACATGAAAATCCGACCCCAAGTTTGGATTTGGTGCGCATTTGTGAATTTAGGCCCAAGTATACTTTTTAAGAATGCATTTTGGGCCTCTAGGTGGTCAAATATGGCAAACGACATCGGATTCCATCGAAACGAATTCCCACACATAGGTTGGGTCGAAATTCACGTTATACGAAACAACATCGAAATCCGTCCCGATTTGGATTTGGTCCGCTTTTTTCGCTTTAGGTCGAAGCATACTATCTAAGTAAGGATTTCGGGCCTCTCGGAGCCCAAATAGGGCAAACTACCTCAGATTACATTGAAAGAAATTTCAACACTTAGGTGCAGTCGTAATACACTAGTTAGAAGAAACCACATCAAAATACCACCCCCGGTTTGTAATACGTGCGCGTTTGTGAGTTTAGGCCGAAGTATACTTTCTAGTTATGGATTTTGCGCCTCTTGGTGCCCAAACTGGGCAAAAAACCTCAGCATCCTTCGAAACGAATAATCAAACTTAGGATGATTCGAAATACACGCGTTAGAGGAAACTGCAGCAAAATCCGAATACTGCTATGGATTTGGTTCGCGTTTGTAGGTTTAGGCCTAATTATACTTTCTAAGTATTGATTTTCGTCTCGAGGTACCCAATTCAATTAAACGACCCCAGATTCCATCGAAATGAATTCCCATACGGAGCTTGGGTCAAAATACACGCGTTAGAGGAAACGACATCAAAATCTGACACCCGATTGGATTTGGGGCTCGTTTGTATGTTTAGGCCGAAATATACTTTTAAGTAAGAATTCTGGGCCTCTCGGTGCGCAAATCGGGTAAACGACCTCGGATTTCATCAAAACAAATTTTCACACTTAAGTTCGGTCGAAATACACGCGTGAGAGGAAACAACATCGAAATTCGACCCCCGGTTTGGATTTGGTGCGCGTTTCTAGGTTTAGGGCGAAGTATACTTTCTTAAAATGAAATTTGGGCCTCTGGGTGGTCAAATCGGGCCAACGATCCTCTCGATGCCCAAATTGGGCAAACGATTCCATCGAAATAAATTTCCACAAATAGGTGGGGTCTTAATACATTCGTTAGAAGAAACCACATCAAAATCCGACCCCTCGTTTGTATTTGGTTCGCATTTGCATGTTTAGGCCGAAGTATACTTTCTATTTCTGGATTTCGCGCCTCTCAGTCCCCCAATCAGGCAAACAATCTCGAATTCCATCGAAACGAATTGTCACACTTAGGATGAGTCGTAATAAACGCGTTCAAAGAAACAGCTTCAAAATCCGACCCGCAATTTGGATTTGGTGCGCATTTGTATGATTAGGCCGAAGTATACTTTTTAAGAATGAAATTTTAGCCTCTAGGTGGTCAAATCGGGCAAACGACCTCAGATTCCGTCGAAACGAGTTACCACACTTAGGTCGGGTCAAAATACACGAGTTAGAAGAAAAGATTTCGAAATCCGATCTCCGGTTTAGATTTGGTGTTTGTTTCTAGGTTTAGGCCGAAGTATACTTTCTAAGAATGCATTTTGGGTCTCTAGGTGTTCAAATCAGGCACACAACCTCGGATTCCATCAAAACGAATTCCCACAGTTAGTTTGGGTCGAAATACATGTTATACGAAACAACATCAAAATCCGACCCCAGTTTGTATTTGGGGCGCGTTTTTAGCTTTACGCAGAAGCATACTATCTAAGTTCGGATTTCGGGTCTCTCGGTGCCTAAATAGGTCAAACTCCCTCAAATTACATTGAAAAAAATTTCAACACTTAGGTGGGGTCGAAATACACTAGTTAGAAGAAACCACATCAAAATCCGACCCCCGGTTTGTAATTGGTGCGTATTTTTGTGTTTAGGCCGAAGTATACTTTCTAGTTATGGATTTTGCGCCTCTTGGTGCCCAAATTGTGCGAAAAACCTCAGAATCTATCGAAACGAATTAGCACACTTTGGATGATTCGAAATGCATGCGATAGAGGAAACGACATCAAAATCCGACCCCTGCTATGGATTTGGTGCGCGTTTGTTGGTATAACCCTAATTATACTTTCTAAGTATAGATTTTCGGCTAGAGGTGCCCAATTCGGGTAAGCGACCTCACATTCCATCGAAATGAATTCCAACACTGAGCTTGGGGCAAAAAACTCACGTTAGAGGAAACGACATCAAAATCTGACACCCGATTGGATTTGGGGCTTGTTTGTATGTTTCGGCCGAAATATACTTTTAAGTATGAATTCTGGGCCTCTCGGTGCCCAAATCGGGCAAACGGCCTCGGATTTCATCAAAACGAATTCTCACACTTAAGTTCGGTCGAAATACACGCGTGACAGCAAACAACATCGAAATTCGACCCCCGGTTTGGATTTGGTGCGCGTTTCTAGGTTTAGGGCGAAGTATACTTTCTAAAAATAAAATTTGGGCCTCTGGGTGGTCAAATCAGGCCAACGATCCTCTCGGTGCCAAAATTGGGCAAACGATTCCATCGAAATAAATTTCCACAAATAGGTGCGGTATTCATACATTCATTAGAAGAAACCACATCAAAATCCGACCGCTCGTTTGTATTTGGTTCGCATTTGCATGTTTAGGCCGAAGTATACTTTCTATTTCTAGATTTCGCGCCTCTCAGTCCCCCAATCAGGCAAACAATCTCGAATTCCTTCGAAACGAATTGTCACACTTAGGATGAGTCGTAATACACGCGTTCAAAGAAACAGCATCAAAATCCGACCCCCAATTTGGATTTTGTGCGCGTTTGTACGATTAGGCCGAAGTAAACTTTTTAAGAATGTAATTTTGGCCTCTAAGTGGTCAAATCAGGCAAACGACCTCAGATTCCCGCGAAATGAATTCCCACACTTAGGTCGGGTCAAAATACACACGTTAGAAGAAAAGATTTCGAAATCCGATCTCCGTTTTAGATTTGGTGTTTGTTTCTACGTTTAGGCCGAAGTATACTTTCTAAGAATGCATTTTGGGTCTCTAGGTGTTCAAATCAGGCACACAACCTCGGATTCCATCTAAACGAATTCCCACAGTTAGGTTGGGTCAAAATACATATTAAACGAAACAACATCGAAATCCGACCCCGGTTTGGATTTCGTGCGTGTTTTTAGCTTTAGACAGAAGCATACTGTCTAAGTACGGATTGTGGGTCTCTCGGTGCCTAAATAGGTCAAACTCCCTCAAATTACATTGAAACAAATTTCAAGGTGGGGCCGAAATACAATAGTTAAAAGAAACCACATCAAAATCCGACCCTCGGTTTGTAATTGGTTCGCATTTGTGTGTTTAGGCCGAAGTATACTTTCTAGTTATGGATTTTGTGCCTCTTGGTGCCCAAATTGGGCAAAAAACCTCAGAATCCGTTAAAACGAATTATCACACTTAGGATGATTCATAATACACGGATTAGAGGAAACGAAATCAAAATCCAACCCCGGCTATGGATTTGGTGCGCGTTTGTAGGTTTAGGCCTAATTATACTTTCTAAGTATTGATTTTCGTCTCGAGGTGCCCAATTCAGGTAAACGACCTCACATTCCATCGAAATGAGATTCCACACTGAGGTTGCGTCGAAATACATGCGTTCGAAGAAACGACATCAAAATCTGACCCCCGGATGGATTTGGGGCTCGTTTGTATGTTTAGGCCAAAGTATACTTTTAGGTATGAATTTCCGGGCCTCTCGGTGCCAAATTCGGGAAAACGACCTCAGATTTCATCAAAATGAATTCTCACACTTAAGTTGGGTCGAAATACACGCGTTAGAGGAAACAACATCGAAATCCGACCCCGGTTTGGATATAAGGCGCGTTTTTAGCTTTAGGTCGAAGCATACTAAGTAAAGATTTCGGGCCTCTCGGTGCCGAAATATGGCAAACTATCTCAGCTTCCATTGAAAATAATTTCAACAGTTAGGTGTGGTCGTAATACGCTAGTTAGATGAAACCACATCAAAATCCGACCCCCAGTTTCTAATTGGTTCTCGTTTGTGTGTTTTGGACGAAGTACAATTTCTTGTTATGGATTTTACGCCTCTTGGTGCCCAAATTGGGCAAAAAACCACAGAATCCATCGAAACGAATTATCACACTTTGGGTCATTCAAAATACAGGCGTTAGAGGAAACGACATCAAAATCCGACCCCTACTATGGATTTGGGGCACGTTTGTAGGTCTAGGCCAAATTAGAATTTCTAAGTATAGATTTTCGTCTCGAGGTGCCCAATTCAAGCAAACGACCTCAGATTCTATCGAAATGAATTCTCACACTGTGGCTGGGTCAAAATACACGCGCTAGAACAAACGACTTCGTAATCCGATCTCTGGTTTAGATATGGTGTTTGTTTCGAGGTTTACACGGATGTATACTTTCTAAAAATGCATTTTGGGCCAATTGGTGGTCAAATCAGGCAAACGACCTTGGATTCCATCGAAATGAATTACCACACTTAGGTCGGGTCAAAATTCACGCGTTAGAAGAAACGACTTCGAAATGAATTCCCACACCTAGGTTTAGGCCGAAGTATACTTTCTAAGAATGCATTTTGGGCCTCTAGGTGGTCAAATCAGGCAAATAACCTCGGATTCAATCGAAATGAATTCCCACACTTAGGTTGGGTCGAAATACACGTTATACGAAACAACATCAAAATCTGACCTTGGTTTGGATTTGGTGCGCGTTTTTAGCTTTAGGCCGAAGCATAACATCTAAGTAAGGATTTCAGGTCTCTCGGTGCCTAAATAGGGCAGACTACCTTAGATTCCATTGAAACAAATTTCAACACATAGATGGGGTTGTAATACACTAGTTAGAAGAATCCACATCAAAATCCCACCCCGGTTTGTAATTGGTGCGCGTTTGTGTGTTTAGGCCGAAGTATACTTTCTAGTTATGGATTTTGCACCTCTTGGTGTCCAAATTGGGCAAAAAACCTCATAATCAATTGAACGAATTATCACACTTAGGATGATTCGAAATACACACGTTAGATGAAACGACTTCAAAATCTGACCCCTGCTATGGATTTGGTTCGCGTTTGACGGTTTAGGCCAAATTATACTTTCTAAGGATGAATTTTCGTCTCGAGGTGCCCAATTCAGGAAAACGACCTCAGATTCCATCGACATGAATTGCCCCACTGAGGTTGGGTCAAAATACACGCGTTAGAGGAAACGACATCAAAATATGACACCCGGTTGAATTTGGGGCCCGTTTGTATGTTTAGGCCGAAGTATACTTTTAAGTATGAATTCCGGACCTCTTATTTCATCAAAATGAATTCTCAGACTTAAGTTGGGTCAAAATACACGTGTTAGAGGAAACAACATCGTAATCCGACCCCCGGTTTGGATTTGGTGCGCGTTTCTAGGTTTAGGACGAAGCATATTTTCTAAAAATGAAATTTCGGCCTCTGGATGGTCAAATCGGGCCAACAATCCTCTTGGTGTCAAAATAGGGCAAACGATTCCATCGAAATAAATTTCCACAAATAGGTAGGGTCGTAATACACTCGTTAGAAGAAACCACATCAAAATCTGACCCCTGGTTTGTATTTGATGCGCGTTTACATGTTTAGGCCAAAGTATACTTTCTAGTTCTGGATTTCGCGCCTCTCAGGCCCCCAATCAGGAAAACAATCTCGAATTTCATCGAAACGAATTGTCACACTTAATGAGTCGAAATACACGCGTTCAAATAAACAACAAAATCCGACCCCCAGTTTGGATTTGATCCGCATTTGTACGTTTAGGCCGAACCATACTTTTTAAAAATGAATTTTGGGCCTTTGGTTAGTCAAATCGGGCAAACAACCCCAGATTTCATCGAAACGAATTCTCACACTTAGGTCGGGTCAAAAGACACGCCTTAGAAGAAACGACTTCGAAATCCGATCTCCGGTTTAGATTTGGTGTTTGTTTCTAGGTTTAGGCCGAAGTATACTTTCTAAGAATGCAATTTAGGCCTCTAAGTGGTCAAATCAGGCAAACGACCTCGGATTCCAACGAAACGATATCCCACTCTTAGGTTGGGTCGAAATACACGTTATTCGAAACAACTTCGAAATCCGACCCCGGTTTGGATTTGGTGCGGGTTTTTATCTTTAACAAGAACCATACTATCGAAGTAAGGATTTCGGGCCTCTCGGTGCCCAAATAGGGCAAAGTACCTCAGATTCCATTAAAACAAATTTCAACACTTAGGTGGGGTCGTAATATACTAGTTAGATTAAACCACATCAAAATCCCACCCCCAGTTTGTAATTGGTGCACGTTTGTGTGTTTAGGCCGAAGTATACTTTCTAGTTATGGATTTTGCGCCTCTTTGTGCCCAAATTGGGCAAAAAACCTCAGGATCCATCGAAATGAATTATCACACTTTGGATGATTCAAAATACAGGCTGTTAGAGGAAACGACATCAAAATCCGACCCCTGCTATGGATTTGGTGCGCGTTTGTAGGTTTAGGCCTAATTATGCTTTCTAAGTATGGATTTCCGTCAAGACGTGCCCAATTCAGGTAAACGACCTCAAATTCCATCGAAATGAATTCTCACACTGAGGTTGGGTCGAAATACACGAGTTCGAAGAAATGACATCAAAATCAGACCCCCGGGCCTCTCGGTGCCAAAATCGAGCACACGACCTCGGATTTCATCAAAACGAATTCTCACACTTAAGTTGGGTCAAAATACACGCGTTAGAAGAAACAATATCGAAATCCGACCCCTGGTTCAGATTTGGTGCGCGTTCCTAGGTTTAGGGCAAAGTATACTTTCTAAAAATGAAATTTGGGCCCTGGTCAAATCGGGCCAACGATCTTTTCGTTGCCCGAATAGGGCAAACAATTCCATCGAAATAAATTTCCACAAATAGGTGGGGTCATGATACACTCATTAGAAGAAACCACATCAAAATCTTACCCCGGGTTTGTATTTGGTGCGCATTTGCATGTTTAGGCCGAAGTATACATTGTAGTTCTGTATTTCGCGCCTCTTAGTCTCCCAATCAGGCAAACAATTTCGAATTCCTTCGAAACGAATTGTTACACTTAGGATGAGTCGAAATACACGCGTTCAAAGAAACAACATCAAAATCCAACCCCCAGTTTGGATTTGGTGCGCGTTTGTACGTTTTGGCCGAAGTATACTTTTTAAGAATGAATTTTGGGCCTCTGGGTGGTCAAATCGGGCAAACGACCTCAGATTCCATCGAAACGAATTCCCACACTTAAGTCGGGTCAGAATACACATGTTAGAAGAAACGACTTCGAAATCCAATCTCCGGTTTAGATTTGGTATTTGTTTCTAGGTTTAGGCCGAAGTATACTTTCTAAGAATGCATTTCGGGCCTCTAGGTGGTCAAATTGGCAAACGACCTCACATTCAATCGAAATGAATTCCCACACTTAGGTTGGGTCGAAATACACGTTTTACAAAAAAACATCGAAATCCGACCCCGATTTGGATTTCGTCGCGTTTTTAGCTTTAAGCCGAAGCACACTATCTAAGTAAGGATTTCGGGCCTCCCGATGCCGAAATTGGGCAAACTACCTCAGATTCCATTGAAAATAATTTCAACACATAGGTGGGATTGTAATACACTAGTTAGAAGAAACCACATCAAAATCTGACCCCCGGTTTGTAATTGGTGCGCGTTTGTGTGTTTAGGCCGAAGTGTACTTTCAAGTTATGGATTTTTCGGCTCTTCGTGCCCAAATTGGGCAACAAACCTCATAATCCATCGAATGGAATTATCAAACTTATGATGATTCGGAAAACACGTGTTAGAGGAAACGACATCAAAATCCGACCCCTACTATGGATTTGGTGCTTGTTTGTAGGTTTAGGCCTAATTATACGTTCTAAGTATGGATTTTCGTCTCGAGGGGGCCATTTCTTGTAAACGACCTCAGATTCCATCGAAATGAGAATCCACACTGAGGTTGGGTTGAAATACACACGTTCGAAGAAACGACATCAAAATCTGACCCCGGGTTGGATTTGGGGCTCGTTTGTATCTTTAGGCCGAAGTATAATATTAAGTATGAATTCAGCACCTCTCGGTGCCCAAATCGGGCAAACCACCTCAGATTTCATCAAAACGAATTCTCACACTTAAGTTGGGTCGAAATACACGTGTTAGAGGAAACAATATCGAAATCCGACCCCCGGTTTGGATTTGGTGCGGATTTCTAGGTTTAGGACGAAGTATACTTTCTAAAAATGAAATTTGGGCCTCTGGGTGGTCAAATCGGGCAAACGATTCCATCGAAATAAATTTTCACAAATTGGTGGGGTCGTAATACACTCTTTAGAAGAAACCACATCAAAATCCGACCCCTGGTTTGTATATGGTGCGCATTTGCAAGTTTAGGACGAAGTATACTTTCTAGTTCTTGATTTCATGCCACTCAGTCCCCCAATCAGGCAAACAATCTCGAATTCCATCAAAATGTCACACTTAGGATGAGTCGAAATACACGCGTTCAAAGAATCAACATCAAAATCCGACCACCAGTTTGGATTTCGTGCGCGTTTGTACGTTTAGGCCGAACTATACTTTTTAAGAATGAATTTTGGGCCTCTGGGTGCTCAAATCAGGCAAACGACCTCAAATTCCTTCGAAACGAATTCTCACACTTAGGTCGGGTCAAAATACAGGCGTTTGAAGAAACGACTACGAAATCCGATCTCCGATTTAGATTTGGTGTTTTTTTTCTAGGTTTAGGCCGAAGTATACTTTCTAAGAATGTATTTTCGGCCTCTAGGTGGTCAAATCAGGCAAACGACCTTGGATTCCTTCGAAACGAATTCCCACACTTAGGTTAGGTCGAAATACACGTTATATTTCAACACTTAGGTGTGGTCGTAATACACTAGTAAGAAGAAACCACATCCAAATCTGACCCCCGGTTTGTAATTGGTGCGCCTTTGTGTGTTTAGACCGAAGTATACTCTCTAGCTATGGATTTTGCGCCTCTTAGTGCCCAAATTTGGCAAAAAACCTCAAAATCCATCGAAACGAGTTATCACACTTTGGATGATTCGAAATGCATGCGTTAGAGGGAACGACATCAAAATCCGACCCCTGCTATGGATTTAGGGTGCGTTTGTAGGTTTATCCCTAATTATACTTTCTAAGTATAGATTTTCGTCTCGATGTGCCCAATTAAGGTAGACGACCTCAGATACCATCGAAATGAATTCTCACACGAAGGTTGGGTCGAAATACACGAGTTAGAAGAAACCACATCAAAATCTGACCCCCGGTTGGATTTGTGGCTCGTTTGTATGTTTAGGCTGAAGTATGCTTTTAAGTATGAATTGCGGGCCTCTCGGTGCCCAATTCGGGCAAACGAACTCGGATTTCATCAAAACGAATTCTCACACTTAAGTTGGTTCGAAATACACGCGTTAGAGGAAACAACATCGAAATCTGACCACGGTTTTGATTTGGTGCGCGTTTTTAGCTTTAGGTCGAAGCATACTATCTAAGTAAGTATTTCGGGCCTCTCGGTACCCAAATAGGGCAAACTACCTCAGATTCCATTGAAACAAATTTCAACAATTAGGCGGGGTCGTAATACACTAGTTAGAAGAAACCATTTCAAAATCCATCCCCAGTTTGTAATTGGTGCGCGTTTGTGTGTTTAGGCCGAAGTATACTTTCGAATTATGAATTTTGCGCCTCATTGTGCCCAAATTGGGCAAAAAACCTCAGAATCCATCAAAACGAATTATCACACTTAGGATGATTTGAAATACACGCGTTAGAGGAAACGACATCAAAATCTGACCCCTGCTATGGCTTTGGTGCGCGTTTGTAGGCTTAGGCCTAATTATACTTTCTAAGTATGGATTTTCGTCTCGAGGTGCCCAATTCAGTTAAACGACCTCAGATTCCATCGAAATGAATTCTCACACTAAGGTTGGGTCGAAATACACACGTTAGAGGAAACGACATCAAAATCTGACACCCGCTTGGATTTGGCGCTCGTTTCTATGTTTGGGCCAAAGTATACTTTAAAGTATGAATTCCGGGCCTGTCGATGCCCAAATCGGGCAAACGACCTTTTAATTCCATGAAAACGAATTCTCAGACTTAAGTTGGGTTTAAATACACGCGTTAGAGGAAACAACATCGAAATCCGACCCCTGGTTCGGATTTGTGCGCATTCCTTGGTTTAGGATGAAGTATACTTTCTAAAAATGAAATTTAGGCCTCTGGGTGGACAAATCGGGCAAATGATCCTCTCGCTGCCAAAATAGGGCAAACGATTCCTTCGAAATAAATTTCCACAAATAGGTGGGGTCGTAATACACTCGTTAGAAGAAAACACATCAAAATCCGACCCCTGGTTTGTATTTGATGAGCATTTGCATCTTTAGGCTAAAGTATACTTTCTAGTTCTGGATTTCGCGCCTCCCAGTTGCCCAATCTGGCAAACAATCTCGAATTCCATCGAAACGAATTGTCACACTTAGGATGAGTCGAAATACACGCGTTCAAAGAAACAACATCAAAATCCGACCCCCAGTTTGGATTGGGTGCTCGGTTGTATGTTTAGGCCGGAGGTCAAATCGGGCAAACGACCTCATATTCCATCTTAACGAATTCCCACTCTTATTTCGGGTCAAAATACACACGTTAGATGAAATGACTTCGAAATCCGATCTCCGATTTAGATTTGATGTTTGTTTCTAAGTTTAGGCCGAAGTATACTTTCAAAGAATGTATTTTGGGCCTCTAGGTGGTCAAATCAGGCAAAAGACCTCGGATTCCATCGAAACGAATTTCCACACTAAGGTTGGTCGAAATACACGTTATACGAAACAACATCGAAATCCAACCCCGGTTTGGATTTGATGTACGTTTTTTGCTTTAGGCCGAAGCATACTATCTAAGTAAGGATTTCGGGTCTCTCGGTGCCTAAATAGGGCAAACTATCTCATATTCCATTGAAACAAATTTCAACACTTAGGTGCGGTCGTAATGCACTAGTTAGAAGAAACCACAAAAAAATCCGACCCCCAGTTTGTAATTGGGGCCCGTTTGTGTGTTCAGGCCGAAGAATACTTTCTAGTTATGGATTTTGCGCCTCTAGGTGCCCAAATTGGGCAAAAAACCACAAAATCCATCGAAACGAATTATCACTCTTTGGATAATTCGAAATGCATGCGTTAGAGGAAACAACATCAGAATCCGACCCCTGCTATGGATTTGGTGCGCGTTTGTAGGTTTAGCCCTAAATTTACTTTCTAAGTATGGATTTTCGTCTCGAGGTTCCCAATTCAGGTAAACGACCTCAGATTCCATCGAAATGAATTCCCATACTTAGGTCGGGTCAAACTACACGCGTTAGAAGAAACGACTTCGAAATCTGATCTCCGATTTATATTTGGTGTTTGTTTCTAGGTTTAGGCCGAAGTATACTTTCTAAGAATGCATTTTGGGCCTCTAGGTGTTCAAATAAGGCAAATGATCTCGGATTCCATCGAAACGAATTCCCACACTTAGGTTTGGTCGTAATACACTAGTTGGGTTTGGTCATAATACACTTAGGTATTCAAATCGGGCCAATGATCCTCTCGGTGCCCAAGTAGTGCAAACGATTCCATCGAAATAAATTTCCACAAATAGGTACGGTCGTAATACACTCCTTAGAAGAAACCACAACAAAATCTGACCCCTGGTTTGTATTTGGGGCGCATTTGCATGTTTAGGCCGAAGTATACTTTCTATTTCTGGATTTCACTCTTCTCAGTCCCGCAATTAGGCAAACAATCTCTAATTCCATCGAAACCAATTGCCACACTTAGGATGAGTTGAAATACACCCGTTCAAAGAAACAACATGAAAATCCAACTCCAAGTTTAGATTTGGTGCGCATTTGTGCGTTTAGGCCCAAGTATACTTTTTAAGAATGAATTTTGGGCCTCTAGGTGGTCATATCGGGCAAACGAACTCAAATTCCGTCGAAATGAATTCCCACACTTAGGTCAGGTCAAATTACACGTGTTAGAAGAAACAACATTGAAATCCAATCTCTGGTTTCGACTTGGTGTTTGTTTCCAGGTTTAGGCCGAACTATACTTTCTAAGAATGCATTTTGGGCCCCTAGGTGGTCAAATCTGGCAAACGACCTCGGATTCCATCGAAACGAATTCCCACACCTAGTTTGGGTCAAAATACATGTTATACATACCAACATTAAAATCCGACCCCGGTTTAGATTTGGTGCGCGTTTTTAGCTTCAGGGCGAAGCATATTATCTAAGTTAGGATTTCGAGTCTCTCGGAGCCTAAATAAGGCAAACTACCTCAGATTCCATTGAAACAAATTTCAACACTTAGGTGGGGTCGTAATACACTAGTTAGAAGAAACCACATCAAAATCGGCCCCCCGGTTTGTAATTGGTGCGCGTTTGTGTGTTTAGGCCGAAGTATAATTTCTAGTTATGGATTTTGCGCCTCTTGGTTCCCAAATTGGGTAAAAAACCTCAGAATCCATCGAAACGAATTCTCACACTTAGGATGATTCGAAATACACGCGTTATAGGAAACGATATCAAAATCCGACCCCTGCTATGGATTTGGTGCGCGTTTGTAGGTTTAGGCATAATTATACTTTCTAAGTATGGATTTTCATCACAAGGTGCCCAATTCAGGTAAATGACCTCAAATTCTATCGGAATTAATTCCCACACTTAGGTCGGGTCAAAATACACGCGTTAGAAAAAATGACTTCGAAATCTGATCTCCGGCTTAGATTTGGTGTTTGTTTCTAGGTTTACGCCGAAGTATACTTTCTAACAATGCATTTTGGGCCTCTAGGTGGTCAAATCAGGCAAACGACCTCGGATTCAATCGAAACGAATTCCTACACTTAGGTTGGGTTGAAATACACGTTATACGAAACAACATCGAAATCCGACACCGGCTTGGATTTGGTGCGCGTTTTTCATTTTAGGCCCAAGCATACTATCTAAGTCAGGATTCTAGGCCTCTCGGTTCCCAAATAGGGCAAACTACCTCAGATTCCATTGAAATGAATTTCAATACTTAGGTTTGGTCGTAATACACTAGTCAGAAGAAACCACATCAAAATCCGACCCCTGATTTGTAATTGGTGCTCGTTTGTGTGTTTAGGCCGAAGAATACTTTCTATTTATGGATTTTGCGCCTCTTGGTGCCCAAATTGTGCAAAAAACCTCAGAATCTATCGAAACGAATTAGCACAGTTTGGATGATTCGAAATGCGTGCGTTAGAGGAAACGACATCAAAATCCGACCCCTGCTATGGATTTGGTGCGCGTTTGTTGGTTTAGCCCTAATTATACTTTCTAAGTATAGATTTTCGGCTAGAGGTGCCCAATTCAGGTAAACGACCTCACATTCCATCGAAATGAATTCCCACACTGAGCTTGGGTCAAAATACACGCGTTAGAGGAAACGACATCAAAATCTGACACCCGATTGGATTTGGGGCTCGTTTGTATGTTGAGGCCGAAATATACTTTTAAGTATGAATTCTGGGCCTCTCGGTGCCCAAATCGGGTAAACGACCTTGGATTTTATCAAAACGAATTTTCACACTTAAGTTCGGTCGAAATACACGCATGAGAGGAAACAACATCGAAATCCGACCCCGGTTTGGATTTAAGGCCCGTTTTTAGCTTTAGGTCGAAGCATACTATCTAAGTAAAGATTTCGGGCCTCTCGGTGCCCAAATAGGGCAAATTACCTCAGCTTCCACTGAAAATAATTTCAACAGTTAGGTGTGGTCGTAATACGCTAGTTAGATGAAACCACATCAAATTCTGACCCCCAGTTTCTAATTGGTGCGCGTTTGTGTGTTTTGGCCGAAGTATAATTTCTAGTTATGGATTTTACGCCTCTTGGTGCCCAAATTGGGGAAAAAACCACAGGATCCATCGAAACGAATTATCACACTTTGGATGATTCAAAATACAGGCGTTAGAGGAAACGACATCAAAATCCGACCCCTGCTATGGATTTGGGGCACGTTTGTAGGTCTAGGCCAAATTAGAATTTCTAAGTATTGATTTTCGTCTCGAGGTGACCAATTCAAGCAAACGACCTCAGATTCTATCGAAATGAATTCCCACACTGTGGTTGGGTCAACACACACACGTTAGAAGAAACGACTTCGAAATCCGATCTCTGGTTTAGATATGGAGTTTGTTTCGAGGTTTACACGGATGTATACTTTCTAAGAATGCATTTTGGGCCAGTAGGTGGTCAAATCAGACAAACGACCTCGGATTCCATCGAAACGAATTCCCACACTTAGGTCGGGTCAAAATACGGGCGTTAGAAGAAACGACTTCGAAATCTAATATCCAGTTTAGATTTGGTTTTTTTTTCTCGGTTTAGGCCGAAGTATACTTTCTAAGAATGCATTTTGGGCCTCTAGGTGGTCAAATCAGGCAAATAACCTCGGATTCAATCGAAATGAATTCACACACTTAGTTTGGGTCGAAATACACGTTATACGAAACAACATCGAAATCTGACCTCGGTTTGGATTTGGTGCGCGTTTTTAGCTTTAGACCGAAGCATAATATCTAAGTAAGGATTTCTGGTCTCTCGGTGCCTAAATAGGGCAGACTACCTCAGATTCCATTGAAACAAACTTCAACACATAGGTTCGCGTTTGTGTGTTTAGGCCGAAGTATACTTTCTAGTTATGGATTTTGCGCCTCTTAGTGCCCAAATTGGGCAAAAAACCTCAGAATCAATCGAAACGAATTATCACACTTAGGATGATTCGAAATACACACGTTAGAGGAAACGACATCAAAATCCGACCCCAGCTATGGATTTGGTGCGCGTTTGAAGGTTTAGGCCTAATTATATTTTCTAAGAATGGATTTTCGTCTCGAGGTGCCCAATACAGGTAAATGACCTTAGATTGCATCGAAATGATAATCTACACTGAGGTTCGGTCGAAATACACGCATTATAAGAAACGACATCAAAATCTGACCCCCCCGGTTGGATTTGGGGCTCGTTTGTATGTTTAGGCTGAATTATACTTTTAAGTACGAATTTCGGGCCTCTCAGTGCCCAAGTCGGGCAAACGACCTCGGATTTCATCAAAACGAATTCTTACACTCAAGTTCGGTCTTAATACATGCGTTAGGGGAAACAACATCAAAATCTGACCCCCGGTTTGGATTTGGTGCGAGTTTCTAGGTTTAGGTCGAAGTATACTTTCGAAAAATGAAATTTGGGCCTCCGGGAGGTTAAATCGGGCCAACAATCCTCTCCGTGCCAAAATAGGGCAAACGATTCCATCGAAATAAATTTCCACAAAGAGGTGGGGTCGTAATACACTCGTTAGAATAAACCACATCAAAATCTGACCCCTGGTTTGTATTTGGTGGGCATTTGTATGTTTAAGCCGAAGTATACTTTCTAGTTCTGGATTTCACGCCTCTCAGTCCCCCAATCAGGCAAACAATCTCGAATTCCATCGAAACGAATTGTCACACTTAGGATGAGTCGAAATACACGCGTTCAAAGAAACAAAATCAAAATCTAACCCCCAGTTTGGATTTGGTGCGTCTTTGTACGTTTAGGCCGAAGTATACTTTTTAAGAATGAATTTTGGACCTCTGGGTGGTCAAATCGGGCAAAAGACCTCACATTCCATCAAAACGAATTCTCACACTTAGGTCGGGCAAAATACACCTGTTAGAAAAAACGACTTCGAAATCTGATCTCCGGTATAGAGTTGGTGTTTGTTTCTAGGTTTAGGCCGAAGTATACTTTTAAATAATGCATTTTCGGCCTTTGGGTGGTCAAATCAGGCAAACAACCTCGGATTCCATCGAAACGAATTCCCACACATAGGTTGGGTCGAAAGACACGTTATACGAAACAACATCGAAATCCGTCCCGGTTTAGATTAGATCCGCGTTTTTCGCTTTAGGCCGAAGGATACTATCTAAATAAGGATTTCGGGCCTCTCGGAGCCCAAAGAGGGCAAACTACCTCAAATTCCATTGAAACGAATTTCAACACTTAGGTGCGGTCGTAATACACTAGTTAGAAGAAACCACATCAAAATCCCACCCCCGGTTTGTAATTGGTGCGCGTTTGTGTCTTTAGGCCGAAGTATTCTTTCTACTTATGGATTTTGCGCCTCTTGGTGCCCAAATTGGGCAAAAAACCTCTGAATCCATCGAAACGAATTTTCACACTTAGGATGATTCAAAATACACGAGTTAGAGGAAACAACATCAAAATCCGACCTTTGCTATGGATTTATTGCACGTTTGTAGGTTTAGGCCTAATTATACTTTCTAAGGATGGATTTTCGTCTCGAGGTGCCCAATTCAGGTAAACGACCTCAGATTCCATCGAAATAAATTCCCACACTGAGGTTGGGTCGAAATACACGCGTTAGAGGAAACGACATCAAAATATGACACCCGGTTGAATTTGGGGCCCATTTGTATGTTTAGGCCGAAGTATACTTTGAAGTATGAATTCCGGGCCTCTAGGTGCCCAAATCAGGCAAGCAACCTCGGATTTCATCAAAATGAAGTGTCAGACTTAAGTTGGGTCGAAATACACTCGTTAATGGAAACAACATCGAAATCCGACCCCCGGTTTGGATTTGGTTCGCGTTTCTAGGTTTAGGACAAAGTATATTTTCTAAAAATGAAATTTCGGCCTCTGGGTGGTCAAATCGGGCCAACAATCCTCTCGGTGTCAAAATAGGGCAAACGATTCCATCGAAATAAATTTCCATAACTAGGTAGGGTCCTAATACACTCGTTAGAAGAAACCAAATCAAAATCTGACCCCTGATTTGTATTTGATGTGCATTTGCATGTTTAGGCCAAAGTATACTTTCTAGTTCTGGATTTCGCGCCTCTCAGTCCCCCAATCAGGAAAACAATCTCGAATTCCATCGAAACGAATTGTCACACTTAGAATGAGTCGAAATGACGCATTCAAAGAAACAACAACAAAATCCGACCCCCAGTTTGGATTTGGTCCGCATTTGTACGTTTAGGCCGAACCATACTTGTGAAAAATGAATTCTGGGCCTCTGGTTAGTCAAATCGGGCAAACGACCCCAGATTCCATCGAAACGAATTCCCACACTTAGGTCGGGTCAAAATACACGCGTTAAAAGAAATGACTTCGAAATCCGATCTCCGGTTTAGATTTGGTGTTTGTTTCTAGGTTTAGGCCGAAGTATACTTTCTAAGAATGCAATTTGGGCCTCTAAGTGGTCAAATCGGGCAAACGACCTCGGATTCCAACGAAATGACATCCCACTCTTAGGTTGGGTCGAAATACACGTTATACGAAACAACTTCGAAATCCGACCCCGGTTTGGATTTGGTGCGGGTTTTTATCTTTAAGTTGAACCATACTGTCGAAGTAAGGATTTCGGGCCTCTCGGTGCCCAAATAGGGCAAACTACCTTAGATTCCATTAAAACAAATTTCAACACTTAGGTGGGGTCGTAATATACTAGTTAGAATAAACCACATCAAAATCTCACCCCCAGTTTGTAATTGGTGCGCGTTTGTGTGTTTAGGCCAAAGTATACTTTCTGGTTATGGATTTTGCGCCTCATGGTGCCCAAATTGGGCAAAAAACCTCAAGATCCATCGAAATGAATTATCACACTTTGGATGATTCAAAATACAGGCGTTAGAGGAAACGACATCAAAATCCGACCCCTGCTATGGATTTGGTACGCGTTTGTAGGTTTAGGCCTAATTATACTTTCTAAGTACGGATTTCCGTCAAGAGGTGCCCAATTCAGGTAAACGACCTCAAATTCCATCGAAATGAATTCTCACACTGAGGTTGGGTCGGAATACACACGCTCGAAGAAATGACATCAAAATCTGAACCCCGGTTGGATTTGGGGCTCGTTTGTATGTTTAGGCCGAAGTATACTTTTAAGTATGAATTCCGGGCCTCGTGGTGCCCAAACCGAGCAAACGACGTCGGATTTCATCAAAACGAATTCTCACACCTAAGTTGGGTCAAAATACACGCGTTAGAAGAAACAATATCGAAATCCGACCCCTGGTTCAGATTTGGTGCGCATTCCTAGGTTTAGGGCAAAGTATACTTTCTAAAAATGAAATTTGGGTCCCTAGGTTGTCAAATCGGGCCAACGATCCTCTCGGTGCCCAAATAGGGCAAACAATTCCATCAAAATAAATTTCCACAAATAGGTGGCATCATAATACACTCATTAGAAGAAACCACATCAAAATCTGACCCTGGGTTTGTATTTGTTGCGCATTTGCATGTTTAGGCCGAAGTATACTTGGTAGTTTTGTATTTCGCGCCTCTTAGTCCCCCAATCAGGCAAACAATTTCGAATTCCTTCGAAACGTATTGTTACACTTAGGATGAGTCGAAATACACGTGTTCAAAGAAACAACATCAAAATCCGACCCCCAATTTGGATTTGGTGCGCGTTTGTACGTTTTGGCCGAAGTATATTTTTTAAGAATGAATTTTGGGCCTCTGGGTGGTCAAATCGGGCGAACGACCTCAGATGCTATCGAAACGAATTCCCACACTTAGGTCAGGTCAGAATACACGTATTAGAAGAAACGACTTCGAAATCCGATCTCCGGTTTAGATTTGGTGTTTCTTTCTAGGTTTAGCCCGAAGTATACTTTCTAAGAATGCATTTCGGGCCTCTAGGTGGTCAAATTGGCAAACGACCTAAGATTCAATCGAAACGAATTCCCACCCTTAGGTTGGGTCGAAATACACGTGATACAAAACAACAATGAAATCCGACCCTGGTTTGGATTTGGTGCGCGTTTTTAGCTTCAAGCCGAAGCACACTATCTAAGTAAGGATTTCGTGCCTCCCGGTGCCGAAATAGGGCAAACTACCTCAGATTCTATTAAAACAAATTTCAACACATAGGTGGGATTGTAATACACTAGTTAGAAGAAACCACATCAAAATCCCACCTCCGGTTTGTAATTGGTGCGCGTTTGTGTGTTTAGGCCGAAGTATACTTTCTAGTTATGGATTTTGCTGCTCTTGGTGCCCAAATTGGGTAAAAAACCTTAGAATCCATCGTAATGAATTATCAAACTAATGATGATTCAGAAAACACGTGTTAGAGGAAACGACATCAAAATCCGACCCCGGCTATGGATTTGGTGCGTGTTTGTAGGTTTAGGCCTAATTATACGTTCTAAGTATGGATGTTCGTCTCGAGGGGGCCAATTCAGGTAAACGACCTCAGATTCTATCGAAATGAGAATCCACACTGAGGTTGGGTTGAAATAAATACGTTTGAAGAAACGACATCAAAATCTGACCCCGGGTTGGATTTGGGGCTCGTTTGTATGTTTAGGCCGAAGTATACTTTTAAGTATGAATTATGCGCCTCTCGGTGCCCAAATCAGGCAAACGACCTCGGATTTCATCAAAACGAATTCTCACACTTAATTTGAGTCGAAATACACGTGTTAGAGGAAACAATATCGAAATCCGACCCCCGATTTAGATTTGGTGCCCGTTTCTAGGTTTTGTACGAAGTATACTTTCTAAAAATGAAATTTGGGCCTCTGGGTGGTCAAATCGGGCCAACGACCGTCTTGGTGCCCAAATAGGGCAAACGATTCCATCGAAATAAATTTTCACAAATAGGTGGGGTCGTAATAGACTCTTTAGAAGAAACCACATCAAAATCCTACCCCTGGTTTGTATTTGGTGCACTTTTGCACGTTTAGGACGAAGTATACTTTCTAGTTCTGGATTTCGCGCCACACAGTCCCCCAATCAGGCAAACAATCTCGAATTCCATCAAAACGAATTGTCACACTTAGGATGAGTCGACATACACGCGTTCAAAGAATCAACATCAAAATCCGACCACCAGTTTGGATTTCGTGCGCGTTTGTACGTTTAGGCCGAAGTATACTTTTTAAGAATGAATTTTGGGCCTCTGGGTGGTAAAATCTGGCAAACGACCTCAAATTTCATCGAAACGAATTCTCATACTTAGGTCGGGTCAAAATACAGGCGTTTGAAGAAACGACTACGAAATCCGATCTCCGATTTAGATTTGGTGTTTGTTTCTAGGTTTAGGCTGAAGTATACTTTCTAAGAATGCATTTTCGGCCTCTAGGTGGTCAAATCAGGCAAACGACCTTGGATTCCTTCGAAACAAATTCCCACACTTAGGTTAAGTCGAAATACACGTTAAATTTCAACACTTACGTGCGGTCGTAATACACTAGTAAGAAGAAACCACATCAAAATCTAACCCCCGGTTTGTAATTGGTGCGCATTTGTGCGTTTAGACCGAAGTATACACTCTAGCTATGGATTTTGCGCCTCTTAGTGCCCAAATTGGGCAAAAAACCTCAGAATCCATCGAAACGAATTATCACACTTTGGATGATTCGAAATGCATGCGTTAGAGGGAACGACATCAAAATCCGACCTCTGCTATGGATTTGGTGCGCGTTTGTAGGTTTATCCCTAATTATACTTTCTAAGTATAGATTTTCGTCTCGATGTGCCCAATTAAGGTAAATGACCTCAGATTTCATCGAAATGAATTCCCACACTAAGGTTGGGCCGAAATACACGCGGTAGAAGAAACCACATCAAAATCTGACCCCCGGTTGGATTTGTGGCTCGTTTGTATGTTTAGGTTGAAGTATGCTTTTAAGTATGAATTGCGGGCCTCTCGGTGCCCAATTCGGGCAAATACCTCGGATTTCATCAAAACGAATTCTCACACTTAAGTTGGTTCGAAATACACGCGTTAGAGGAAACAACATCGAAATCTGACCACGGTTTTGATTTGGTGCGCGTTTTTAGCTTTAGGTCGAAACATACTATCTAAGTAAGGATTTCGGGCCTCTCGGTGCCCAAATAGGGCAAACTACCTCACATTCCTTTGAAACAAATTTCAACAGTTAGGTGTGGTCGTAATACACTAGTTAGAAGAAACCACATCAAAATCCGACCCTCAATTTGTAATTGATGCGCGTTTGTGTGTTTAGGACGAAGAATACTTTGTAGTTATGGATTTTGCGCCTCTTGGTGCCCAAATTGGACAAAAATCCTCAGAATCCATCGAGACGAATTATCACACTTTGGATGATTCGAAATACAGGAGTTAGAGGAAACGACGTCAAAATCCGACCCCTGCTATGGATTTGGTGCGTGTTTGTAGGTTTAGGCCTAATTAAACTTTCTAAGTATGGATTGTCGTCTCGAGGTGCCTAATTCAAGTAAACGACCTCAGATTCCATCTAAATGAATTCCCACCCTAAGGTTCAGTCAAAATACACGCCTTAGAAGAAATGACATCAAAATCTGACCCCCGGTTGGATTTGGAGCTCGTTTGTATGTGTAAGCCGAAGTATACTTATAAGTATGAATTCTGGGCCTCTGGCTGCCCAAATCGGGCAAACGACCTCCGATTCATCAGAACGAATTCTCACACTCCAGTTGGGTCGAAATACAAGCGTCAGAGGAAACAACATCGAAATCCGACCTCCGTTTTGGATTTGGTGCGCGTTTCTAGGTTTAGGACGAAGTATACTTTCTAAAAATGAAATTTGGGCCTCTGGGAGGTCAAATCGGGCCAACGATCCTCTCAGTGCCCAAATAGGGCAAACGATTCCATCGAAGTAAATTTCCACAAATAGGTGGGGTCGTAATACACTCGTTAGAAGAATTCACATCAAAATCCGACCCCCGATTTGTATTTTGTGCGCATTTGCATGTTTAGGCCGAAGTATGCATTCTAGTTCTAGATTTCGCGCCTCTCAGTCCCCCATTCAGGCAAACAATCTGGAATTCCATGGAAACGAATTTTCACACTTAGGATGAGTCGAAATACATGCGTTCAAAGAAACAACATCAAAATCCGACCCCCATTTTGGATTTGGTGCGCGTGTGTGTGTACGTTTGGGCCGAAGTATACTTTTTAAGAACGAATTTTGGGCCTCTGGGTGGTCAAATCGGGCAAACGACCTCAGATTCCATCGAAACGAATTCCCACACTTAGGTCGGGTCAAAATACACGCGTCAGAAGAAACAACTTCGAAATCCGATCTATGGTTTAGATTTGATGTTTGTTTCTAGGTTTTGGCCGAAGTATACTTTCTAAGAATGCATTTTGCGCCTTTAGGTGGTCAAATCAGGCAAATGACCTCGGATTTCATCGAAACTAATTTCTACACTTAGGTTGGGTCGAAATACACGTTATATGAAACAACATCGAAATCCGACCCCGGTTTGGATTTGGTGCCCGTTTTTAACTTTCGGCCGAAGCATACTATCTAAGTAAGGATTTCGGGCCTCTCGGTCCCAAATAGGGCAAACTACCTCGGATTCCATTGAAACAAATTTCAACAGTTAGGTGAGGTCGTAATACACTAGTTAGAAGAAACCACATCAAAATCCGACCCCCGGTTTGTAATTGTTGCGCGTTTGTGTGTTTAGGCCGAAGTATACTTTCTAGTTATGGATTTTGCGCCTCTTGGTGCCCAAATTGGGCAAAAAACCTCAGAATCGATCGAAATGAATTATCACTCTTAGGATGATTCGAAATACACGCATTGGAGGAAACGACATCAAAATCCGACCCCTGCTAAGGATTTGGTGCGCGTTTGTAGGTTTAGGCCTAATTATAATTTCTAAGTATGAATTTTCGTCTCGAGGTGCCCAATTCAGGTAAACGACCTTAGATTCCATCGAAATGAGAATCCACACTGAGGTTGGGTCGAAATACACGCGTTAGAAGAAATCACATCAAAATTTGACCCCCGATTGGATTTAGAGCTCATTTGTATGTTTAGGCCGAAGTATACTTTTAAGTATGAAGTCCGGGCCACTCGGTGCTCAAATCGGGCAAGCGACCTTGGATTTCATCAAAACGAATTCTCACACTTAAGTTGGAAATACACGCGTTAAAGGAAACAATATCGAAATCCGACCCCCAGTTTGGATTTGGTGCGTGTTTCTATGTTTAGGACGAAATATACTTTCTAAAAATGAAATTTGGGCCTTTGGGTGGTCAAATCGCACCAACGATCTTCTCTGTGCCCAAATAGGGCAAACGATTCCATCGAAATAAATTTCCACAAATAGGTGGGGTCGTAATACACTCGTTAGAAGAAACCACATCAAAATCCGACCCCTGGTTTGTATTTGTTGCGCATATGCATGTTTAGGCCGAAGTATACATTCTAGTTTTGGATTTCGCGCCTCTCAGTCCCCCAATCAGGCAAACAATCTCGAATTCCATGGAAACGAATTGTCACACTTAGGATGAGTCGAAATACATGCGTTCATAAAAACAACATCAAAATCCGACCCCCAATTTGGATTTGTTGTGCGTTTGTACGTTTAGGCCGAAAAATAGTTTTTAAGAATGAATTTTGGGCTATGGGTGGTCAACTCGGGCAAACGACCTCAGATTCCATCGAAACGAATTCCCACTCTTAGGTCGGGTCAAAATACACGTGTTAGAAGAAACAACTTAGAAATCCGATCTCCGGTTTAGATTTGGTGTTTGTTTCTAGGTTTAGGCTGAAGTATACTTTCTATGAATGCATTTTGGGCCTCTAGGTGGTCAAATCAGGCAAACGACCTCGGATTCCATCGAAACGAATTCCCACACTTAGGTTGGGTTGAAATACACGTTATACGTAACAACATCAAAATCCAACCCCGGTTTGGATTTGGTGCGCGTTTTTAGCTTTAGGCCGAAGCATATTATCTAAGTTAGGATTTCGAGTCTCTTGGTGCCCAAATAGGACAAACTACCTCAGATTCCATTGAAACAAATTTCAACACTTAGGTGGGGTCGTAATACACTAGTTAGAAGAAACCACATCAAAATCCGACCCCCGGTTTGTAATTGGTGCGCGTTTGTGTGTTTAGGCCGAAGTATAATTTCTAGTTATGGATTTTGCGCCTCTTGGTTCCCAAATTGGGCAAAAAACCTCAGAATCCATCGAAACGAATTCTCACACTTAGGATGATTTGAAATACACGCGTTACAGGAAACGACATCAAAATCCAACCCCTGCTATGGATTTGGTGCGCGTTTGTAGGTTTAGGCCTAATTATACTTTCTAAGTATGGATTTTTGTCTCAAGGTGCCCAATTCAGGTAAATGACCTCAAATTCTATCGAAATGAATTCCCACACTTAGGTCGGGTCGAAATACACGCGTTAGAAAAAATACTTCGAAATCCGATCTCCTGCTTAGATTTGGTGTTTGTTTCTAGGTTTACGCCGAAGTATACTTTCTAAGAATGCATTTTGGGACTCTAGGTGGTCAAATCAGGCAAACGACCTCAGATTCCATCGAAACGAATTCCTACACTTAGGTTGGGTCGAAATACACGTTATACAAAACAACATCGATATCCGACCCCGATTCGGATTTGATGCGCGTTTTTAGCTTTCGGCCGAAGCATACTATCTAAGTAAGGATTTCGGGCCTCTCGGTACCTAATTGGGCAAACTACCTCAGATTCCATTGAAACAAATTTCAACTCTTAGGTGTGGTCGTAATACACTAGTTAGAAGAAACCACATCAAAATCCGACCCCCGGTTTGTAATTAGTGCGCGTTTGTGTGTTTAAGCCGAACTATACTTTCTAGTTATGGATTTTGCTCCTCTTGGTGCCCAAATTAGGCAAAAAACCTCAGAATCCATCGTAACGAATTATCGCACTTTGGATGATTTGAAATACAGGCGTTAGAGGAAACGACATCAAAATCTGACCCCTGCTGTAGATTTGTTGCGCGTTTGTCGGTTTAGGCATAATTATACTTTCTAAGTATGGATTTTCATCTCGAGGTGCGCACACGCGTTAGAAGAAACGACATCAAATCTGACCCTCGGTTTGGATTTGGGGCGCGTTTATATGTTTAGGCCGAAGCATACTTTTAAGTATGAATTTCGGGCCTCTCTGTTCCCAAATCAGGCAAGCGACCTCGGATTCCATCGAAACGAATTCCCACATTTAGATTTCCGGTTTGGATTTGGGGCACGTTTGTAGGTTTAGGCCGAAGTATACTTTCTAAGTATGAATTACGATCCTCTCTGGGTTCTCAAATCGGGCAAACGACCTCGGATTTTATCAAAACGAATTCTCACACTTAAGTTGGGTCGAAATACACGCGTTAGAGGAAAAAAACATCGAAATCCGACCCTGGTTTGGATTTGGTGCACGTTTGTATGTTTAAGCTGAAGTTTACTTTGTTAGTGGGATTTCGAGCATTTCGGAGCCCAAATCGGGAAAGCAGACTCAGATTCCATCGAAACGAATTCCCACACTTTGGTCGGTTTGAAATACACGCATTAAAATAAGCGGCATCGAAATTCGACCTCTGGTTTGCATATGGTTCACGCTTGTATGTTTAGGCCGAAATATACTTTCTAAGTATGGATTTCGGGCCTCTCGATGCCCAAATAGGGCAAATGCCCTTGGATTCCATTGAAACGAATTCCGACACTTAGGTTGGGTCAAAATACACACGTTAGAAGAAACGGCATCGAAATCCGACCCCCGGTTTGGATTTGGTGCACGTTTCTAGGTTTAGGCCAATGTATACTTTCTAAGAATGAAATTTGGGCCTCTGGGTGGTCAAATCGGGCAAACGATCCTCTCGATGCCCAAAAAGGGCAAACGACCTCAAATTCCATCGAAACAAATTTCCACACTTAGTTGGGGTTGTAATACACTTGTTTGAAAAAACCACTTCAAAATTCGACCCCCAATTTGTATTTGGAGCGCGTTTGTATGTTTAGGCCGAAGTATACTTTCTAGTTACGGTTTTCGCGCCTCTCGGTGCCCAAATCGTGCAAACAACCTTGGATTCCATCGAAACGAATTCTTACACTTAAGATGAGTCGAAATACACGTGTTAGATGAAACGACATCAAAATCCGACCCCAGGTTTGGATTTGGTGTGCGTTTCTAGGTCTAGGCCGAAGTATACTTTTTAATAATGAAATTTTGGCCTCTGGTGGTCAAATCAGTCAAATGACCTCGGGTACCATCGAAACGAATTCCCACACTTAGGTTGGGTCGAAATACACGCGTTAGAAGAAACGAAATCAAAATTTGACACCCAGTTTGGATTTGGGGCGCGTTTGTATTTTTAGGCTAAAGTATACTTTTAAGTATGAATTTCGAGCCTCTCGGTGCCCAAATCGAGCAAACGACCTCGTATTCCAACGAAATGAATTCTCACACTTAGATTGGGTCGAAATACACATGTTAGAAGAAACGACATCCAAATCCGACCCCCAACTTTGATTTGGGGCGCGTTTGTAGGTTTAGGCCGAAGTATACTCTAAGTATGGATTACGGGCCTCCTCTGGGTGCTCAAATCGGGCAAACAACCTCGGATTTTATCAAAATGAATTCTCACACTTAAGTTGGGTCAAAATACACGCGTTAGAGGAAACAACATTGAAATCCAACCCCGGTTTGGATTTGGTGCGTGTTTGTATGTTTAGGCCGAAGTTTACATTGTACGTATGGATTTCGGGCCTTTCGGTGCCCAAATCAGGAAAACGGACTCGGATTCCATCGAAACGATTTCCCACACTTAGGTTGGGTTGAAATACACGCGTTAAATAATCGACATCGAAATTTGACCTCTGGTTTGGATATGGTGCGCGCTTGTTTGTTTAGGCCAAAGTATTTAATCACATGTCCATTAAAACCCTAAAATCACCATGTCATTCATACATCAATTCTCATAATCTATTTCAATTAAAAGTCATAAAATCAATAACATATCAAAACCCACACTCATTATTCCATTCCAAATCTTGAGATCACGCCTTTCATCATCATGCAAAACATACATAATCAATCAAATCATGCTTCTCAAAATTTTAACACATACTTGGTGAAATATTAATCAATACGTATTATTATCTTAGTGTATCATTAACGAGACAGTATATCAAACCTTTTATGATCGCTTCCCTACGTTCGATTGCTTGTGAATACTCTTGGATCCTGATCTCCAAGTTTTTCTTATTTTTCAAGCAAAACCCTTTGTAGAACCCTAGGTTTATGTAGAGACCAAAAAATTCTATGTATTGAATCTTGAGCAAAGTGAATGAAGGCTTTGAATTATGTGGAAAAATATTGCATTTAATGTTAAATTGTGTTTGTATGTGTTATGTGACTGATAAGTAAGTGTTAAGAAGAAGAAAAATACCAAATTAAGGAAAAACCTGAGAGACCAGTCGACCCCCCTCAAGCCAAGCCGACCCCTTAGTGCAATCAACAAAAAAAATGTATGGGGTTTTCGGTCAGAGAGTGTGCAACCCACTAATTGACCACCCTTTAAGACTGGTTGACTGCCCCGCTACTGTTTTGCCCAGAAACTTCCTAAATTGATTAGGAATCTGAGAATTAGTAATTTCTAAGGACTCTATGCCTATAAATAGACCACTAACTCATGGATTTTAGGATTTTTAACATTTTGAGAGTTCCAGAAATCTTAAAGAGCCCAAGCTAGCTAGGGTTTTGTCTCAAGAAGAAGAAAAGCATGGAAATCAAAGTCCAAGACCATTCGCAAGCGATTGATCGTAGGGAAGTGACCAAGATATTATGATACGATAAGAAATGAATATAACTGAATAAGTCTATGAATTGAATGTTATGACTTTGCATGATTAAAAGCGTATGAGATTCAAGATTGAGAATGGATTATGAGAAGAGTATTATGATATGGCTACTATTTTATGATTTTAAATTGATAATGATGATGGAAATTGCTATACGATTATGGGAATGATGATTTAGGTTTTCGAAGGTATATATGATAGAATGGTGAAAACGAAATTGTGATTATGGATTTATGATCATGGAATTGTGTTTGGGAGATTATGATTATGGAATTATGAATATGGAAATGTGATTATCGGATTATTATACTATGATGTTGATAACCCTATTAACATGATTTGAGCCAAATATCCTACATGAATGATAAATATTATAGTATGATGCTCACATGCTAAATTAGGATTATTTATGCATATATGATGATTGAATTCTGATAGATAAATACTTAGAGGATGATATTAATAATCCCAAATTCTCTAACCATTGTTGTATGGACAGCTTTTGTGGAGTTTCGAAGGTGAGATATCGGAATTTAAGGGATAACCTAGATGGAAGTCAATTGTGACACTCAAGCACATATTCACGACATGGTAAGTTATTAAGTCTACATAAGTCTCATATGATCATGCATGAATACATAACTAACATAACTCTAGTATGAACCTTGAAATTTGGTATGTACCTTGAAAACTGGTATGAAAATTAGAAACTAATATGAAATTGGAAATCTGATTTTGACTGACTTGTTACTATTATGATTTTACATGTATTATAAGTCTATACAAGTCATGAGTCTGAACATGCTATGGAAAGTTGATGTGAATATGCTTACATGTTTTCCGTACTATGATTATGTAAATTATGGTATCTATGATATTACTGAAAATGCGTGATATGATATATTGTTAACTGTATTTTATATACATTGGCGTTTCAATGCTCAACCATTATTGTTAGCATGTTCAGGATTTGACATCTGCGCACCAGGGCCTTGGCTTGAAGAAAAATACATTAAGGAGCCCGAATGTGATTATCAGAAGGGAGAGATCGATTTGGATCACTATCCATACCATTGATCAATTAGTTAAAGTAGATGTAATAGAGAGATTTTAAAGATGTTGCTTAGGTTTAAATTATAATTGTGATCATAATGGATTATCCAAATTAATTATGTTAAACTTGGTCACCCATTGAGATGATTTATATTGTATATGGACTAGATTGATTATTAATATTGAAGAAATTTTAGACTCATATTTAGTTTTCCTTGCATGTGGATGAGTAGTGGATATGAAGTGTCATGGGCCCAAAGTCTCATTTGATCAATAATGAGATTTTGGGGCGCAACAATTTAACTCTTTATTTGGGATTTCTAAAACTCTTAGAATATTTTTAAACCTTAAACCCATGAGTAGAGGACTATTTATAGAGTTAGGAATCTTAAACACTTAGTAATTCTCGGAAAAAACATCCAAATAGAAATTTTTGGGCGAAATTGTCGTCTGGCGGTCGACCGATGGGATTGGGTAATCGACCGGTGGTTAGTCGATCGATCAGGCATGGTGGACGGTCGACTGGTGGGTCTTCTCCTCTCTAGTGGATTTTTCCATGCATTTTTCACCCCTTTAGTGCGTGCACCGATCGACCGATGGGTAGGGGGTCAACCGATCTCTCATGGTTTTTGATTATTTCCTCTTTTTCTTCTTTTGAACACTTGAACAATTGCACATGACATAGTTATCGACATAGAATGACATTAAATGTTGTAATTTGACACATATCAAGATTATCATTTGATTGCATGGATTTCAAGACAAACGAATTTTGGGTCTCTACATGAAGTTATTGGATTTGAAATGACTAATTTTTTGTGTTAGACACAAATAACACACTATACTCACCCACCCAAACATACATACACGCCCTAGACCACAAGGTCCTTGTGAAATGACTTCAATACCCTTATATATTTATTCACTAAATAGTAATAGGATAGTATAATATTTGATTTTTTGTCATAATAAAAAAACTCAATCAATGTCACATACCCTGCCTTATCTCACTATAATAGTAGAGACAAAAGAAATGAAGCAGCCTATGAGTAATCATAAATATATTCTTGAAATCTAACCCTTTAATTCATATAATTAAGGGTCAATGTTATGTTTGGCTTGACTTATTTTGTCATTTTCTAAAGTCATATCAGCTCTAATCTTGACCCTTAATTATTTAAATTAAAGGGTTAGGATTTGAGAGTAAATTTGGGAGAATACTTGGGAGTACTCATTTACTGACTCATTAAAAATACCTGTAGTTTTTTATTTTACGTGAAACTCATGTGGAATTTAATATCATTAATAAGAATTTATCGAAGTTATTCTAACTTTTAAATGAAACAAAGAATCAGTAAGCCAAAGTTATAAGAGTTCAAAAGGCTGAAGGACCATGATTGTCCATCGTTTTGGAATTGAATACTTGCAAATATATCATCTCAATTTGTCATAAAATTATTTTCCTAGGATTCAAGACCAATTGCAAAGTTTTCATCCTAATTTTCCATGAGATTCAAGACTAATAATTTTGTAAAACTTTTTAACAAAGGTGAACTATTAAAAATTATTAATAACTTAAGATAAGTAGGGATTCTCTAATTGAGTCCTTCCAAGTCTCTATTAGTAGAGAGTCCTTACTAATAATAATAACAAAATTGAGAGAAACGTTTCCTACTAATTTTTAGTGGGTCTTACGTATTTATAAGCACTAAAATTTTAATTTCTAAAATAGAATCTTATTAAAAAAAATTATATAAAGTAATATTAATGGTAATTATATCCACACAAAAAACTAATATAATTATTGTCCTTTTATTTTAATAACGCACATAAGAAATTTTCAATAATTTTTTTTTAAATTTTCATTTTTGTATAATTTTATTTCAATTATAATTGTAAAGTCCAAATTTCTAATTTGTAATTGACTTAATTTTGTTTACAAAACTCAGTCAAGGTGTAATCTTAAGTTTGTTCATCCATGTTTAGAAAAGTACGTGAAGATAAAGCTACAATTGAAGATGAAAATGCACGAAGCTTTGTTTTTACCATTTAAGATGGTAAGTGACCTAGATACCTAGTTGCCTCAAGTGATTTGACCTGGATAACTTGTTTAACATAGGTGACTAGTGACTTAACTTATTATGAGAATTATAAACATCAGAACATTCTTACAAACAAAGTAGCTCAAGCGAGCCTTGTCTGGTTTGAGCCAAATATGTTGGTTTGAGTGAATTCTGGTTGGTTCGAGCGAATTGGTCTTGGGTCCAAACCACTGAGATGTCTAAACAATTGGTGAAACTCCAGTAGCTACATCACTCGGGCGACTTTGAGCTAGCTCGAGTGAATTAATTGCTCTCAGGTTGGTGATTTTGTAAGATAGTAACTAACTCACTCGAATGAGATCATGTTGGCTCGAATGAGTACCGCAGAGACACTTCTTAGAAATTGTTAAAACTCTAATTTTTGGGTTGCCTATTTATACCAATTGTTCCCCAAAATGAATTTGAAGGATTGAAGGGTTATTTTTCAAGGAGTTGAGAGTTTCAAATTGCTCTCTATAGTTCCCTAACCGATTTGGATCAAACAACTTTTGTTCTCCTCTCCCCCTCCTCTCTAGTATGCAAGTCTAGTAAAACTTCACTATCGTGCTTGATGTGATTTTCCATAGGTGTTGAAATTCAGCTAGAGTTTCTTTAAACAATTACCACCTTAAAGCTCATCATTTTTAGTGTTTTTGGCCGAAGTAATTTTGGAGCCACTGCGGCGAAGATCGAATATGCGGATTTGGGGACTTGGTTGGTGTGATCGAAAGCCATTATTAAAGGAGATCGATCAAAAGATCGTGGGGTGAGAACTTGAAGAAAGCTTGGCCAGTGAGGAGTCGAATCCGTTGTTGTGGAGATCAAACTTACAAGTTCGTGGCTGTGGAAGCGTTGAAGAATCTGTACCATGGATCGAGGTGTATCTTGTTCATGTAAGGTTCGAGTTTGTACTTTTTCTTATCTCTTAGTAATTGTTATTTGCTAAACGAGGTCCCGTAGTTTTTTATTATTATTATTTGAAATAGTTTCCACGTAAAAATCTTGCGTCTCTCGACTTGTGTGATTGTCTCCATATTATTGCATTAAGTTTAAAATTAGGTAAATAGACCCTAGGAGACCTATTCACCCCTCTAGATCTTGTGAATTTATATAAAGGGTAATTTTAATTGGTATCAAAGTCATGTTCACTTTTAAGGTTAACTACCTAAAGTGCAATCGTGTCAAAATCCCTAATTATGAATCCACAAGGTAAGGAGAGTCAAGATGACTCCAAGTTTGAGAGAGATCTTGAGACAGCTTATGAAAAGTTGCACGAAGAATGTCTTAAAATGAAGAAAGCTAAAATTTCCTTTATCATTAACATGAAATCACCAGAAAATGAATTAGATGCCTCAAAACTAGAAGCCAAGAGTTTTTCATAGATGGAAATTTGCTATTAACTGGTTTTCTAGGAAAACCAATCATGATACTTTTCAGAACTCGATTAGGCGGGCTTCATTTTGTGCTTTCACGTACCACGTCTGGAAGGAACGCAATAGGCGTCTTTTTTCCAATGGAGCTTCTAATCCGGCGCACTTATTCCAAGCTATATTTAATGATGTTTTTGTGGTTTTCAACCAGCATCCGGTCCCTCTGGCTACATCGAGATCGAATTGTAATATTGCCACTGCTTGGAACCTATCTACTCGGTGGAAGGACCCCCCTACTAGGTGGGTATCCTGGGATCCCCCTAAAAGGAACATTTTTGCCTTAAATACTGATGGCTCTCTCAGTCCACATAGGGGCGGTTTTGGAAGTATTTTGCGTGATCATGAAGGGAATCCGTTGTTCGCCATTGCCGGGCGCCGTGAGGGTAGCTCTGTTATTGGGAATGAACTATGGGCTATAAAGAGTGGGCTTCAACTGGCTACTGAGAGGGGATATAGGAGCATTCAAGTTCAGTCCGACTCTTCTTGGGCTGTGCTTTGTATTAACCATGAGTGCGAATGGCCATGGAAGGAGCTGTCCACGCTGACGGCTATAGATCAGATGACAAACTCACTTGATTTTTTTGAGATTTGCCATGTTCCCCGTGAATGTAATAGGGTTGCAGACTGGCTTTCCAAGCTCAGCCATAGTTCTACCCTTGTTCTAGAACCATCTATGTTCTCCCCTACCCTTAACCGTGTTGTTCAAGCGGATATGTGGAGAAGTAGATACATGCGCATGTAATTGGTGTTGTTTTATTCTATTCTGGTTGGGGTCTGCCTAACCCCGGCTTTCCTTTCCCCAAAAAAAAAGAGTTGAAGGCTCTAGTATCTTAGCTTGAAATCGATAAGGAGTCCCTACAAGAAAGAATAAGTTTTGTTAAGAAATAATATTCATTTGCTATGACAACAAAAAGACTACAAATTAAGATAGTCGATCTGGGAAAAAAATGCTAATGTGAACCTTGGTTAAAATTCCCTAACTCCTAGGGTTAAAAAAAAAATTCATATTTTTTTCTTTCTAAAAAGCAAGAATAATTGGGTGAACCCTAGGGGTGGATAGGGCTATCAAAGGGTTGGGTAGGGGTCGGGTTCAAGTTAGCCCTAGCCTTAGCCCTACCCTTCCCTATAAGAGTAGGGTCCTAGCCCTTCAAGGGTCAGGATTGATTGGACCCTAGCCCTACCCTCAAGGGGCCGGAACAAAGAGCTGGCTTTTTTTTTTCATGGACACTTGACTGATTGTTACATGAAATTAGCTTCAGTCTTGAATTTGAGAGATTGGGCATGTTATTCCAAAACTGCTATACTATAGCTATTACTATCGACGTATAAAACATATTGACATTCTGGGATTCTCCGAACACGCTGTGAATAATGCCTCGCCAAGAGATAGAGAACTACACAAATTAAGATATCTAATAAAAAATATTTAAAAAAAGAACTGGAAATACCAAATTAATCAATATTGGATGGATAAAAGGAAATAAATAACTTTCTTTCTTGCTGAAACTCTGATTTTCCCACGTGATTTGGTTGTGTAACCTAAAAATATCAAATCCTAGTCTATATACTGTAGTTTCATTGTATTGTAATGGGAGTAGGGTCTGGCTAACAAGGGACAGGCAGGGGGTGCCCTAGCCCCGCCCAACATAGGAAGGGTTTGGGAATTTTGGGCCCTGCCCAGACCAAGGCCGGGGAAGGGCTGGGTTGGGCCGGGTACCCTTCCACAAGGGTTGTTTTGACACCTTAGGGGGGTGAATCTTAATTACAGTTAAGTAGTGTTAAAAGGGACAAATGGCGACCTCAGTGGTGTAACCGGACTCCTCGAACTCTTGGAAAAATGCTTTGAAAGAAGAACATCCCGCCAAGACCCCGCCCACCCCTTTCTTTGCTATGCCAAAAATGTTTCTAAAACTTTTTGGTTCTTAAAATGTCTCAACATCATATTTCAATAAGCAACGCTTCTCTCACAAATATTTTTTATTCAAAATGTCTCTCAAATTTCTATGCCCAAAATATTCTTTAATTTTTTTTCCAAATGCCCTCACTAGGATCTCTATCCCCTTCCTCTCTCACGTGATCGGATGATCTATCTTTGATTTTTGAGGGGTCACCTAAGAAGTGTTTTGCAATAGAAAAGATTAAAGTTGCAACTGCATCTTGTATATTTTCACCATTGTCATTTTGAATTGTAGTTCCATCAGATGTAATCTTAACGACATTAAGGATTGTTTGTCTATCTTGGAAATTGAGATAGTGATGCTACAATCCTTTGAGTTGTCCTGTGAATCCAGCGACAATCATTTGAGCTACAGAATGATTTGAGGAATCATGTTTGTTTCTGTAAACTATGCTTATTGTGATTACCAGAATTTCAACCTCCATCCCCGATTAGGATTGAACCTGATGAGGAATAACGATAAATTGTAATTGAAAAAAGAGTCGTTATCTATCTAATTCTGAGGGAAATAGGTTCCTGAAATGTTTAGATAAGGCATAGTCTGGAAGTCAAATGTCAGAGTAAAGGATTCAGTTGAGTTAGGGGAATGTGTTAGGCACCCCTAAACTCCTATCCGAAGATAGTTACCTACTCCCTAAGTCCGAATCAAAGTGGGGAAACCATAAGAGAATCTTGAAATTTAATGTATATGCTAAGCAAATATAATATTAGTAGTAATGAATGTAATGAGATTGACATAATAGAAACGGAATATGGATTCTATCCCAGGGTGTTGAACCCAATCAGGGTTGCCTATGTATCCTCCATCAATGGAATCAAGCCACACGTGGTTCCGGATGAGAATTGATGGTTTGATTTGATTTGTTTGGATGGGGGATGATTGAAAGATTCGATGGTTTTCGCTTGATTTGTGAGTGAAATGACCTTTTAAGCTCGTGCTGGCTGAGGAGCGATGGGGTAGTTTAAGCTCGTGTCAGGGAGCAATAGGGCAATTTAAGCTCTTGCTGGGGAGCCTGGTGTTGGGTACTTGAACAGGGTTTTGAACCGAGGTTCAGACAGGGGTTTGACTAAGGTTAATCTAGAGTTTAGCTAGGGTGTAGCTAGGGTTAAGCTAGGGTTTAGCTAGGGATTAGCTAGGATTTTAGCTGGATTTGAACCGGGATTTGGACAAAGGTTCGACTAGGCCATGCTAGATTTGATCTGGGATTTGAGCAGGGGTTCGACTAAGCAAGGCTATATTTGATCTGAAATTTAGACAGGGGTTCGACTAGGTAAGGCTATATTTGGACTGAGATTTAGGCAAGGTTCGACTAAGTAAGGCAAGCAGTGAAACAATTTAAAAAACAACTTTAAAAATAATTTAAACTACTAAAAGACAAAGCAATATAGGGTTTTTTAAAAGAAAAGTTACCTTCTGGAAAATCTCAAAAGATTTCTGAAAATGAGTCCCAAGAATCGACCATTCGCAATTGACTTTCTCGAGAATCCAGGTGCTACGAGATGTTTTGAAGAAGAAAAGGGGGAGATAGGAGAGTGAATGAGTCAAGAAATGAGAGAAATGGGGTGGGGTATTTATAGGATTCAAAAACAGAGGGGGTGCTACTTGAAGTAGCACCCATTTTGGATAAATCCCTGAAAAGCAAGGCGGTTGTGAACATTAAGGCAGCAAAAGGAAGCAAACTAGGGTGAGCGCTACTTGAAGTAGCACCCTCCCCTGAGATCTTTTTTAAAACCTGCCGAAACGGCTTTGACCGGTTTAACGAGGGCCCAATAAGGGCTAGGCGCTACTCTACTTGAAGTAGCACCCCACTTGAGGGACCCAAAAATCATTTTTTTGGCTTTTTTTAGGTGCCACATGGTGCGCTCCAAATGGTTGAAAACTAATTCTTGCGTTTTAAGCCTATTTCGACCCCGAAAATAGTCAAAATTGAACCGATAAAATCTAGAAAAATATTTTAAATAAAATGTGAATTTTTCAAAACTTTTAAGGGATATTTTGGTCATTTTGCACTCTAGGGGCAATATCATTTTTTACTGTTTTGAACCTGATTTGATCTAAAAAAAAGTCAAAATTGAATAAAAAATTTTGTAAAATTATTTTGAATAAAATGACAACTTTAGCACTTTTATAGGAGTATTTTGGTCATTTTTACCTTAGGAGCATTTTAGTCTTTTTTTTTTTACCTCAGAGGCGTTTCTGAAAATCGAAGCACGGGAAAAAAGGGTTTTAAAAGAGAGTTTTTGAAATGGTTTTTAAAGGTGTGGAAAGAGAAAATAGGGGTGCAAAATTGGGGTGTTTACACTTACCATTGTCATTTCTTAGTGTGATGGTATCAAACCATGGAAGTAAGTAAGGCAACTTATTAGACGAAAGATATATTGAGGAATAATGTGTATTGCTGTTATAATATTTGTCAAATAATTGTTCAGTATATATCACAAGTGTTAGGAGGTCAATAGGTTAGTACCTCTTAGTCGTTGATGAAAGCATTTTAGGGAAAGCATAGACCGTAGATAGCATTGTGAGAAAATACTTCATAATTCCAGATAATTATTATCGTAATAATATATTTTATCCCAATTATATCTCTTTCTATAATGAGTACTTTATTTAGATTCATGTCTTTTAGATCATGTTCATCTAGTAAAGAAATTAGTAATAGTGAATAAAGAAATTTAGAAAATATAGAGAAAAAAATTAGATAATTGGGAAATCCCAAAAATACCAATTCAACAAATATACAAAAAAAAAAGAACATTTAAATTCTTAAGTGATTACTCAATTAAAACTGTAGAAAAAACAATTTATTTATCAAATGATTATGAAACATTCAATTTGTTTAGCTCAGAAGCTTTAGAAAAACACAAATTAAAATACAATTTCTTGCATATTGGAATTGTTCAAGTTGCAATCAAACCATTAGCAAAAGAAAGTTTAAACACTCAAGTACTTTTATGTCTTCGTGACTGTAGACATAATCAATTCCAAGATTCCTTATTAGGAGTTGTTCAATCAAGTATCTACAATGGTCCAATCTATTTTGATTGTTCCCCAAATTTCTCTCTTACTCAAAGATCCAAATATTTTATAATCTTTAATTTTAAATCTCCAAACAAAAGGCATAGATATGCTACCTGGTTCACAAACTTTAACTTTAATATAGATACTCCATTACAAGGTTATAGATACTACTGTAAGTCCTTTAGCTTACAACAAAAGTTCTAAATAATAAACTATTTTCATTCAAACGGATTTAACAAAATCCAAAGTGATAACTCCAAAATACAAAATTAATTAGAAAGATATAGATCTACCAGTTCGATGGTGTCTTAAAAATGCAACATCTCAAAAAATAAATAAATCAATAGAAAACAATGATCTAGATCAAATAATTGAACATCCAAATGAGAAAGTAGAAATCAGATTCTCCTCTTCTCAAAAGTTCAATTTTGATCATTTTGATACAAGGACATTTGATCCTGAACCCTCTAGATCTCCATGTTCTTCAATTCTTTCCAATCCAAGAATAACAAATTTGTCTGGATTAAGAAACTCAAAAATATCTCAACCAATTTATACAATCAAAACAAAAGAAAGATTAAAATAGGAAGAAAATAAGTCAAATACTTCTCAACAATCTCCTCCTTTATCACCAACACAATCTCAAATGCAAGATCCTCAAATAAATATGATCGATGCTGAATTCAAAATAAACAAACTCTTTATTTGTAAAGATTTTAATTTAGATGAAAACAATGAATTACACATCTGGTATTTTGCAACTTTGACAAACAAAAAGATTAAATTTTACAAGAATATTATCAATTTCTAATAAAACATAAATGTCATATGTATTCCTTCAAATTGATTGAAATTTACACATAACAAAATTCAATCTATTTTTCGTTTGTCAGAACTCTCAACGTAACAAGTAAATCTTCAATTATGTGGCAAACATCTAATAATAAAAATGTAGAATCTATACATCCTCCATTAGAACAAGTTCAGATTCCACATAAGAATTCTACTGTTATAGTCTCTCAATTTAAACTGAAAACTGATACTCAAGCTCCATATGCTATAGATATTTCAAAAATTGTGAAACAAAACAATTACACAAATCAACACCTAAACACAATAGGAACACAATTAACTAGAGTAGAAAATTTAGTCAAGGATAAACTATTTTACCAATAGTTGACCCACAAAAGCAAACAGATAAACCAATGTTTACACCACATGAAATTCCACAAGAAATGTCAAAACAATTATCATGTAGATATCTTATAAAAAAATTGATGAAAAACTCAATTAATTAAATACAATCGTATACAAATGTTCTCAGGTTCCCTCTACCAATAGTAACAGAAAGTTCACACTATAATATCATAGAACAAATAGTAGAATCCTCTTCAAATACAATCAATATTTTAACAAAATTATTCAATATATTAGAATCTAATTCTGATATTTAATCTGACGTTCAAGATATTGATGAATTAGAACAAAACTTCAAAAATCATGAAGATAACTCAATTAACAAAATTGATTGGAAACAAGCTTTTCTACTGTAGTTATACAATCAATGTTCCATAGAATGACTGTCCAGGCTTTTCTGTCTGCTACCTGGTAACCCTTCAACGGAATATGATTTGGTCTAGCTGCCTCTCATCTCACAGTCATGGGTCAATACATGTCCCTTTTTCAAACTCCTTAACTGTGGTTAAGATTTATTAACCCTTAGGTTAAACCATATAACCTTAGGTTTTTAGAATAAAAAATATTAAACAAAAATTAATCACATGAGTTAAATTTCCTAACTTAGGGCAATTAAAAAGGCTCTATAAACGAGGCTAGACGGTTTTGGTCAGGCAAGATTTTTTTTTCCCTTCAACCTAATTAGATGCCAAGTATTTTAGTTGAGCTTCTGAACTGCCACACCAAACCTGTGGGAATCCATCCCGGACCACCCTAAGTGGGTGGGGATACATAAGTGGCACCATACCAATGGGGGCAACAAATTTACTCTGGCTAAGGCTTGAGTAACTTACTTTGGTCTAGCCTCTTTGGTTCCATGTGTGTCCCTTGTAACGAGTAACTGTGGATAAAGATTCACTAACCCTTAGGGTTATATAATCTAACCTTGATTTTTAAAGGAAAAAAACTAAGGTTATGATTTAATTTTTTAAACCAATTTTTAAACAAAAAAAAATATATATACAAAAACAAGGATAAATTCTTTAACCCTAAGGATTAGGGAATTTTAACCATGGGTAAAATAGGACACATATCGTTAAAGAGGCTTGGCCTGAGTAAGATACTTGGGCCTCAACCAAAGTGAACTTCTTTTTTTGTTTGGGAACTAGGGTATCCGGGCCTCTTAGAGCACCCGACTACCTCGATCCATGCAGATCCCCCCAGGGTGTAAATTACCAAATCACCACTTGAGTGTATGTAATTTAAATTAGGTCACTATATGATTAGTGAACTGCGCATTTGACTATGTTGCTGAATGCGCGGTCCACATGTCCCTCGTAACCCCTTTTTGACCTACGGTTAAGCTTAAATAAATTAAAGTTATTATTAAATTTTTTTTTAACCAAGGTTGAAAGGAGGAAACCAGTGAGTGAATCAGGTGTTAAAATGTGTTCAAGTCGAGCTCGAGCCCAGGCCTATTCGATTCGGCTCGGCTGGAAGCTTGGCTCGACTTAAATGTTAAATAAAAAATTATACTATATATAAATAATATAATTATATATATATAATATTATTATTTCTTACATTTTAAATCGATGGCACATTCGTTGCACATGAGAGAGAGGGGAAGGGGAGAGGGACTGGAAAGAGAGACCCTAGTGAGGTATTTCGGGAAAAAAATTGAAGTAAGGAATATTTTAGGTATAGAAACTTGAGGGACATTTTGAATTAAAAAATAGAGAGGGACACGTTGGTTGGTTATAGAAATATGACATAAGGACATTTTGAGAATCAAAAAGCTTTAAGTGTATTTTGGGTATCGCAAAGAAAGGGGGCATGCGAGACATTGAAGAAACGTTCTTCTTTCGGAGCGTTTTGCCAAGAGAGCAAGGAGTCCGGTTACGCCATTGAGGTTGTCATGTGTCCCTTCTAATACTCCTTAACTGTTGTTAACATTCACCCACCCCTAGGGTTCACCCACTTATTCTTGGTTTTAAAAATAAATGAGAAAAAAATTTAACACTAGGAAATAGTGAATTTTAACCAATTTTCTTTCAAATTAATATTTTTTTCTAAAAATCAAGGATAAGTCGGTGAACCCTAGGAGTGGGTGAATCTTAACCACAGTTGGAGTCCGATTGCGCCCTTCAGGTTGTCATGTGTATCTTTTGACACCACTTAAATGTGCTTAAGATTAACCTACCCCTAGAGTTTACCCACCTATCTTTTGTTTTTTGAAAAAAATATTAATTTTTTTAATCTCTTATTAAAATTAAATGGCGACCATAGTGGCTTAACCGGCCATAGAGAATTTCATGTCTACTATTTTATAGATGGGTCGTGATACTTTGCGCGCCTGTGTTCCGCCCAGCGGAATGCGTGTGCGGTTATTGCCCGCCATATCTCTTTTATGTCTATTAATCTTTGTTAAACTTACCTAATGTGAAGTTAATAAAAAATATTTTTATTTTTTTTCTAAAAACCAAGGTTAAATGGATAAACTGTTGGGGTGAGTGACTCTTAACCATAGTTATGGATGTTAAAAGGGACACATGGCATCCCGTGGAGGCATGCGATCATCCATTTCCCTTCTTAATCGTGGTTAAGCTTAATTAATGTAAAATTAATAATTTTTTATATTATTTTTAAAAACCAAGGTTAAATAGATAATCCTAGGGGTGAGTGAATCTTAACCACAATTTATGGGTGTTAAAAGAGGCACGTGGCATGCCGTGGTTAAACTTAACTAATATAAAGTTAAGCAAAACATTTGATCACTTTTGTCTTATATAAACGGTTATAACATGGGCTATTTGGAAATTACCAAAAATTAGGCTACATTTATAAGAGATAAATATATGAAAGAGTGAGGGGTAGTATGGGACTTAAGTACAAACTCAATCACATTTTTTGGTCTTACGTAAATAATTGTAATAAGGGCAATTTTGGAATTATAAAAAAATAGGCTACGTTTTTAACCAATGAATTCTCATTTTTGCACGTGAGATGCACGTGAGAGAGAGGGGAGGGAGAGAGAGACTGGTAAAAGGAATCATAGTGAGGGCATTTGCAAAAAAAAAAAAAAAGGAATATTTTGGGTGTAGAAACTTGAGGGACATTTTGGTATAACAAAAAAAGGGGGTGGGCGGGGCCTTGGCGAGACGTTCTTATTTAGAAACGTTTTGTCAAGAGAGCGATTAGTCCGATTATGCCATTAAGGTAGTCATGTGTCCCTTTTAACACTCCTTAACTGTGGTTAAGATTCACCCACCTCTAAATTTCACCCACTTATCCTTGGTGTTTTTAAGAAAATATATTAAAATAATTTAATCATTGGAGTTATTGAATTCTAATTAGGAATTTAAAAAAAGTAATATTTTTTACTAAATACCAAGGATAAGTGGGTGAACTTTAGAGGTGGGTACACCCCCCGCCTCTTGCGTGAGTTGTAAGGGTGTGGCCTTCAGTGGAGGGAGGTCTGGGGATCCAATCCCTCCACTGGGGGGTATGAGTTGCAAGAGCTCCAATGCCCAAGATAACATTTGATTGTACTAACGGAGGTAAATGACGTCGACACCCAAAAAAATAAACATTAGGGGTGAGTGATTTTTTTTTTGGAAGGTAAGCTGGGGGGTGAGTGAATCTTAACCACAATTGGAGTCTGGTTACGCCCTTGAGGTTGCCACATGTCTCTTTTGACACCTCTTAATTATGGTTAAGAATCACACACCCTTAGGGTTCACCCACCTATCCTAGGTTTTAGAAAAAAAATATGAAAACAAATTAACCATAGGAGTTGGTGAATTTTAATCAAGGTTTAAAAAATTAATTTTTTTTTCTAAAAGCCAATAATAAGTGGGTGAAACTTAGGGGTTTGCTGTGTCTCTTTTGACACCCTTAAACTGTTGTTAGTTGGAGATAAGTGGGTGAACCTTAGCGGTGAGTGAATCTTAACCATAGTTAAAAAATATATAATAGTAAAGAATTTCAAGTCTAAAAAGTCTAATATAAGTGAGTAAAGGGGGTAGTATGGAAATCAAGTAAAATATTCAATGAAAATTTTGTCTTATATAAATGATTACAATGGGGGCAATTTAGGGATGTAGAAAATATTAGTCTAAGGTTTCTAAGATTAATGAATGATAGAAGTGAAAGGGCATTTTTAGAATTAATGAAAATATCAATTAACGTTTTGAGCAAATGAATCTTTTTATATTAGTAGAGAAGAGATAGAGATGAATAGATAATATATATAATTTTTATTAATATATATAAATAAAAAATATTATTATTTTTTACATTTGAAGCCTACCCGAGCAAGGCCGAGCCGAACACACCACTAAGAGTGGACGCGGCAGTCCGTTTCCCGTTTCCCTTTTTCGTTTAAAACTTTAAATGGCCATATGTTCCTACGTCATATTTCTATAACCAATGACCTTAAAGTTCACTTATTTATCCTTAGTTTTTAGGAAAAAATATAATTTTTTTTAACCCTAAGAGAGTTAGTGAATTTTAACGAGGATTAAAAAAAAAATTAATTTTTTTTCTAAAATCTAAGGAAAGGTGGGTGAACTCTAGGGGTAAGTGAATCTTAACCATTGTTAAGGTGTGCCAAAAGAGACATTGCAATCTCAAGGGCGTAATCAGACTCCAACTGTGGTTAAGATTCACCTACTCGTAGGGTTCACCGACTTATCATTGGTTTTTAGAAAAAGATATTAATTTTTTTAAACCTTAATTAAAATTCACTAACTCCTAGGATTATTATTTTTTTCATATTTTTTTAACAACCAGAGGTAAGTGGGTGAATCTTAACCACAATTAATGAGTGTTGAGAGAACACATGACAAACTTAATGGCATAATTATACTCCTCACTCTCTTGGCAAAATGCTACGAAAGAAGAACGTTTCTCCAAGGCTCTATCTGCCCCTTTTTTACTATACCTAAAATGCTCCTTAAACCTTTTGATTTTCAAAATATTCCTATGTAATATTTCTATTTTCTAATAACCAACACGTCCCTCACAATTATTTATATTTCCTTAAGTTTTTATGTCAAAAATATTCTTTAATTTTTTTTTTCAAAAATACTATATAATTTTTTTTTTTATATATATATAAATAAAAAAAAAATTATTATTTTTTACATCTCAAGCCGAGCCGAGCCGAGCAGAGCAGGAGCCGAATACACCCCGAAGCGTGGACGCGCGGTCTGTTTCTCATATCCCCCTTTTCGTCTCAATTGTTCTGGAACGTTCCCCACTCACACTCAGCTCAACGGCTCTCTTCCTCAACCGACCTCATTTTCTGCTCTCAAACCCTCTCCAGACGCTCCTTATACTCCATTCAAAACCCTAATTGGCTTTTTCTCTCAGCCTCTTCGTTCATCTCTCTCTCTCTCAGCCTCTCGAAGATAAACCCTAGTTTTCATACCAGAATAACAATCTATAAATAAAAAGGTTGCAGAAGAAACCCTAGTTTTCCCTCTCGAAGATAAACCCTAATTTCCCAAACTCAGTCTAGCCGTCTGCTTCTCTCAGATCTTCAATAATCGTGAGACTCTCTGCAATTTTCATCTCTCATTTTTTCGCTAATTCTTCTTCACTTCGCTCTTCCAGTAGATGTTTTGATTCATTTCCTCGATTTTCTTTTGGTTTCTTTGTTTTAGGTTTTCATGATTTTTTTGTTTTGATTTTGGTTTTTGGGTTTGATTTGTAGCCTTTCAAGCGATATGTGGAGTTCGGCTCTCGTGAATTACGGGAAAGATTATGGGAAACTCGTCGTCATAGTCGATATTATCGATCAAAATCGGGTATGTGTTTTGATTCAGTTCATGTAGAGTTCAGAGATCTCTTTCTTTTACAATTTCTAGATGGAGAGGATAGTTCATATCTGTTAAGAAAAATCGAAGAACCCGAAGCTTTATGTCTTTATCTGCTTCATCAGTAACTGCTATATGTTTCAATGGAAATTTAGGGTTTTATAAGGTTCCTGATTTATTTTCAATTTCTTCTATATTTGATTCATCAAACACCTACGACTGTTGCTAAGAGAGTTTGTGACCTTCTAGATTGTTATTCTCCAAATGGCCCAGTTGCAAATGGCTTCAAAAGGATTTTTTCTTTCTTTCCATACCAGATGATCCATTTCCCCAATGCATGCTGCTATCACATGCTTTTGAAGAGGAACATATGGCTGTCTGGGCCTTTGTACTAGGGATCACTCTACACTACAGTGATTTATTTTCTGGTCTATCGGTGAACTTCTACCAAGTAGCTGTTCCTGTATAGAGTTTTGATGGGATCCATCTCAATTTTCTCAACTCAAAGAATTTTTTCTCTTTCTATTTTTATGGATTATTTGTCTTTAGAATTGTATAGATTGCGCAAGCTTCACATTTGATTTAGTTTTAAGAATTGGGTCAGAATCCGACCACAATGATGCTCTTGAACCAGTACTTGTGTCTAGGTTTGCTTACCAATTTACTCCCAAAGTATGGGATGGCCAGATTGAAGTTTGACGATGTTTATTTTATTTTTTCACATATCATTTTTCTTATATGAATGCCTCATCATAGTTACTATGAAGTATACAGTTCAACGACTAACAAAGACAATGTTTATTTGGATTCTTAGGGAAGTTGCCTTTACAAGAGGACTCTGTAAAACAAGAAGATGGGTTTAGTGTATACGCTAGTAAGTTGAGCACTGGTCGTTTGGAAAATAAAGAATTCAATGAAAGTGAGGATGTGGAAGAGGTGGAGGGAGGAAGAGGGCATTTGCCATTTGAATGAGGTATTAAGATTTCTATTTGTCCTTGGTGTTTTGATCCTTTCTATCTAGGGTTTTCTGCAATTTATCCATATCATCCAACTGAAGCTGCATATTTCCTCTCTCCAGCTATGGTTTTTTTTTTGCAATTTACCCATTTCTCGAGCTACGGTTTTATGCAGAACCTCAAAAAAAATAAAAATAACGGTTAGATTTCTATTCTATTCATCATTCAATTAATATCTCTGGTTTATAGTTGTTTTCGTTGGATTATTCGCACCGAAACTTCTCTAAGTTTAGCAAAATTATCCTTTCCATTTGGATTGATTTCTGTAATTTTGAGTAAACTCAACAGTCCTATGAATCAGTTTAAGATCACAAGATGGATAGGAATTATAGTTATTTATATTTTGGATAGAATCGAGAGACTATTTGGATGATATGGTTTATGTAGGGCTTGATATTTTACTGAATATTTGGTTGTAACGCTTTGAAATATATGCAGTCCTCAGGTAAATGTTGATATTAATTTCTATCGGGTTGATTTATTATGGAACTAGCGGGTGGCACGTGCGATGCACATGAGAGCGAGGGCAAGGAGTTAACCACAATTAATAGGAGTTAAAAGGGACACGTGTTAACCCGTGGGTGCGATTGAACTTGCTAGTGGCACGTGCGATGCACGTGAGAGTGAGGGGAAGGAGTTAACCACAGTTAATAGGAGTTAAAAGGGACACGTGTAAACCCACAGGTGCGATTGAACTCTCCCCGAGTTCAATCGCGATTGGCAGATGAGCAAGGGGTAGTTTGGAAATTAAATCAAAGGCGAGGGGTAGTTTGGGTTTTAAAGCAAAACATTAAATCAAAATTTTGTTTTTATATAAGGGTAATATGGGAATTTCAGAAAAATCATCTACGCTTGCCTCTGCCATGGTATGCTAGTGTCTAACACGGGAACAAAATGTTACATAAATGTAACATATATTATCTAAACTTATTAGTAGATTGTGAGTATTTTTGGTTGAAAATCCTAATCACTTAACCCACTCACACACACAGTAGAAGGTGAGTATACCGAATCTAATGATGTCATTTATGTGAATACATTCATATTGACACCCTAAAGAGAACAAAAACATAGAAGGAATGAGAATAGAGACTAAAATTACAAAGACAATACCGTGAGACTCAGAATACAAAAAATTATACCCCAAACATAAGAGAAATGAGAAAAGAGGGTAAAATCCAATGAAACCAAAAAATTATATAGATCATCTGAACATGCTCATGAAAATTCTACTCCCAAGAGAATAGAAGGGAATGAGAGAAGAGGGTAAAATCCAAAGAAACCCAAAAATTATATAAATCATCTTGAACATGTTCATGAAAATAATTCATACAAAAATTGCAAATATGGGAATCGTACCTTTACATCATGAGAGCAGGGAAGACCAACGTAATTCAGCAATTTTTTTAGTTATCTATGAAACTACCTAATCAGAGTAGAGGGATGAAAAACCATTAATCAAACCAATAAACCAAAAAGAACAAAAACATAGAAGAGAATAGAGACACGGGAGAAGAAGAACAAAGAAAATGGAGGATGAGGAAGAACAAAGAAGGTTAAAATAACTTTACGTTGGCGTTGTTTTAGATGTGAACATAGTGATGTTATGGAAAGGGGTGCTGTTATGTTTTTTTTTTTTCACATGAACAAAGTGATGTTTGGGGCTGTTCTGGGCATAGAAAGGGGTGCTGCTTGGATAATGTTTTGGTTGTAAAAAGTGGATATATTTTGGACATGTTTTGGGGTTGTTTTAGGCGTGAACATAGTGCTCTTATGCAGTTGTGTTAGACATGAACATAGAGAGGCTTGGGACTGATTTGGGCGTGCAAAGGTGTGCTGTTATGGGGTGATTTTTTCCAGCATGAGATAAGATAGAATAGATGGATCATTGAGTATCTTGGAAGTGAAGGAGGAGTAAAATAAAAGTAAAATTAGGGATTGGATTAGAAGAAAGAGTGTAAAATTCTTAGAAACCCTAAAATAGATGGAGCATTGAGTATCTTGGAAGTGAAGGAAAAGATTAAAATAAAAATGAAATTAGGGATTGGATTAGAAAAAAGAGTGTAAAATTCAAAGAAACCCTAAAATTATATAGATCATGTACATATGGTAAAGGAAATAATGCAAATAAATTGAAATTTTAGATCTGGGAAGCTACGTTTTGGGGTTGTTTTTGGCATGAACATAGTGCTCTTGTGCAGTTGTGTTAGACATGAACATAGAGAGGCTTGGGACTGATTTGGGCGTGCAAAGGTGTGCTGTTATGGGGGTGATTTTTTCATATGAACAAAGTGATGTTTGGGACTGTTGTGGGCATGGGAGGTTGGGGATGCAGTTGGGGCTGTTTTAAAAGTCATAAAGAGGCTTCAGTTGGACGTTGAAGTAGTTGGGGAGAGAAGCCTGATGTTGTGCGTTTGTTCCCGCTTCGGTGCTTCCATACGTGAAGAAGGTAGGATATGGGAGAGGTCGTTGGTTAATTAATAATTCATCCAAATCATCCCCTTTAGAGAAAAAAGGTGTGCTGTTAATCCAAAAAAACTGATCCAGTGAAGGATAAAGACTCAACCTTTTAATAGAAAGAGATCGGAAACCTTATGGAAGCATCAAATTCGTGAAGGAGGAGGACCCAGATAGTGAAACACCAAGTGGACGAAAACCCACCAACAAAGGGGCCAAGGGCCCTAACCACGAAAATTTGCCAAACTTTATTATAGAAGAGGTTTGTTGGTTTGCTAGAAGAACCAGTAATCCTAAATGATATTATATACTGAAACCAAGATTTTATTTAGAAAGGAAAAAAAATTAACATTAACAGATGAGGAAGTAAAATCCATTTGTATTTGGTAGCTAATTATAGAAATCCTTATAATTACTTATTTTTTCAAGCATGAGATAAGATAGAATAGATGGAGCATTGAGTATCTTGGAAGTGAAGGAAATGAGTAAAACAAAAATGAAATTAGGGATTTGATTAGAAGAAAGAGTGTAAAATTCAAAGAAACCCTAAAATTATATAGATCATGTACATATGGTAAATGAAATAATGCAAAATAAATTGAAGTTTTAGATATGGGAAGCTATGTACCTTGTGAAATTAGGATTATGTTTATAGGGAATAAACCATTAGATCAGAAAATCTGAGGTTATCTCAGCAATTTATCCGATATCCATGGGACTACTTGATCTAAAAAGGAGGAGGAAGAAAAACCTATTAATCAACCTCATAAATAAAAGAGAATTTTTTTTTAGAAATACTGGCCCATAAAGAAAAGGGAAAAAAAATTAGAAATACTAGAGAAGAAGAACATAGAAGAAAGGAGGATGAAGGGAAAAAGAAAGAAGTTGAAAAAGAAGTTTACCGTGCTCTAACTCTTGACGCCGGCGTGAGAGAAGAGTGAAGGTCAGAGGAGCAGCAGGCGACGGCAGCAATCATCAGGGAGCGGCAGCAAGCGATAAGGGGCGAGAGAGAGGATGAGAGCGTGAGGGAAGAACTGAATTGAGGAAATTGTAAGAGGGAATCGTGCTATTAAAAGGCATTTCAGTAAGTTATTTGGAAATTACTTAAGTGCCCTAACTTGATCACTATAATCAAAGTAGTAGACGGAAATAATGGAGGGGTTTATGGTCTTAAAATTGGAAAAATTCAGGCTACGCACCAAGCCCTGCTTCTCTTATTGTAATAGTAAAGATAATGTGGTTCTATGGAGGGATTGATAATTGGGGATCTTCACTTTGGTAGGTGAGCAGTTTTAACGGTTGATTTATTTATGCGGACTGGTATTGTTGTTTTCCGGTGTGAATGATTGAGATGGTGAGCAATTTTAGTTATTTATATTTGATGGATTTTTCTGAGAAAGCCCGAGTGAAAATGAATTTTTATGGAAGTTTATCCACCCCCTTTCTAGGGTCATCAATTCCACTTTTTATCTCTCACGTGTGACCATGTCATTCTTTCTCTTGATTTTGTTCTTTAACACTCACCTAAACGACTTTAGCAACTCCAGCTTGGTTTAAAAGCTGAGCGGAGCTTTGGCTATCACCTTCAAAAGGAAAATCCCATTACAAAAATCTTGGCGTCTTCCCAGGTAAATTAAAAAACTAAAGAAGAGCACAAAGAACTGAAGAAGAGCGAGTGAGTTAGAGAGAAAAAGTCTCTCCCTTTATTTCTTCTCACATGGCCATTATTAGCAACAAAGATCACAAACCCATTTCTTGAAATCTATTTTTTTTTGTTCCCTTGAGATTTTCCACTACCCAAGAGAGAGACGAAATTCAGTGGGTTTTTTTTAGCATTAGATCTTATTTTTGCTCAAGAAGATTATGAAATTTGAGATGAGATCTAAGCATTAAAACCCATGATGTAACTGAATTTTCTTGCCAGATTTGAGTTAGCTTTGTTTTTTTTTTTTTTTTAATCTAGGTTTTTCTTGATTTCTCTGCTTCTTTAGCATTTTGGAGTTGATTTTATCAAATGAGATTGAGAATTGTAGCATTCTTCAAGATTTGAGCTCACATTTGGTTTTCTGATCTGGGTTTTTTCTTTTGGGTCTCGTTGGTTTCTAAGTAAATCGATGGAAGAAGATCAAAAGCAGAAGCATGTATGCAAGTTCTGCAGGAAGATTTTTCCCTGTAGGAGGTCCTTGGGAGGTCATATGAACGTGAATTCTGCTAGGAGTAATCTTCTTCTTCACAAGAGGATTCCTTAAAACAAGAAAATGGGTCTAGTGTATGCGCTGTTAAATTGATCCCTGATCATTTGGAAAATGAAGAATTCAATGAAAGTAAGTATGTCAAAGACATAGAGGAGGAAGAGGTCATTTGGCATTTGAATGAGGTATTAAGATTTTTACTTCTCCATGATGTTTTGATCCTTTCCAGCTAGGGTTTTCTGCAATTTATCCATATCATCCAACCGAAGCTGTATATATCCCTATCTCTAGCTAGGGTTTTCTGCAATTTACCCATTTCTCGAGCTACAGTTTTCTGCAGAACCTAAAAAAATTAACAGTTAGATTTCTATTTCATTCATCATTCAATCAATGTCTCTGGTTTACAGTTGTTTGCGTTGGATTATTCGCAAGATGAATAAGAATTAGAGTTATTTGTATTTTGGATGAGATACTATTTGGATGATATGGTTTTTGTAGTGCTTATTTTTCTGAATATTTAGTTGTAACACTTTGAAATTTATGCAGTCCTTAATGGTAAATGGTAAAAATTAACAGAAGATCTTACCAATATTTCTTCAGATTTCCGCCATTGTGAGAGTCAGGGTCCCCAATCAGCGTGAACAGGTCTCCTGTTTGTGCTAGCTCTCACTTCGTTCTCTGTATCTCATTTGCAAATGCCTCTTGCATGAGAATCTAACGATCCTTTCTTCCCATTTTCCATATATTTTTATGATCTGTTTGTTTTGTATTTGTTTTCTGATTTTACAGTTAGGGTTTTGATGGGATCCATCTCAAATTTCTCAATTCAAAGAATTTTATCTCTTCTACTTTCTTCTTGCAAAATGGTATAAAAAAACATTGCATAAGTAACTCCCATCTCAATTTTCTGATTTCACGGTTAGGGTTTTGGCTTTAGTTTGCTACAAAAAAAAGCCCTAACGAGGTTGAGAGTTGGGAATGGAAACAACTATTTATTTGAGCTTGTGCCAATGTCCATGTTTCATTTGAGATTGGGAAGAAGTCGAGGGTTTTTTGGGGTTTTAGTTTTTTCTCCAATTTGGATTGGGGAGCAGATTGGGCTTTGGATTTTTCCTCTTGGATTGATCAGAGTATTGAGGTTGTCAGATTCTGGGTAAGTTTATATATATATATATATATATTTGAGGTTTTGAGATTCTGGGTAAGTTTATATTACTTTTGTGTTACTTCTGTTAGAGATTTAGGAATATATATAGTTAGGTAATTCGAATTTCAATGGACTACGTTTTAAATCCTTGAAAACCCATGTTAGATACTTCTTGCAGTGTAAGCTTTACTAACAGTTGTTTCTATTCAGTTCCTTATAAATTTCCTCATTACTTGCTTGTATAACTTCATGTTAGAAAATCGAGGAGAGCTTCAATTCTCTAAATTCATACCCCCCCCCCCCCCCCCCCAATTTGAAGTAACCCTGTTTAGGCTCATATGGAGGGTATTCTTGATTATATTTTGGTGTATTAGAGCAATGTGAGAAAGTTTAGAGGTCTAAACTTTTCTGGGTAATTTGGTCTCCTTAAGTCCAATTTCCGCCAAAAAATGAATTTTAGAAGGTTGGGAGTTTCCCCAATTGTGTTCATCGTATTCTTTTTGTGTGATTGCCAATGGTTATCTCTTGAGATGTAAGTTGATTCAATATAATATAGTAGATTGTACTGATTTTTATTTCTACTACATTAGTTATTAGCTTTAGCTTGCTCACTTCCCATACACTGGTGATGTTTGGTAAGAAGGACCAAACGTGACATTGTTGGGGACTCATTGATGAAGCCAAGATGTATCCAAAGATACTGTAACTTGTTCAACACCACTTGCATGATGGGTAATTTGAAAGTGAGGGAAATTTGTATATGAACACCTTTTATTTATCTATTTACCATGTCGAATGTTGAATTTGTTCTTCTTCTGCTGGTTTCCCATGCGAGTGCCAATATCCTATAGCCATGGTGATGGTAATCTGAATAGGCTACCTAATCGAGTTTTCGATCTATGCTCTCATGTTTAATGTTTCTTTTCTACATTCACAGGCACGTCCTTTATGCTATTTATGGATATGTTCTATATGATACTCGGCTTGCAGCGTATGTTATTATGATAGTACGTTTATTATGAGTTTTAACGTGGGCTTATGTGAGATTTATGATGTTTTCTGAAATAATAAGGATAATGCAAACTGACAAAACTGACATCGCACAAAGGACACAACCTCACTCCAACACATCATCTTGAAAGACATCACCACAATTGAGTCCATCCCCTAGTGTTTGTAAAATCTGGGCAGGCTATAACATAGGTAATCTTTTAGATTTGCTGTTGAAATAGACAAATCATGTAGTTTTTGTGTGCCAATCAATATGAAATATAAGGAGGCCTCAGTGCTCAAGTGGTACATACCATGATGGCATGACTAGAAACTGGTGAGTGTTATCACAGACTTTTAGTCCTATATGTCTGGACAAACTAAACCAAGAATGTTACAAACATGTAATTACCAATTTACAACTTAGAAACTATGAACAAATAAAAGAAGGAAAATTAACAGCAATAAAGAGAAATGAAAATATCTGAACTATTTGTTGTTTTGGTTTTAAGATTAGCATAGCACACCACCCTTGATCCTCTGACCCATAGGTTTTATTTCAACTACTTTACCGTCAAAGACAGAGGGGGGAGGGGAGGGGAGGGGAGGGGGGGGGGGGGGGGGGGTAAAATCTATGAACTATATTTTTCTTACACACCATGTCAGTTTATTTGATCCCCACTGCGCCTGCTTTATGTTTATAAGGTGATTTTTATGTTCAATTTTTAACATTTACAACTTCCTACAGCTAGTTGGTTATTATTACCCCTATTTTGTTTTCTGGAGTTTAAATAGTTTGAGGGTGCTAATGGGTTATGCCATGTAATGCATTTTGGGATTTAGAACAATTATAGGACAAATTATTTGATTTTTTGTGGGTTTTAGAAGAACATTTTCATTTTGATATACACTTTTTTTAGTGAACACCAAATTTTCAAAGATTTCAAAAGGGAAATGAGGCCAACAGCTCTATGTTTCTCAAGGTAGTGACCAAAGTAGTATTTTTTTTTCATTAGTGTTACACCATCTGAATTAAACAGAGGAATTTTTATCACTTAAGCAATAATGGTGCTTTTGTCTTTTGGAAATTTTAGGAATTTGGCATTTCATGATGATGAATGGGCATCTCACTACCGCTGCAATTAACCACGACCTTGGTTCCATTTGGCAAAGTTGGGCAGAGTTATTCCAAGCCAGTGCATGAGATGTTTCCAGAGCTGGGATTATGCCCTCTGGTCGAGATAATCTTTTACAAAGGACAGTCCATTGGTGCCTATGGATGAAGCTTGCATCCTCAATTGTGGCTTCTGCAAAAAAATGTGTTATATTGTTTGGATCTTTTGGTCCACAGTTGCTCGATGATATTGCCGGATATTGAAGGTAATCCCTATTGCTCTCTCGATTTCCCTCTTCCTTTCTTTCTATGTCTTGATGTTCAAGTTTCTGGCTCACATCAGTGGGAGAGAAGCTCACACCAGCGATCTCCGGTCATTCATCTCCTCCGGTCAATTTTTGTGGTTCATGACTAGATCGCTTACCTTCGATAGCCATCATCTCAGGTAAACTTTCTATCTCCATGTATTCACTCTTTTCATTTTATTCTTTGTTCATTTTATCTTGATTTATTCATTTTATCTCGATTGCCATCCAAGAAAATTGTTTCTCTTCCGTTTCTTTCATCTACAGTTTCATAAAGAGAACTGCTCGTGTCGTTGTAAGCAACTTCCATTCACATTCAATTTTAATTTTTTGTTTTTAGGTTTCTTTGTATCTGATTCAATTTCTAGTTATTGTTAGTTCCTGAAATTTCTCTGTTAGTGTTATTTTGATTATCAACTTACATTTAGACTTAGCTCTTCAGTGGTAGTATATTCCAGAACTGCAAAGGGCTAATGGATGAATGACATGTAAATTGTAATCTATGTCTGTAGTGTACCCAAAGAGTGCATTAGTATTAGGTACCCCCAAAGTATGCAATCCACTCTTTTGGGCCATTGGATTATACCGTATGCTTGGATTATACCGAATGTAGTCAGGGTTGTGTTTTGATTCTTCAATGTAGTTTTTTTTCCCTGGTTTATATTGGCATTTCTTGGAGAATATTGTGATCTAATTGTTTGAAATTCTGAAAGGTAGATAGTAGGCAAATTGACTAAAACTTAATGGATTCCCAACACTGATCAAAATTTCTCTCTAACACAAGCCAGTATTTCACAAAAATTCCTCACTAAATAGCAAGAGACAGTTGTCCAAAAGTTGACACAGATAAGAATAATAAGAGACAGTTCTGGAAAGGCATGAGTATGCAACCATAGATAGTGTAAATTTGATGATTTTCTACTTTCGAATCTCAATACGAAAAGCTTTTTGTCTTACCTGTAGATCAATAATTTGACTTGTATACATGTTATTCTGATTTTTTGTTACTGTTAAGTTTTAACATAGATTGATTCTGATATAAGTTTGAGAAATTCATAAGGTTTTTTGTTAGGCTACAATCTAACATGGATACTGTATGGAGTTTAAAAAATTGGTGAAAGGAAAATGCGTATAAGGTTATGTAATCAGATTCAATATATTAAACTACAAGATCTCTTTGGTTGGACCCATCATTTGATCTACGAGTCCGATTTTCATGGCTGTCAGATCTGCATCTACATGTGTTTGACCCAAGGGAATTGATATTGAGAGTCCAAACTCGAATAGTTTGGCAACATTGTGTTGGTCTAAGTAAATTCTGTAGGAATGTATTAGTTGATGGATGATGGGCTTGGAAGTCCCATTATGGAGATTAGGCAACTGCATCTGCTATCTCGGTTGGATGGAACTAAAAATTCAACTAAAAAAACCATTTGAGCTGGTAGAACTGTTCTCAAAGAAATAGAAAAAAATCGAATCATAATCAATTTAGTGCCGAGAGCTTTCCCAAGAATGATAATCAAAGAAAAGAAATGAAAGAGGTGAAGATTTCCCATGAGCTAGACTTGGGTGCAGCACAAATAGTAGAAAAAAATTGGATAAAAACATACATGGATTGAATGTAATGCGGTACCTTTTTCTATGATGAACTAGAAAGTGGCTTTAACTCCATGAATTCAAGTGCTGACCGGTACAAAAAAATGGGGGGTCTTTCGGCAAGTGCTGATAAGGAGAGACGAAACTAAAGGTAGCTAGCTTCTTAATTCCTTATTGAATTTATTTATTTTGGTAATTATGTCATGGTTTGAGAACCTTGGATGTCTGAAATTGGTTTATGTTTATAAGAAAGGAAGAAAAAGAATAGTGTGGATGAAAAGCTTCTGCTCCCTAATTGAGTCAATAATCTGAACATTACAAGACTTGGGCTTTTTTGTCCTCTAGGAGCCCATTCAAACACTGTACAGACCTGTTAGGAAGTCGGAACCCATAACCCAAGATCACAAGGCCCTTCTGTAATGACCCAGAATTTTAATATAATAAAATTATGCGTTTATGGGTCCTTAATGGAGGTTAATTAGTTAATTATTTGTAAAATTGGTAAAAAGTGGATTTTGTTCGGGATTGGGTTGTACTGGTAAAACTTCAGTGTTTTTCCTCGAAAATCGTACATAATATGCGAGACTATCTAGATGATCACCTATCGTTCCAGTTCCGTCGTGTATCGATTCGCAAGATCACGGGAGTCTTAACTGTAAGAAAATCGAGAAAACCAGGAAATTCCAGATTTTTCCGGATTTAGTGGGAGTCCATAATTGTTAAGAATTCTAATAGAAATCCGTGCGGTTGGTACCACAGCGTGCCGGTTGGTCGTGAGGATGATCGTCTGTCGTTTCAGCAATTAATTGTTTCATATGAAGAAGCGACAACGTGTTTTGTGTCCGAAATCAGAAAATTAGTGGGTTTTGAAATTTTCTTCCGGACTAAAGTGCAGCTGTCAAAACTCAGTATTTTTTCCCGAAATTTTTATAGTAGGTCGGACTGCCCCAAGTTCGGTCACCTAAAGTTTTGTCAAAATCGGATGTCATTAAGTAGGACTTCAGAGGCCATATACACGAGAGAAGGCGGAAAATTAGTCAAACGGTCAAACCGTTGACTTGGTCAACGGGACCATTTATTATGGTCATGTGTTATGCACATGACCTTATCTATATAAAATGGAGGACAACCTCCCCCATTTCTCACGTTCTGTATTCAGGGGGGAGGTTCTGCCACAACATTTTAGAGAGAGTGAGGAGAGAGAAAGGAAGAAAGAGAAAGAGGAGAGAGAAAGGGAAAGGGAGGTCCCCTTAGGGATTTTCGACGTCTCTGACGCATTGGCGGCGTCTGATTTCTTTCCTGATGCCTTGATTTGAGTGTAGAGAGATAGAGAGAAAAAGGTAGAGAGAGTGAAAGTTAGAGAGAGAGGAGCTTTATCTTGGGGTTGATCGCCCTTCCGGACATGTTGGCGGTGCCCCTTTTTGCACTAGCTGCCTCGAAAAGCGTGAATCAGGTAAAACCCCTCTTTTCTTCTCTTTTTTTTTCCTTATTTTGTTAGTCTTTTATCTGAAGTATATGCATGTCTTTTGACGTGAATGAAAAAGGGTCGGAGACCCTTATGTGATATTGTGAATTTTTGTGGATCTTCGGGGAGCCCAGATCGGGTCCCGGGTAAATTGTATCGTCACTCTAGGGTGACAAAAAGTTGTTTTGCAGGTCGTATAAGGCTATGGAGACATCCATTAGCCTGGAAACGTTCCCTAACGGAACGGTGTGCTACTGGAGTTGGTTCACGGGCGCGAGACCCAAGTATTTCAGTTAATCAAGCGAGGCTTAGGTTAACTGAGGTTAGAAAATCTAACCAGGGTTAAGTATAGTCCGTGGTTCCTCTTTGACTAGGTCAGGAGAGACGGTGTTCAGTAGGGCCCGGGGTTCCTCTGTGACTGATAGTCAGGAGATGTCGGTCTGTTTGTCTAGATCGTCCGTGGTGCCTCTTGGACTAGGTCAGGAGTGGCGGTGTCCTGCATGGCCTGTGGTTCTTCCGTGACTGATAGTCGGGAGATGTTGGAGTCCTAAGGAGTTTAACATGGCGGAACATCAGATAGTGTATAGTCCGGGGTTCCTCTCTGGGTGGGTCAGAAGATGTCGGCACCGTGTCTATCGGGGTCCCTTCTTGGTGGAATGTCAGGAGATGACGACATTGGTAAAGATGTCAGAGTTCCTACGTAGACTAGCCGGAAGATGACGGTAGGCAGGTTGGTCGGGGTTCCTTCATGATTGATACACAGGGCGATGACGGCAAATACACGGTAGATGTGGCCTGTCGATTGAATGGAAAAGTATGTCCTTATTGGGCGAATGCCCATGGTGTGTGTGTAAACTTCGGACACGAAGTGATCTACCGACTCAGGGTTGGTGTATTTGTCTGAGTTGGTGGACTCATGGTTCGGTATGGAATCGTCGGATTCCAGGTGAGTTGGGTTGGTATACCCAAGGTTTGGTCGTGTTCGGGTGAAAGCCGGAACGTGTGTGAGTCTAAATGACTCAATGTATTATGGTTATGATTTAGAGACTTTAAGCTGAACATTTGTGGGCTGTGGCCAATTAATAGAGTCTCAGGACTCGAAATGAAACATGATTGATGATTGAAATGATAACTTGGTAATATAATGCATTCATAATTGAACCCCATAATTGGAAAGTAATGTGAGGTCGGGAACCTCGGTAAGGGTGACGTAACCCTAAGTGACCTTGGGTCACAGTTTAATATATACTGTTCTATTTTATTGTACCATGCAAATTGAACTGTTTATTATATCATTATTGATGCGTGTTATTATGTGGAAAATAGTTTAGAAGGATTGTGGTTTTATTGGGCTTCAAAGCTCACTGACTTTTTATGTCAGCAGATCTTGGAGATCTCGGAGCTGCTGAGTAAGTGAAAAGTCCAACTGGACATTTTAGAAGCTTGTACAAACTGTACCTGGCGTGATAAAGGGGCCTACTTTTGTAAAACAAACTTGATGTAAATAATACAGGTATATGGTTTGTATGATGGCTATTGTGATGACAGGTTATATGCTTTTTGGAAGCATTTGATAAATGTTTAAATTTCCCGTATTTTCGCGGGTAAAGTCTTCCACTTGCGTGATTTGAGGAACGGACGCGCGTCTCGGAACTTGATTCCCTAGGCGCGGTTTCGGGGCGTCACACCTTCACTAATCACGCCCCCTCTTATTTCTTTTCTTTTACGAAAATATGAGAACTTCTCTTAAATAGACTTAAACGCCTTTACAGAGATTATTAGATGTTCTAGGCACATAATAATAGATTAAAACATATATGCCTTAGAGAAAGGCGATGGTCCCGATGACAAAGGCGATGGTCCCGATGACAAAGGCGATGGTCCCGATGACATCTTAGGCAAGAGCACATCTAAATGCAGGGTGTCAATATTTCTCTCAACCGTAAATTTTTCATGTTTCCAAGTTAGCTTTGAAGTAGAGAAGTATGGTCATCCATATACTATTTAGTTGGTTTAGCTTGGAAGGATGCCCCATCCAATAGGTGACAGCATATTAAATGGTCTAGATTAGTAAGACCGAAAGCCACGTGTATAGTCTGAGTTGTAAGATGTATAAGGGACTATGCTCCTAAGGAGCAACCAAAATGGAATTTGATGGAAATGCCTTCTACCACCATTACTTCCTAAGTCTCCTCTTCCAATCTTTGCCTTTTAGAATGTGTCCATTGTATGCTTGTGGGATGGTCTTCCACTTTTCGGTGGGGTGGGGAAATTAGGGATATCTTATCTTGAGAAGGACATCCTCTATTCTTCCCCCTTGTGTCTCTCTTTTGTTCTTCCTGTTTTCCTTTTGTTTTAGTTTGCTTTAGTTTATATTCCTGTAAACTGCGCTTATTTCTCTTTTGATTTATGAATACACTTGACATTTACGGATCAAAAAAAAAAGTCTCCATATTTGGCACTACTTTTTTCTTTTGGTCTGAATCTTGCAATGCTACTATCTAAATGTTCGTGTCTGGGTAGTTTTAGATCTGATCATAGTTTGGTTGTATTTTCTGGCTGCTTTTATTTTTTGTTGATATATTTTAGATCTGATCATAGTACGTACTCACAAGCATGAATAAACACCATAACATGAAAGTAAATGCACAAGCATGTACATCCATGGCTCCAAATTATTTTTCTTTCTTCTAGTCCTCTTTTTGGAAAATGATATGGTGGGTATTGTGTAATTTATATATGTGAAGAAGGGTTGAGCTCTGGGGTATGGACACTGAATTCCAGATTAGATGTTTCAAAAACTCTAGTTCATTTGAGCAATTGAGCCATATGCCTTCTCTTTTCTCTAATTTCACAAAAATACATAGTTCTGCTAAAACATCTGGGAGTGAAGTGCAACGGAAAGGTACATAAAACATGCCGGCTTTGTTTTTCTTTATATCACATTCCACAAATATCTTTTAATCGTGAAAGTTTGAGGATTATACAATTCAAATTTCATTTGAAGGTTAAACCTTTATTATTCCTTATGTGCAGAAGTAACAAAGGATGGCATCTTCTCTGTCGGGAAATGGAGTGCATGGTTAGAGTCTCCTCTTTATTATTATAAAATTTTGAAACCCCATGCTAAGGCTACTAGTCAATGTCCTTATTTCATAGCATGAACATTTAGTTATATTTGAACTACACTGTTTGATTCTTTTCTTACTTTTAGCCTAGCACACAAAATTCGTTGTATATAAAGATTGGGTCAGAAGGAGGGAATACCACTTTGCTATAAGCGATGCATGCTAAGTTCATAATGGAAAATTGTCTCCAAGAATGCAAAGCTTAGAATATGTATTGTTAATGATGGTCCGTTTTTGCCCCAATTTCATTACCCTAGTTTTCCACGATCTCTTATCACGTCTTGCTCTTTCTTCCATCTCAGACTCTCCTTCTGGCTGTAAATTTTCTCAAAAACCACGACCTAAACGGTGGGTTATCTCCGAAAACTGTCCTATTCCGCGGCGTCCACGGGTGAGTCTGTAACGACTCGGAATTTTAATATAATAAAATTATGTGTTTATGGGTCCTTAATGGAGGTTAATTAGTTAATTATTTGTTAAATTAATAAAAAGTAGATTTTGCTCGGGATTGAAGTGCACCAAGGAAATCTCAGTATCTTTTGGCGAAAATCGCACATAGTGTGCCGGTCGATTGCCGGGACACACCCCTACCATATCAGTTCCATCAGGTACCATTTCGCGGGACCGCGGGGCTATTATGTGATAAAATTGAGAAAAAGGGAAAATTTTCATATTTCCAGAAATTAAGTGGGACCCAATATCTGTTGGAGATCCTAATAGAAATCCGTGCGGCTGACACTAATGCGTGTCGGTCGGCCGTGGGGACTAATGTCTGTCGTCTCGGCAGTTAGTTATCTCAAACGAAGAAGCGACAACGTGTTTTGTGTCCGAAATCAGAAAATTAGTGGGTTTTGCAATTTTCTTCCGGACTAAAGTGCAGCTGTCAAAACTCAGTATTTTTCCCCGAAATTTTTACAGTAGGTGTCAGACTGCCCCAAGTTCGGTTACCTAAAGTTTCGTCAAAATCGGATGTCATTAAGTAGGACTACGGAGGCCGTATACATAAGAGAAGGCAAAAAAATAGTCAAACGGTCAACCGTTGACTTGGTCAACGGGACCATTAATTATGGTCATGTGCTATGCACATGACCTTATCTATATATAATGGAGGCCAACCTCCCCCATTTTCTCACGTTCTGTAAACAGGGGAGGTTCTGCCACACAGCACTTTAGAGAGAGAAAGTGAGGAGAGAGAAAGGAAGAGAGAGAAAGAGGAGAGAGAAAGGAAGAGAGAAAGGGAGGTCCCCTTAGGGTTTTTCGACGTCCCCGACGCGTTGGCGGCGTCTGATTTCTTCTCCGACGCCTTGATTTGCGTGTAGAGAGAAAAAAAGGTAGAGAGAGAAAGTGAAAGTTAGAGAGAGGAGCTTTATCTTGGGGTTGATCGCCCTCCCGGATGTGTTGGCGGTGCCCCTTTTTGCGCCAGTCGCCTCGAAACGAGTGAAACAGGTAAAACCCCTCTTTTCTTATCTTTTTCAGCTTATTTTGCTATATTATTTCATGTGATGTATATGCATGTCTTTTGACGTGAATGAAAAAGGAGCGGAGACTCCTATGTGATGTTGTGATTTTATGTGGTCCCTCGGGGAGCCCAGATCGGGTCCCGGGTAAATTGTATTGCTACTCTAGGATGACGAAAAATTGTTTTGCATGTCTTGTAAGGCTATGGAGACATCCATTAGCTTGAAAACGCTCCCTAATGGGACGGTGTGTTACTGGAGTTAGTTCACGGGCGCAAAGCCTAAGTATTTCAGTTAATCAAGCGAGACTTGGGTTAACTGGGGTTAACCTGTGGTTAGAAAATCTAACCAGGGTTAAGTATAATCCGTGGTTCCTCTTTGACTAGGTCAGAAGAGACGGTGTTCAGTATGGCCCGGGGTTCCTCCGTGACTGATAATCGGGAGATGTCGGTCTGTTTGTCTAGGTCGTTCGTAGTGCCTCTTGGACTAGGTCAGGAGTAGCGGTGTCCTGCATGGCCCGTGGTTCCTCCGTGACTGGTAGTCAGGAGATGTCGGAGTCCTAGGGAGTTTAAAGTGGCTGAACATCAGATAGTGTATAGTCCGGGGTTCCTCTCTAGGTGGGTCAGAAGATGTCGACACCGTGTCTATCGGGGTCCCTTCTTGGTGGAACGTCAGGAGATGTCGGCATTGGTATTGATGTCAGGGTTCCTCTGTAGACTAGCCAGAAGATGACGGTAGGCAGGTTGGTCGGAGTTCCTTTATAACTGATACCCAGGGCGATGGCGGCGAATACACGGTAGATGTGGCCAGTCAATTGAATGGAAAAATATGTACATATTGGATGAATGCCCATGTTGTGTGTGTAAGCTTCGGATACGAAGTGGTTTGAGTTGGTATACTCAGGATTGGTGTATTTGTCTGAGTTGGTGGACTCATGGTTCGGTATGGAATCATCGGATTCCGGGTGAGTTGGGTTGGTATACCCAAGGTTTGGTCATGTTCAGGTGAAAGCAGGAACATCGTGTGTGAGTCTAAATGACTCAATGTATTATGGTTATGATTTAGAGACTTTAAGCTAAACATTTGTGGGCTGTGACCAATTAATAGAGTCTTAGGACTCGAAATGAAACATGATTGATGATCGAAATGATAATTTGGTAATATAATACATTCATAACTGAACCTCATAATTGGAAAGTAATGTGAGGTCGGGAACCTCTGTTAGGGTGACGTAATCCTAAGTGACCTTGGGTCACAATTTATTATATACTGTTCTATTTTACTGTAACATGCAAATTGAACTGCTTATTATATCATTATTGATGCGTGTTATTATGTGAAAAATAGTTTAGAAGGATTGTGGTTTTATTGGGCTTTATAGCTCACTGACTTTTTGTGTCAGCAGATCTTGGAGCTGCTGACCAGTAAGTGAAAAGTCTATCTGGACATTTTGGAAGCTTGTACAAGTTGTACCTGGCGTGATAGAGGCGCCTACTTTTGTAAAACAAACTTGATGTAAATAATACAGGTATATGGTTTGTATGATGACTATTGTGATGACAAGTGTTATTTGCTTTTTGGAAGCATCTGATAAATGTTTAAATTTTCTGCATTTTCGCGGGTAAAGTCTTCTGCTTGCATGATTTGACGAACGGACACGCGTCTCGGAACTTGATTCCCTAGGCGCGGGTTCGGGGCGTCACAGAGTCTCTCTTTTTCTTTCCTCTTTTCTTCTTTGTGTTTGTTTCATTGTTCTTAACCGAGAGATGGGCGCCCCTTCTCTTGAGAAATCTCTATCTCTATTTCCTTATTCTTAACCTAGAAGGAGATTTCAGTCGGAAAGTTCTTTCCCTTTCTCAATTTTTTTACTCTCTTCTATGATTTCGCATTCTTCCACAGCCACGGTGGAGGAAACTCGGATTTATCTAAGATTCCTGTAAGTCTCTGGTGACAACTTTGATATTTGAATTCTTAATTTATGTGTGTGTGCCTTTGATGTGTTTGCCTTGGACTCACATGCACCTTCCTACTCTAAAGTGTAGAAAATAGACAATTTAGGATGAATTAAAAGGCTCTCCAAGCCTTGCGTCAAATTGGATGAGTTCTTACTCAATTTTGAGAAATTCTTCTAGACAACATAGCTTTTAGTAGTAGCATTCATGGATTCTTCATTCTTTTATAGTTTGAGGTCAAGACAAGCTTCTAATGCATGTGATTTCTGCTTATATCATTATATGTGCTACTCCTAGCTATGATTGTGACGCTCATCTATAGTCTATCTAAAGCAAAACCCTACAGGCCCAAAAAGCAACATACAACAAGTATTATGATGCTTTTTTGATGTAATTTGAGGTGCACCTTGGATTGAAATTAATGCATTACATGTTGGAAAGAGAGTTTAAGACTTGGGTGCATATAATATACATGTTGGAAAGAGAGTTTAAGACTTGGGTGCATATAATAGTTCAAGAAAATGCCGATGTAAGTCGATGCAGTTTAAAATGCTAGCAAGTTATCCATTGGCTTGGGTGGGTCTGTATTTGAGATTTATTTTTACTCAATGCATGGAATTTGATATTACATTTCAAGTTGATTTTCTTTTTCATTTTTTGAATCTCTCTTCGGCATAGGCCTTAAGTTGCAGTAAGTTTATAAGATTTTTCTTACTGGAAAATTATTTGTGTTTGTGAAGGGACTCGAACTAATGCCTCGGAGAATTTCACATTTGTCTCAGTGATGCAAGCTTTTGGGTGGGTCTATCATGACCAACAAGTATATTACAGGATATCCTGGTGCTAGATACTATGTAGGGAATGAGTGAGGATCCACTCCTTTTTTCTTCCTCTAATACTTGTAGTTTATGTCCTTTAGCTTATTCAAAAAAGTTATTTTCTTGAGTCTTTATTTTTGCATTTCCTGGTTTATTCTAATGTAAAAGCATGGAACTTGGATCAATTCAAGTACATTGACATTGCAGAATCATTATGTAAGAAGCGTGCCTTAGAAACATTTGGGTTGGATCCTACATTTTAACTTGGTCGGCCCCGAGCAAGTTGCAACCTCTGCTTTCTGGGCAGGAAACCCTTATCCGGATGTTGCTTTACATGGATCTGGACACTGCTCCAGTCCAGGTTCAGGTCATAATTCTGGAAATAATTCTATGGGAGGAGATATGTCTGGACAGTTATTTTGGCAGCCCAGCAGGGGCAGCCCTGAATGTTCTCCAATACCTAGTCCCAGAATGACAAGTCCTGGCCCCAGCTCCAGAATTCATAGTGGTGCTGTCACCCCTCTGCATCCGTGAGCTGGAGGGGCAGCTACAGAATCACTGACAAGCTGGCCTGATGATGGGAAACAACAAAGCCACCGGTTGCCCCTTCCCCTATAACAATTTCTAATTCTTCTCCTTTTTCTTCCTCGAATTCAGCAGCAATGTCTTCCTCTGTCCCACGAAGTCCTGGGAGGGCAGAGACTCCAACAAGCCCTGGTTCACGCTGGAAGAAGGGGAAACTGCTTGGTAGAGGCACATTTGGGCATGTTTATGTTGGTTTTAACAGGTCTGTATTGCATGGAGTTGAATGCTCAGATTCAGTTTCAAATCTTAGTATTATTATTTTTTCTTAACCTTGCTTTTAAGATTATGATACTGTTTGGGTCTTCCTGCATTTTCACCCTCATCACTGAGCTAAGTAGTTGTGATTGAAAATCGTAAATTTTCATGATGACAAAGAAAGCACATGAGCAATACTTTTTCTGATTTTTTTTTTGTATTTTTGAAGTCTCAGCCTAATGAAACATCCCTAAACTCAAAAACAGTTGCGGCTATTGCAAGAAAATCAAGTGCACTATTTCTTTGGTTTCTCATTGAGTTTGTGCATTTCTGTTTCTAATCTTTTGCTTTGGTTTTAGTGGAAGTGGTGAAATGTGTGCAATGAAGGAGGTTACTTTATTTTCGGATGATGCAAAGTCAAAGGAAAGTGCAAAGCAGCTGGCTCAAGTAAGTTGTTTCTCTAGTAGATTTATGGGGAAGTTAATAATCTAAAAGATGAATATTGTGCTTTGCAGCTTTAATTTTGCAACTTGTTGCACTTTTTAATTTTTTTGTTTCTCTGAGGATAATTTCTTACTTTTAGTGCTTATTCTAACAGGAAATTACTCTTTTGAGTCGCTTGCGGCATCAGAATATAGTGCAGTTTTATGATCTGGGACGGTAATCCTTGTCTCCATTTCCTTAGTGCAGTTTGGTGTATTATGCTTTCTACTCAAGACTTCTTGCATCTTCAGTGCTGATAATTTATTTTGAAAATTTGGCATCATTCAGTTTCATGGTTTTAACAGTGAAAAAGTTCACTTGATATGAATTTTGTCTCATTCTATTAAAAGCTACCGAGAACTGTGGTAATTTATACGCCTAGTCAGTGGTTCACAAGATGGAGAACTTCTGGGAACTAAAATTTTGGATACTTTAACATCTGTAAAGTCTAATGAGATAAGTGGTATATGGTAGTGCTGCATTTGAGAATTTCCTCGCATGTAAAGTAATATTAAATGGCAACTGATGCTTCAAATTATAGTACTTTTTCTTTCAATGGCTTGACCTCTGAATTTATATTCCTTGAACAGGTAGATGACAAAATGTATATTTACTTGGAGTATGTATCTGGTGGCTCCATTTATAAGCTTCTTCAAGATTATGGGCAGTTTGGTGAACTAGCAATTCGCAGTTATACCCAACAAATCTTGTCAGGGCTTGCGTACTTGCATGCTAAGAATACTGTCCATAGGCGAGTCTAGTTATCGTTCCTTGTTGATTTGGTAATCTAAAGTATACCATTTATAAATGGTATTTCCTGTACAGGGATATTAAAGGAGCAAATATACTTGTAGACCCCAATGGGCGCGTTAAATTGGCAGATTTTGGGATGGCAAAGAATGTAAGCCTATGCACCTTGATTGTTTTTTTTACCTGAAATGTAGTCAAAACCAATAAATCCCATCCAGTGCATGAGGAATTAGGAGTATGGAATGATTACCAACCAAGGGAATTCACACTTTAGGTAACGTTTATTTTATGAGGCAAATACTGGTTGGTTTCAAAAATAGATTCCAACATGAAATTTTTAATCAATGAAACTACTTATAAAGGTTGGATCATTACGTTTATATGCTTGTTTGTAGTTAGCCTATTCTAGTGGTTTAGCGCATGCTGAGAGGAAGTGTTAAATGGGGCATTTGAAATGATGCCACATTTACAAGTCTCGATTCATGTTTTGTTCTTAAGATTAAAAGTTTCTTATTAGTAACCTGCTTTATGCCAATTCTCTATACATGCTTCACATTTGCAGATCACCGGGCAATCATATCCCTTGTCATTCAAGGGAAGTCCTTACTGGATGGCACCTGAGGTTAGACTTTTTTCTTGTCGTACTCTCGCGTCTTTGTTCATGACGTGCTTTCCAGTAGTAATGTAGTATCACTCACTTGCATCTATCATCCAGGTTATAAAGAATTCAAGTGGTTGCAATCTTGCTGTCGATATATGGATTCTTCGATGGCTACATCAAAACCACCTCGGAGCCAATATGAAGGGGTCAGTAACTAGGGTGTACCTAGACTGCTAAATTATGATTTTTTTTCTTAATGTTATATATGATCATAATGGCTTCTTGAGTTGTTTCTTATATAAATAAAATATGTATATCAGTAAGAGTTCTTACATGCTAGACGCATAGATTGCTTGACCTGTTCCTTCTTATTTTGTTGGTGTTTGTCTGTTCTGGTCAAAAGGTCGCTGCCATGTTTAAGATCGAGAATAGTAAGGAACTTCCAGCAATCCCTGATCATCTCTCAGATGATGGCAAAGATTTTGTAAGGCAGTGTTTGTAACGCAATCCCTATATCGTCCTATGGTTGCTCAGCCTCTGGAGCACCCATTTGTAAAAACCGCTGCACCGTTGGAAAGACCTATTCTGGGTTCTGAGCCTTCAGAACCACTTTCTGGAGTTACCATTGGAGTGAGATCTCTGGTATATAATATTTCTCCTCACTGTCCATGCTATCCTTTTGTGTCTCTGTTGCTATCCAATTATGCCATGTTACAACACCAAGATGCATGCACGTCCATTGACTGTTTTGGTTATTTCAGTAATGAAGTCCATGTTCATGAGAACTGTTATAATAGTAATCTTCTAGTCACTTTGCACGTTTACTTTGATACAATTGCGAAGGCTACATGACCTACAGGCTTGAGCCCATAGTCCATTGTTTTGACATACATGCAATCAAGAGATTGCATGTTTGGTCCAGCTTACCCTCAGAAAACTGCATTACCACATTTCTTCTTTAATTTGCAGAATGCATACTATCCCTTATTAGCATGGCATGCTTTTTGTATACTGGGAATGTGCATACTAAGAACTATTGCTGAGCAGTTTAAAATCAGGTCCCCGTTGAAATTCTTAAGTAATTATAGTGTTTATGGATATATTTCAAGTGCATTGACATTGCAGAGTCATTATGTAAGAAGCGTTCCTTAGAAGCCTTTGGGTTGGATCCTACAATTTTTTTATTTTGGGTGGGGTGGGGGGAATTCAACTGCTTAGTTCGTCTTTTTGTCCCTTTCTTTTCATTCTTGGCAGTGAGGAACACTTCGTAAAAATATGCATACATGTGCATTTTTCATTAGGAGATTTTCTTGAAACACAGCCCTATATACATACGCTTATTCCTTATCATATTCAAATAGTAATAGTCTAGAGTGTTTCTCATGAATAACAAAAGTTGATACAGCTAGGGACAACTTTTAGCCTAAACATTTGTCAATTGTAACAACTTTTGGAGATTGTTGGTGGGACAAATGAAGTAAGCTAAATATACTACTGGGCATAATAGTATAAGTTGACTTTCTAGATGGCCTCTGAGGCGAATGATGTTTTTACAAACCAAATTTCTTACATGTGGCATCTTAGGTGGTGATCCAAAAGATACTCATATATTCTCTGCCTCAAATGTCTGCCTGGTGATCCATTTATGTTCCTCTCTCCACTTCCCGTGGTGTGAATGGTTTCATAAACTATTCTTTTTTTGTTTTTTATTTTTTTTTCCAACTTATTTCATGGCTAGCTATAGAACGCAAATAAAGAATGGTTCTTCTTGGTTGAGATTATTGCAGGATACCATTCACATATATTTTTTCACTTGATTTCTTGATTAAGCAGTTGGTGGATTGAATTTATTGCTCGTCCATTGTTGTTAAATAATTTTCAAAGTAGCAAGTGTGAGAAGCTGTTGAGGCCTATTTGTGTTTCTTTATTTTTCAAACAAGTACTTGATCCTATTTGGGGTGCAGTGATACCTGCTTTTTTTTTTTTCTTCTGAATAGCTCTCTGGTATTTTCCTGCTTGATCTTTTATTCAGCGTTCTAAAGATATTGAAGTCACTCTTTTTAAATAGTACCTTTACCTAATTTGGAGGAAATACTGATTTCTCGTTGATGGTGCAAAATGCTCTAAACCTCTGCCCTTGACGAGAAATTGTATGCTGTCTTGAAGTCTTTTCGAGGGTGAAGGCCAAACCTTGTTATTTTTTTACTGTGCTTTCTCTTTTTTCCACTATTGTAGGTTGGTGAATACCCATAAAACTCCTCAATTAAGATGGTTGGGCTTGGTTGACTTTGTAATATAGACTCAAATAGGATTTACTTATTACGTTGTAATTAATTTGTGTTTATATGTTGCACGAGGTGACCATGACAAATTAGATTGTATTTGGTCACCCGTTGGTGAATATCATGGAAGAAAAACAAGGCTCATGCACATTAAGGTGCAAAAAGGTCACACATATATTGTTTTTACCAGTAACAGCAAGATGCGTTAGGAGAGTGATATCTGTAAAACTCGTATGCGGTGTTTACTTGCAATGGTAATACAAAAATCAGCTTGATCAAGTTCCAAAAATATGTTCCTCTTTGAAACAGTGAGCATTTCTTCTTTTTTAGTATCAATGTGTTGTGTAAAGATCCACTTTGCTAATAAATATAAGTTGTTATCATGCTGGAACAGTTGGATTTCAAATGTTCCATGAATTGATTCTATTGTTGGAGAGACTGTTGTACATGTAACTGCCGAAACATTTGAATTTGGAGCCTTTTGGTGAAGCTAGATTTTCATATTTATTTTTTATGATGTTTCTTTTTATATAAATCTGCGGTCATCTCAAACAAATTCAGCATTCCAAAAACTGTTGGGCTGCCCCTTCAAGATTTTAGACCTTCTTGTTTGTTTAATTAGTTGCTATGACCCCTGTTATTTTCAAGTTCTATCTCATCAGCAGACATTTGTATCTTTGCAGGGTCGCCTTTTGAATGTTTCTGTAACATGGTTATGATTACAGTTATATTATACATTTTGATTTTGTTTCTTGTTAGTGCATCTTTATTTGACTTGGAGTCCTGGTTGGGATTTTGTTCGTAGCTTCAGGTTTATTTATTTATTTATATAGTTTAAATCTTAGCCAAATTATGAACCTCGTTGCTCAAATCGGGTAAACGAGGACTAAACTGAACGAAACCAATTCTAAAAGATAGGATAGGTTAAAACAAATGTGTCGGAGCCGACCGCATCGAAAAAGGAGTCCCTGATGGGATTTTATGCGCAACTCTAGTTTACTTTTTCTAGTAGTTTGAAACTTAGGCAACTTATGAACCTCGTTGCCCAAATTGGGCAAACGAGGTCTAAACTGAATAAAACTAATTCTAAATGTTAGTATAGATTGAAGCAAAAGTGTTGGAGCAAACCACGTCGAAAAAGGAGTCCCTGTTGGGATTCTGAGCGTAGCTCTAGGTTGCTTTTTGTAGTATGTTTGAAACTTAGACAACTTATGTACCTCGTTGCCCAAATCGGGCAAATGAGGTCTAAACTGAACGAAACCAATTCTAAAAGTTATGATAGATTAAAACAAATGCGTTGGAGCAAACAGTGCCAAAAAGGAGTCATGTTGGGATTTTATCCGCAACTCTAGGTTACTTTTTTTTAAAAATAGTTTGGAACTTAGACAACTTATGAACCTCGTTACCCAAATCAAGGAAACAGGGCCTAAACTGAATGAAACCAATTCTAAAAGTTAAAATAGACTGAAACAAGTGCGTCGGAGCATATCGTGTCGAAAAAGTAGTCCCTGTTGGGATTCTGTGCGCAACTCTGGGTTATTTTTTTTAATAGTTTGAAACTTAGGCAACTTATGAACCTCGTTGCCTCATTCGGGAAAATAAGGACTAAACTGAACAAACCATAAAATCATTCCCCACTATCTCCCAACAAGACCTTATGGAATTCGTTGGTGAATCCATCTGGGCTAAGCGGCTTGTCCCCTGCCAAATTCTTAATAACTCCAAGTACCTCGTCTTCCTCGAAAGGAGCCTCTAGGGACCCCATTTGGGCTGGAGACAATAATTCGTTCAGTCGAGGATGCCAACTCTTAGGTTCCCTATACAAATCTCTATAATGTTCTGTGACGCTCTGTGCAATCTCACCCCTTGTCTCCTTCTAGCACTCCTCCACCTTTAACTTGGATATGAAATTCATTTTCCTGTGAAAATTAGTAGTCCTTTGGAAAAATTTGGTGTTACGGTGCCCCTCTTTAAGCCATTGTATTCTCGATTTTTGTTTCCAACTTATTTCTTCCATTTTAAAAAGAGAAACGTATTCCAGACGTTTTGACTCACTCATCCGATAATCTGATGGAGACAGACCTCGGGAATTGTCTATATCATCTAACTCCTCAATCTCCCTTAGGAGTCGAGATAACCGAATCTGAACATTCCCGAACACCTCTTTGTTCCAAATTTTCAGCCTGTCCTTAAGGGCCTTGAGCTTCAATCCAAACCTCGTACTGGCCGAACCCTAACAATGATGATTAGACCACACGTCGGCCACTAAAGATTTAAACCTCTCATCCTTAAGCCACATATTCTCAAAGCGAAACGGGTTAGGACCCCTGGATAAACACCTATCCCTAAGAGTATAGGTCGATAATCAGATATAGGCCTAGGAAGGGATGACTGAATAGTATTCGGGAAGTGAGATTCCCAATCAATGTCAACTAAGAATCTGTCCAACCTACTTGCAACCATGTTAGAACCGGATTGGGACCAGGTGATCTGCGCATGACGAGAAATGAATGCTCCAAACTGCCTCATTTTAGCCAAGATAAGACAACCCCCTTTCTTTTCATGAGAGAACCAGATGATATTGAAATCTCCACCTAAGCACCACGGAACCCCCCCCCCCCCACCCCATCTCACTCGCATCCTCCAATTCATCCCATAGGTCTGACTCGGCTGAGTTTCCTGAGGGCCCATACACCCCTGTGAACACCCATTGGAAGTCCTCCCCCACTAACCTACGGAGAATTGAAGATGAGTAGGCTCCCACTTCTGAATCCAGAACCTCCATTGCATCATTGTCCCACAGTAATAGGACCCCCTGAAGATCCTAAGGACGGAAGAGCGAGCCAACCCGGATGAGGGTTATCCCATAACTCCCTAAGATGGAATTCCACTCAGGGCCCATACACCCCTGTGAACACCCATTGGAAGTCCTCCCTCACTAACCTACAAAGAATTGAAGATGAGTAGGCTCCCACTTCTGAATCCAGAACCTCCACTGCATCCTTGTCCCACAGTAATAGGACCCCCGGAAGATCCTAAGGACGGAAGAGCGAGCCAACCCGGATGAGGGTTATCCTATAACTCCCTAAGATGGAATTCCTGAATAAATTTTAGCTTTATTTCTTGAATACATAAAATCGAGGGTTTCTTTGCTTTCATTAGATGTTTAATTGCCGCCCTCTTCTCTTGGAGACCCAAACTCCGAATGTTCCATGATAAATTAGATGGGCTATTCATTTAGGAACTCGACCATCCCTACCTGACCTCGGACTCTGGGAGACTCCTCTTGGATGGGCTCTCTCATAGTTCACATTCCACTCCAGTTTCCTCAGCTCCAGAACTGAGGAACCTCTCCTGCTACGACCCTCCTTGGATTTGGGAGAAGGTAGAATCCTACCCCGGGAAAAGGAGGTTCAAACTGAACAAAGAAATTCTAAAAGTTACGATAGATGGTAACAAATGCGTTAGTGCAGATTGCGTCGTAAAAGAAGTCCTTATTAGGATTCTTTGCGTAGCCCTAAGTTATTTTTTAAAATATGTTTGAACTTAGTCAACTTATGAACCTCATTGTCGAAATCGGGCAAACGAGGTATAAATTGAATGAAACCAATTCTAAAAGTTAAGATAGATTGAAACAAATGCGTGGGAGCCATAGTTGCAGGGAAACTATATACAGGGTGGGAAGCTCGCTTCCCGAGAAGCTTGTTTTCCAAATTCGCTTCCTCGGACAGATTTGCTTCCTTAGAAACTCGCTTCCTCGGTCAGACTCGTTTCCTAGAAAGCTCGTTTCCATCACGTCTCATTTATTAGTTAAAGGGAGCTGTATGTGTCAAGTGACGAAGTAGACCATAAGTATAGGGTGTAGACTCTAAGCAAGTATCGTCGGTTTGGAACCTAAGCATCTACTTTTCTACAAAAATCTCATGTAAAATAAAATCAAAGGTATAGATACCTCCATAATAACATAATAGAAATGAGGAGCCTATATCTCATTTTTTCGTTTCCTGTTTCCAAAGGTTTTTTTGAGCTTCGCTTTCCGCTTCTCGCTTTGCTTCTTGTTTTCACTTCTTGCTCTGGTAACTATGGTGGGAGCAGACCACGACGAAAAAGGAATCCCTATTGAGATTCTGTGCGCAGCTCTAGGTTACTTTTTTTAGTAGTTTAAAACTTACGCAACTTATGAACCTCGTTTCCTAAATCAGGCAAACAAGGTCCAAACTGAATCAAACCAGTTCTTAAAGTTTGAATAGATTGAAATAAATGTTATGCAGCAGACCGCGTCGAAAAAGAAGTCCCTATTAGGATTCTGTGCGCTTATGTTATTTTTTTAAATAGTTTGGAATTGAGGTAACTTAGGAACCTTGTTGCCCAAATCGGGCAAACAAGGTCTAAACTCTAAATTAAATTCGTCGTAGCAGACTGCGCCAAAAATGGAGTCCCAGTTGGGATTCTGTGCGTAGATTTTAATAGTTTCAAACAAAGGCAACTTTTGAATGTCGTTGTCTAAAACGGGTAAACGAGGTCTAAACTGAATGAAACCATTTTTAAAAGTTAGGATAGATTGAAACAATGTTTTAGAGCATACCGCATCGAAAAATAAGTCTCTATTGGGATTATGTGAACAACTCTAGGTCACTTTTTTTTAGTAGTTTGAAACTTAGACAACGTATGAACCTTGTTTCCCCAATTAGGAAAACGATATCTAAACTGAAAGAAACCAATTCTAAAAGTTAGGACTGATTGAAACAAATGTGTCGGAGGAGATAACGTTAAAAACATAATTTCGGTTGTGATTCTGTGCGCGCTCTAGATTACTTTTTTTAGTCGTTTGAAACTTAGGTAACTTATGAACCTTGTTTCCCAAACCAGGCAAATGATGTCGAAAGTAAGCTAAACAATTTCTAAAAGTTAAGATAGATTGAAACAAATGCATTGGAGCAGGCCGAGTCGAAAAAGGAGTCCAATTTTGGAATTTTGTGCACAACTCTAGGTTACTTTTTTTAGTAGTTTAAAACTTATGTAACATATGAACTACATTGCCCAAATCGAGGAAACAAGGTCCAAACTGAAAAAAATCAATTCTAAAAGTTCGGATAGATTGAAACAAATGTGTTCGAGTAGACCGCTTCAAAAAAGAAGTCCTTGATGAGATTCTGTGTGTAGCTCTAGGTTACTTTTTTAGTAAGTTTGAACCTAGTCAACTTATGAACCTCATTGCCCAAATCAGGCAAACGAGGTCTAAACTGAACGAAACCAATTCTAAAAGTTAGGACTGATTGAACCAAATGTGTCGGAGGAGATTGCGTTAAAAACAACATTTTGGTTGTGATTCTGTGCGCGCTCTAGAATATTTTTTTTTTGTAGTTTGTAACTTAGGCAACTTATGAACCTTGTTTCCCAAACCTGGCAAATGATGTTGAAATTGAGCTAAATTTTTTTGTAAAAGTTAAGATAGATTGAAACAAATGTGTTGGAGCAGACCGAGTCGAAAACGAAGTCCATTTTTGGAATTCTGTGCACAACTCTGGGTTACGTTTTTTAGTATTTTAAAACTTATGAACCACATTGCCCAAATCGGACAAACAAGGTCCAAACTGTACAAAATCAATTCTAAAAGTTAGGATAGATTGAAACAAATGTGTTGGAGTGAACCGCTCTGAAAAAGTTCTTGTTGGGATTCTGTGTGTAACTCGAGGTTACTTTTTTAGTAAGTTTGAACTTAGTCAACTTATGAAACTCGTTGGCCAAATCGGGCAAACGAGGTCTAAACTAAACGAAACAAATTCTAAAAGCTAGGACTGATTGAAACAAATTTGTCGGAGGAGATTGCGTTAAAAACAAAATTTTTGTTTTGATTCTGTGCGCGCTCTAGATTACTTTTTTTTAGTTGGTAACTTAGGCAATTTACGAACCTTGTTTCCCAAATCGGGCAAACGATGTCGAAACTGAGCTAAACAATTTCTAAAAGTTAAGATAGATTGAAACAAATGCATTGGAGCAAACCGAGTCGAAAAAGGAGTCCATTTTTGGAATTCTGTGCACAACTCTAGGTTAAAACTTATGGAACTTATAAACCACATTGCCCAAATCGGACAAACGAGGTCCAAATTGAACAAAATCAATTCTAAAAGTTAGGATAGATTGAAACAAATGTGTTGGAGTAGACCGCTTCGAAAAAGAAGTCCCTGTTGAGATTCTGTTTGTAACTCTAGATTCCTTTTTTTAAGTAAGTTTGAACTTAGTCAACTTATGAACCTCGTTGCCCAAATCGTGCAAATGAGGTCTAAACTGAACGAAACCAATTCTAAAAGTTAGAATAGAATGAAACAAATGCGTCAGAGCGGACGACGCCGAAAAAGGAGTCTTTCTTGAGATTCTGTACCCAACTCTTGGGTACTCTTTTTAGTAGTTTGGAACTTACGTAACTTAGGTACCTTGTTGCCCAAATCGGGCAAATAATGTCCGAACTCTAAACTCAATTTGTCGTAGTAGACTGCGCCGAAAAAGGAGTCCCGGTTGGGATTCTGTGCGTAGATTTTAATAGTTTCAAACAAAGGCAATTTAGGAACGTCGTTACCTAAATCGGGTAAACGGTGTCGAAACTGAACGAAACCATTTTTAAAAGTTAGGATCGATTGAAACAAATGTTTTGGAGCAGACCACGTCGAAAAGGGAGTTCCTTTGGGATTATGTGTGCAACTCTAGGTTACTTTTTTTAGTAGTTTGAAACTTAGAGAACTTATGAACCTTGTTTCCCAAATTGGGAAAATGATATCTAAACTAAAAGAAACCAATTCTAAAAGTTAAGACTGATTGAAAGTATTGTGTCAGAGGAGATTGTGTTAAAAACAGAATTTCGGTTGTGATTCTGTGCACGCTCTAGAATACTTGTTTTAGTAGTTTGAAACTTTGGCAACTTATGAACTTTGTCTCCCAAACCGGGCAAATTTTGTCGAAACTGAGCTAAACAATTTCTAAAATTAAGATAGATTGAAACAAATCCATTGGAGCAGACCGGGTCGAAAAGGAATTCTGTGCATAACTCTAGATTTTTTTTTAGTAGTTTAAAACTTATGTAACTTATGAACCAGATTGCCCAAACAGGGCAAACAAGGTCCAAACTGAACAAAATTAATTCTAGAAGTTAGGATAGATTGAAAGAAATGCGTTGGAGTTGACCACGCTGAAAAAAAAGTCCCTATTGAGATTCTGTGCGCAACTCTTGGTTACTCTTTTTTGTAGTTTGGAACTTAGGTAACTTAGGAACCTTGTTGCCCAAATCGGGCAAACAATGTCTGAACTCTAAACTAAATTCGTCATAGCAGACTTCATTGAAAAAGGAGTCCTGGTTGGGATAGATTTTAATAGTTTCAAACAATGCCAACTTATGAACGTCGTTGCCCAAATCGGGTCAACGAGTTCTAAACTGAACTAAACCATTTTTGAAAGTTGGATAGATTGAAACAAATGTTTTGGAGCAGACCGAGTTGAAAAAGGAGTCCCTATTGGGATCATGTGTGCAACTCGAGGTTACTTTTTTTTAGTACTTTGAAATTTAGACAACTTATGAACCTTGTTTCCCAAATCAAGAAAACGATAACTAAACTGAAAGAAACCAATACTAAAAGTTTGGACTGATTGAAACAAATGTGTCAAAAAGGAAATATTGTTAAAAACAAAGTTTTGGTTGTGATTCTGTGTCTGCTCTAGATTACTTTTTGTAGTAGTTTGAAACTTTGGTAACTTATGAACCTTGTTTCCCAAACCGGGCAAATGATGTCGAAACTGAGTTAAACAATTTCTAAAAGTTAAGATGGATTGAAACAAATGCATTGGAGCAGACCAAGTAAAAAACGGAGTCAATTTTTGTAATTTTTTGCACAACTCTAGGTTACGTTTTTAATAGTTTGCCCAAATCGGACAAACACGGTCCAAACTGAACAAAATCATTCTAAAAGTTGGGATAGATTGAAACAAATGCGTTGGAGTAGACCGGTTCGAAAAAGAAGACCTTGTTGGGATTCTATGTGTAGCTCTAGGTTACTTTTTTAGTAAATTTGAACTTGGTCACAAATGCGTTGGACCGGTTCGAAAAAGAAGACCTTGTTGGGATTCTATGTGTAGCTCTAGGTTACTTTTTTAGTAAATTTGAACTTATTCAACTTATTACCTCGTTGCCCAAATCGGGAAAAAAGGTCTAAACTGAATTAAACAAATTCTAAAAGTTATGATAAAATGAAACAAATGCGTCAGAGCAGACCACGCCGAAAACGGAGTCCCTGGTGAGATTCAGTGTGTAACTCTTGGTTACTTTTTTTAGTAGTTTGGAATTTAGGTGACATAGGAACCTTGTTGCCCAAACCGGGCAAAAATGTCTAAACTCTAAATTAAATTCGTTGTAGCAGACTATGCCGAAAAAGGGGTCCCGGTTGGGATTCTGTGCGTAGATTTTAATAGTTTCAAACAAAGGTAACTTATCAATGTCATTGCCGAATTAGGGTACACGAGGTCTAAACTGAACGAAACTATTTTTAAAAGTTAGGATAGATTGAAACACATGTTTTGGAGCAGACCGCGTCGAAAAAGGAGTCTTTATTGAGATTATGTGTGCGACTCTAGGTTATTTTGTTTAGTAGTTTGAAACTTAGGCAACTTACGAACCTTATTTGCCAAACCCAACAAATGATCTTGAAACAGGGCTAAACAATTTCTAAAAGTTAAGATAGATTGAAACAAATGCGTTGGAGCAGACCTAGTCGAAAAAGCAGTCAATTTTTGGAATTGTGTGCACAACTCTAGGTTACTTTTTTTAGTAGTTGAAAACTTATGTAACGTATGAACCATGTTATCCAAATTGGGAAAACAAAGTCCAAACTGAACAAAATCAATTCTAAAAGTTAGAATAGATTGAAACAAATGCGTTGGAGTATCGCGTCGAAAAGGAAGTCCTTGTCGAGATTCTGTTTAAAGCTCTAGGCAACTTTTTTTAATAAGTTTGACTTTAGTCAACTTATGAACGTCGTTACCCAAATCGGGCAAACGAGGTCTAAACTAAACAAATCCAATTCTAAAAGTTAGGATATAATGAAACAAATGCATCAGAGCAGATCACGCCAAAAAAGGAGTTTTTGCTGAGATTTTGTGAGCAACTCTAGGTTACTTTTTCTAGTGTTTTGGAACTAGCTAACTTAGGAACCTTGTTGCCCAAATCGGGCAAACGATGTCTAAATTGAATTCGTCGGAGCAGACAGCACCGAAAAAGTAATCCATGTTGGGATTTCATGCGTAGATTTTAATAGTATCAAACATAGGCAACTTATGAACGTCGTTGCCCAAATCGGGTAAACGAGGTCTAAAATGAACGAAACCATTTTTAAAAGTTAGGATAGATTGAAACAAATGTTTTGGAGCTGACCGCGTCGAAAAAGTAATCCCTATTTGGATTCTGTGCGCAACTCTAGGTTACTTTCGTTTAGTAGTTCAAAACTTATGCAACTTATGAACCTTGTTTGCCAAACCCGACATATGATGTCGAAACTGAGCCAAACAATTTCTAAAAGTTAAGATAAAATGAAACAAATGCGTTAGAGCAGACCACGCCGAAAAAAAAGTTCTTGTTGAGATTCTGCACCCAAATGCGTCAGAGCAGACCACGCCGAAAAAACAGTCCTTGTTGAGATTCTGCACGCAACTCTTGGTTACTTTTTTTTAGTAGTTTGGAACTTAGGTAATTTAGGAACTTTGTTGCCTAAATCGGGCAAATAATGTCTAAACTCTAAACTAAATTCGTTATAGCAAACTGCGCCGAAAAAATAGTCCCAGTTGGGATTTTGTGCGTAGATTTTAATAGTTTCAAACAAAAGCAACTTATGAATGTCGATGCCCAGAACGAGTAAACGATGTCTAAACTGCAAATTTTAAAAGTTAGGATAGATTGAAACAAATGTTTAGAGCAGACCGTGTTGAAAAAGGAGTCTCTATTGGGATTATGTGCGCAACTCTAGGTTACTTTTTTTAGTAGTTTGAAACTTAGTCAACGTATGAATCTTGTTTCCCGAATCGGGAAAACGATATTAAATTGAAAGAAACCAATTCTAAAAGTTAGGACTGATTGAAACAAATGTGTCAGTGGAGATTGCGTTAAAAACAGAATTTTGGTTGTGATTCTGTGCGCACTTTAGATTACTTTTTTAAGTAGTTCGAAACTTAGGCAACTTATGAACCTTGTTTCCCAAACCGTGCAAATAATGTTGAAATTAAGCTAAACAATTTCTAAAAGTTAAGATAGATTGAAACAAATGCATTGGAGCAGACCGAGTAGAAAAAGGAGTCCATTTTTGGAATTATGTGCCCAACTCTAGGTTACTTTTTTTAATATTTTAAAACTTATGTAACTTATCAACCATATAGCACAAATCTGGCAAACAAAGTCCAAACTGAACAAAATCAATTCTAAAAGTTATGATATATTGAAACAAATGTGTTGGAGTAGATTCCTTGTCGGGATTCTGTGTATAGCTCTAGGTTACTTTTTTAGTAAGTTTAAACTTAGTCAACTTATGAACCTCGTTGTCCAAATCAGGTAAATGAGGTCTAAACTGAAAGAAACCAATTATAAAAGTTAGGATAAAAGGAAACAAATGCGTAAGAGCAGACCAGGTCGAAAAAAGAGTCCCTGTTGAGATTCTGTGTGTAGCCCTTGGTTACTCTTTTTGGTAGTTTGGAATTTAGGTAACTTAGAAACCTTGTTGCCCAAACAATGTCTAAACTCTAAACTAAATTTGTCGTAACAGATTGCGCAGAAAAAGGAGTCCCGGTTGGGATTTTGTGCGTATATTTTAATAATTTCAAACAAAGGCAACTTATGAGCGTCATTGCCTAAATTGGGTAAACGAGGTTTAAACTGAACGAAACTATTTTTAAAAGTTATGATAAATTGAAACAAATGTTTTGGAGTAGACCGCGTCGAAAAAGGAGTCTTTATTGGGTTTATGTGTGCAACTTTAGGTTACATTTTTTAGTAGTTTGAAACTTAGACAACTTATGAAACTTATTTCCCAAACTGGGCAAATGATGTCGAAACTAAGCTAAACAATTTCTAATAAAAGAAGTTAAGGTAGATTGAAACAAATGCATTGGAGCAGATCGAGTCGAAAAATGAGTCCATTTTTGGAATTTTGTGCACAACTCTAGGTTACTTTTTTTAGTAGTTTAAAAATTATGTAACTTATGAACCACATTGCCCAAATCAGGCAAACAAGGTTCAAACTGAACAAAATCAATTCTAAAAGTTAGGATTTGCCCAAATCAGGCAAATGTATTGGAGTTGACTGCTTCGAAAAAGAAGTCCTTGTTGGGATTCTATGTGTGGCTCTAGGTTACTTTTTTAGTAAATTTGAACTAGTAAACGTCTGAACCTTGTTGCCCAAATCGGGCAAACGAGGTCTAAACTAAATGAAACCAATTCTAAAAGTTAGGATATAATGAAAAAAATGTAATACGTTAGAGCAGACCACATCGAAAAAGGAGTCCCTATTGAGATTCTGTGCGCAACTCTTGGTTACTTTTTTTGTAGTTTGGAACTTAGGTAACTTGGGAACCTTGTTACCCAAATCGGGCAAACAATGTCTAAACTCTAAACTGAATTCGTCGTAGCAGACTGCGCCGAAAAAGGAGTCTCGGCTAAGATTCTTTGCATTGATTTTAATAGTTTCAAACAAAAGCAACTTATAAACGTTGTTACCCAAATAGGTAAATGAGGTCTAAACTGAACAAAACCATTTTTTGATAGTTAGGATAAATTGAAACAAATGTTTTGGAGCAGCCCGCGTCGAAAAAGGAGTCTCTATTGGGATTATGTGTGCAACTCTAGGTTACGTTTTTTGAGTAGTTTTTGAAACTTAGGCAACTTATGAACCTTGTTTGCTAAACCCGACAAATGATGTCGAAACTGAGCCAAACAATTTCTCAAAATTAAGATAAAATGAAACAAATGCTTCAGAGCAGACCACGCCGAAAAAAGAGTCCTTGTTGAGATTCTACCCGTAACTCTTGGTTACTTTTTTTAGTAGTTTGGAACTTAGGTAATTTAGGAACTTTGTTGCCTAAATTGGGCAAACAATGTCTAAACTCTAAACTAAATCCCTCGTAATGGACTGCTTCGAAAAAAGAGTCCCGGTTGGGATTCTGTGCGTAAATTTTAATAGTTTCAAACAAAGGCAACTTATGAACGTCGATGCTCAGAACGAGTAAACGATGTCTAAATTGAACGAAACCATTTTTAAAAGTTAGGATATATTGAAACAAATGTTTTGGAGCAAACTTTGTCGAAAAAGGAGTCTCTATTGGGATTATGTGCGCAACTCTAGGTTACTCTTTTTTAGTAGTTTGAAACTTAGTCAACGTATGAACCTTGTTTCCCGAATCGGGAAAACGATATCTAAATTGAAAGAAACCAATTCTAAAAGTTAGGACTGATTGAATCAAATGTGTCAGTGGAGATTGCGTTAAAAACAGAATTTTGGTTGTGATTTTGTATGCACTCTAGATTAATTTTTTTTAGTAGTTTGAAACTTAGGCAACTTATGAACCTTGTTTCCCAAACCTTGCAAATGATGTTGAAACTGAGCTAAACAATTTCTAAAAGTTAAGATAGATTGAAACAAATAAATTGGATCAGACCAAGAAGAAAAAACAGTCCATTTTTGGAATTATGTGCATAACTCTAGGTTACTTATTTTAGTATTTTAAAACTTATGTAACTTATGAACCATATTGCCCAAATCTGGCGAACAATGTCCAAACTGAAAAAAATCAATTTTAAAAGTTATGATAGATTGAAACAAATGTGTTGGAGTAGATTGCTTTGAATAAGAAGTGCTTGTCGGGATTCTGTGTGTAGCTCTAGGTTACTTTTTTAGTAAGTTTGAACTTAGTCAACTTATGAACCTCGTTGTCCAAATCGGGCAAATGAGGTCTAAACTGAACGAAACCAATTATAAAAGTTAGTATAAAATGAAACAAATGCGTTAGAGCAGACCATGCCGAAGAAGGAGTCCCTGTTGAGATTCTGTTCGCAGCTCTTGGTTACTTTTTTTGGGAGTTTGGAATTTAGGTAACTTAGGAACCTTGTTACCCAAGTCGGGCAAAAATGTCTAAACTCTAAACTAAATCCGTCGTAGCAGACTGCGCCGAAAAAGGAGTCCCGGTTGGGATTTTGTGCGTAGATTTTAATAGTTTCAAACATGGACAACTTATGATCGTTGTTGCCTAAATCGGGTAAACAAGGTCTAAACTGAATGAAACAATTTTTAAAAGTTGTGATAGATTGAGATAAGTGTTTTGGAGCAGACCGCGTCTAAAAAGGAGTCCCTAATGAGATTATGTACTCAACTCTAGGTTACTTTTTATAGTAGTTTGAAACTTAGACAACTTATGAATCTTGTTTCCCGAGTCGGGAAAACGATATCTAGACTGAAAGAAACCAATGCTAAAAAGTTACGACTGATTGAGACAAATGTGTCAGTGGAGATTGCGTTAAAAACAAAATTTTGGTTGTGATTCTATGCACACTCTAGATTATTTTTTTTAGTAGTTTGAAACTTAGGCAACTTATGATCATTGTTTCCCAAATTGGGCAAATGATGTCGAAACTGAGCTAAACAATTTCTAAAAGTTAAGATAGATTGAAACAAATGCGTTGGAGCAGATTGAGTAGAAAAAGTAGTCCATTTTTGAAATTATGTGCATAATTCTAGGTTACTTTTTTTAGTATTTTAGAACTTATGTAACTTATGAACCACATTGCTCGAATCTGGCAAACAAGGTCCAAACTGAACAAAATCAATTCTAAAAGTGAGGATAGATTGAAACAATTGTGTTGGAGTAGACCGCTTCGAAAAAGAAGTCCTTGTCGGGATTTTGTGTGTGGCTCTAGTTTATTTTTTTAGTAAATTTGAACTTAGTTAACTTATGAACCTCGTTGCCCAAATCGGGTAAACGGGGTCTAAACTGGATGAAACCAATTCTAAAAGTTAGGATAGAATGAAACAAAGAAGTCAGAGCAAACCACGCTCACGCTGCAAAGGAGTCCCTGTTGGGATTCTGTGTGTAGCTCTGGGTAACTTTTTTTAGTAGTTTAAAACTTAATTAACTTATGAACCACATTGCCCAAGTCGAGCAAACAAGGTCCAAACTGAACAAAATCAATTCTAAAAGTTAGGGTAGATTGAAACAAATGCGTTGGAGAAGACCGCTTCGACAAAGAAGTCCTTGTTGGGATTCTATGTGTAGCTCTGAGTTACTTTTTTAGTAAATTTGAACTTAATCAACATATGAACCTCGTTGCCCAAATCGGGCAGAAAGTTCTAAATTGAACGAAACCAATTCTAAAAGTTAGGATAGAATGGAACGAAGAAATAAATGCGTCAGAGCAAACCACGGCGAAAAAGGATTTCCTGTTGAGATTCCGTGCACAGCTCTTGATTACTCTTTTTAATAGTTTGGAACTTAGGTAACTTTGGAACCTTGTTGCCCAAATCGGGCAAACAATGTCTAAACTCTAAAATAAATTTGTCGTAGTAGATTGCGCCGAAAATGGAGTCCCGGTTGGGATTCTGTGCCTAGATTTTAATGTTTTCGAACAAAGGCAATTTATGAACATCGTTGCCCAACTCGGCAAACGAGGTCTAAACTGAACGAAACCATTTTTAAAAGTTAGGATAGATTGAAACCAAGTTTTAGAGCAAACCGTGTCGAAAAAGGAGTCTTTATTGGGATTATGTGTGCAACTCTAGGTTACTTTTTTTTAGTTGTTTGAAACTTGGATAATTATGAACCTTGTTTCCCAAATTAGGAAAACGATATTAAACTCAAAGAAACCAATTGTAAAAGTTAAAACTGATTGAAACAAATGTGTCGGAGGAGATTGCATTAAAAACAGATTTTCGGTTGTGATTCTGTGCGCGCTCTAGATAACTTTTTGTAGTAATTTGAAACTTAAGCAACTTATGAACCTTGTTTCCGAAACCGGGCAAGATGTCAGAAGTAAGCTAAACAATTTCTAAAAGTTACGATAGTTTGAAACAAATGCATTGGAACAAACCGAGTCAAAAAGGGAGTCCAGTTTTTGAATTCTGTGCATAACTCTAGGTTACTTTTTTTTAGTAGTTTAAAACTTATGTAACTTATGAACTATATTGCCCAAATCGGGGAAACAAGGTCCAAACTGAATAAAATCAATTCTAAAAGTTTTGATAAATTGAAACAAATGCGTTGATGTAGACCGCTTTGAAAAAGTAGTATTTGTTGGGATTCTGTGTGTAGTTCTAGGTTTCTATTTTAGTAAGTTTGAACTTAGTCAACTTATAAACCTCGTTGCCCAAATCGGGCAAACGAGGTCTAAACTGAACGAAACGAATTCTACAAGTTAGGGCTGATTGACAAATGTGTCGTAGGAGATTGTGTTAGAAACAGAATTTTGGTTGTGATTTTGTGCGAGCTCTAGATTACTTTTTTTTGTAGTTTGTAACTTAGGCAACTTATGAACCTTGTTTCACAAATCGGACAAATGATGTTGAAACTGAGCTAAACAATTTCTAGAAGTTAAGATTGATTGAAACAAACACATCGGAGCAGACCAAGTCGAAAAAGGAGTCCATTTTTAGAATTCTATACACAACTCTAGGTTACTTTTTTTTAGTATTGCAAAACTTATGTAACTTATGAACCACATTGCCCAAATCGGACACACAAGGTCCGAATTGATCAAAATCAAAGCTAAAAGTTACGATAGATTGAAACAAATCTGTTGGAGTAGACCACTTCGAAAAAGAAGTCCTTGTTGGGATTCTGTGTGTAACTCTTGGTCACTTTTTTAGTAAGTTTGAACTTAGTCAACTTATGAACCTCAATGCCCGAATTGGGTAAACGAGGTCTAAAATGAGCGAAACCATTTTTAAAAGTTAAAATAGATTGAAACAAATGTTTTGGAGCAGACCGTGTGTAAAAAGGAGTCCCTATGAGGATTCTGTGCACAACTCTAGGTTACTATTTTTAGTCTTTCGAAACTTAGGCAACTTAGACATTGTTTCCCAAATCGGGTAAACATTATCTAAACTAAGCGGAACCAAATCTAAAAGTTAGGACTGATTAAAACAAATGTGTCGAAGGAGACTGCGCTAAAAATAGAATTGTGGTTGTGATTCTGCGGGTGCTCTAGGTTGCTTTTTTTAGTAGTTTGAGACTTAGGCAACTTATGAACCTTGTTTGCCAAACTGGACAAATGATGTAGAAACTGAGCTAAACAATTTCTAAAAGTTAAGATAGATTGAAGCAAATGCGTTGGAGCAGACCGAGTCGAAAAAAGTGTATATTTTGGGAATTCTGTGCATAACTCTTAAGTTACTTTTTTTAATAGTTTAAAACTTATGCAACTTATGAACTTCATTGCCCAAATCGGGCAAATGAGGTCTAAACTGAACGAAACTAATTCTAAAAGTTAGGATAGAATGAAATAAATGCGTCAGAACAGACCACGCAGAAAAAGGAGTCCTTGAGCTTCTGTGCGCAACTCTTGGTTACTCTTTTTAGTAGTTTGAAACTTAGGTAACTTAGGAACCTTGTTGCCCAAATCGGGCAAACAATGTCTAAACTCTTAACTAAATTCGTTGAACTTAGTCAACCTATGAACCTCTTTGCCGAAATTGGGCAAACGAGGTATAAATTGAACGAAACCAATTCTAAAAGTTAGGATAGATTGAAACAAATGCGTGAGAGCAGACCACATCGAAAAAGGAATCCCCTATTGAGATTCTATGCGTAGCTCTAGGTTACGTTTTTAGTAGTTTAAAACTTACGCAATTTATGAATCTCGTTTCCCAAATCAGGCAAATATGGTCCAAACTGAATGAAACCAATTCTAAAAATTTGAATAGATTGAAAATTAGACAACGTATGAACCTTGTTTCCCAAATTAAAAGTTAGGATAGATTGAAACAATGTTTTAGAGCAGACCACGTTGAAAAAAGAGTTTTTATTGGGATTATGTGTGCAACTCGAGGTTAACTTTTTTTAGTAGTTTGAAAATTAGACAACGAATGAACCTTGTTTACCAAATCAGGAAAACGATATCTAAACTGAAAGAAATCAATTCCAAATGTGTTGGGAGGAGATTGCTTTAAAAACAAAATTTCGGTTGTGATTTTGTGCGCGCTCTAGATTACTTTTTTTTAGTAATTTGAAACATAGGCAACTTATGAACCTTGTTTCCCAAACCGGGCAAATGATGTTCGAAGTAAAACAATTTCTAAAAGTTAAGGATAGATTGATACAAATGCATTGGAGCAGACCGAGTTGAAAATTGAGTTCAGTTTTGGAATTCTGTGCACAACTTTAGGTTATTTTTTTTAGTAGTTTAAAACTTATGAACAACATTGCCCAAATCGGGGGAATAAGGTCCAAATGAACAAATCAATTCTTAAAGTTAGGATAGATTGAAACAAATGCGTTGGCGTAGATTGCTTCGAAAAAGAAGTCCTTGTTGGGATTCTGTTTGTAGCTCTAGGTTATCATTTTAGTAAGTTTGAACTTGGTCAACTTATGAACCTCGTTACCCAAATCGGGCAAACGAGGTCTAAACTGAATGAAACCAGTTCGAAAAGTTAGGACTGATTGAAACAAATGTGTCGGAGGACATTGCGTTAAAAACTAATTTTCATTGTTATTCTGTGCGCGCTCTAGATTACTTTTTTTAGTAGTTTGAAACTTGGCAACTTATGAACCTTGTTTTGCCAAACTGGGTAAATGATGTCGAAATTGAGCTGAACAATTTCGAAAAGTTAAGATATATGGAAACAAATGCATTGGAGTAGACCGAGTCGAAAAAGGAGTCCATTTTTAGAATTCTGTGCACAACTCTTGGTTACTTTTTTTAGTATTTTAAAACTTATGTAACTTATGAACCACATTGCCCTAATCGGACAAACAAGGTCCAAATTGAACAAAATCAATTCTAAAAGTTAGAATATATTGAAACAAATGTGTTGGAGTAAATCGCTTCAAAAAAGAAGTCCTTGTTGGGATTCTGTGTGTGACTCTAGGTTACTTTTTTAGTAAGTTTGAACTTAGTCAACTTATGAACCTCGTTGCCCAAATCGGGCAAACGAGGTCTAAACTGAACGAAATCAATTCCAAAAGTTAGGATAGAATGAAACAAATGCGTCAGAGCAGACCACGCCGAAAAATGAGTCCTTGAGATTCTGTGCCCTGCTCTTGGTTACTCTTTTCAGTAGTTTGGAACTTAGGTGACTTAGGAACCTTATTGCCCAAATTGGGCAAACAATATCTAAACTCTAAACTAAATTTATCGTAGTAGATTGCGCCGAAAAAGGATTCCCAGTTGGGATTCTGTTCGTAGATTTTAATAGTTTGAAACAAAGGCAACTTCTGAACGTCGTTGCCCAAAACGGGTAAACGAGGTCTAAACTGAACGAAACCATTTTTAAAAGTTAGGATAGATTGAAACAATGTTTTGGAGTAGACCGCATCGAAAAAGGAGTCTATTGGGATTATGTGCGCAACTCTAGGTCACTATTTTTTAGTAGTTTGAAACTTAGACAATGTATGAACCTTGTTTCCCCAATTAGGAAAATGATATGTAAACTGAAAGAAACGAATTCTAAAAATTAGGACTGAGCTGGTAGGGGAAGAGTTCACATGGGATTTCTCCGGGGTATATGGTCCATCTGGGGGGTCAGATGACACTGTGTTTTGGGATGAGCTTGAGGACGTGAGTGTCTGATGGGGGGTCCTTGGTGTCTGGGAGGTGATTTTAATTGCATCAAATTCTCCGAGGAGAGGAAAGGAGGGTGTGTGGTCAATGCCAAGATGAGAAGATTTGGGGCGTTCATCGACCGCTACGAGTTGGTTGATCTTCCTTTAAAAGGCCAGTTATTTACATGGGCCCATTCTGAGTCCAGCCATTTGGCGAGCAGGCTTGATCGATTCCTTTGTACAACACAGACTGGGAGAATCATTTTCCGAATCAAATCCAAACTACCCTGCCACGGCCCATATCAGACCATGTTCCCATTTCGTTGGAGTCTGGTAATTTCAGAGGGGGTCCAACGCCATTCCGGTTTGAAAACATGTGGCTCCTAGATGACAGATTCAAGGGGGTGGTGGCCGAAGTATGGAATGAAAGAAGAGGGCAGGGTCTAGCGAGCACTCGTTTTGGCCTTAAACTTAAAGCGCTTAAAGCTCGGCTCAAGGTGTGGAATAGAGAAGAGTTTGGCTATATCCCAACTAGATTATCTGCCCTTTGTGAACACCCCATTTTTACACCCCTTAATCCCTTTACTTTATTTGTAATTTTAATTTTAATTTTTATTTATCTTATTATTTTATTTGAGTGTCGAGGTTCTAGATCCGAGAAAGAGAGAGAGAGAGATCATCCCCTTTACCCATTGTTCAAAGCCCTCAAAAGAGAAACCCCATGTTTAAAACCCATGAGCCAAAGCCAGAGTCCAACCTTAAAGCCCAAGCCCGGATCCAAAGTAGCCCAAGTGCACATAAGCCAACATCTTAAGGGTTTAAACCCAGTCCCAAAAACCACCAAGGCCCTTTACTGTTGCATATATAAAGAAAGAGATAGGGTTTAAAATCCCTAATCTCATTCGTTTGGCACAACCACCTTTCTCTTTCTCCCTTCTCTTCTTTGCAGCTTACGGCAACAATAGGAGAGCTTCCTGTTGCTCCATCTCCACCACCGATCCTTTCTTCTGAAACAACATGGCTTGTACGAAGCAAGCTGCTCGCAAATCCACCAGAGGAAAGGCTCCAAGGAAGCAGCTCCGGCGAACCAATTTCCCCGACGAACTGTGAGTCACGCCCAAGGGCTTCCCTCCCATTTGATCCAGCTCCGGTCATCTTTGTCTCCGGCGATCTCAGTCGGTTTCATCTCAACTGCAGCAGCCATCTCCTCCGTTGAATCCTTGCTTCCTCTTTGCTCAGATCTGTTCGGTCTGAGCTCCGGTCATCTTCCCCGGCGACTTACATCCTTGTCAACGAACCAGCCACCATCGCTCGATCCGAAGGAAATCCTAGTTCATACCTCCATTCAGTTCACCTCTGATCTCCATCTCTGGCTGGATTTAATCCATTTTGCAATCCTTTCTCCTCTCTCAGCTCCGGTCATCGCATCTGGTGAACATCATTGCCGGCGCCAGCGAGCATCAGGTTCATAGAAATCAGGCTTCGATCGTCTTCTCCGATCATCCTCTCCGGCAAGCTTCTTCACTTTCAACCTCTCACCCATCTCCGTTCAGTAGATACCCTCGTTTCTCAGCAACAGTTCGTTTGTTCCAGCCATGGCTTCAACAGCAGTCCGATTATTTTTATTTTTTGTTTTTAATTTGTAAATCCTTTGTTGGATTCCCTATTCTGTATTTTGATCAACGGAGTAGCAGCCAGGCAGCCGAGATTGATTTCCCTTCTTCAAAACAACCGCACGCAGGTATGCGCTTTCCCTATTTACTTATTTATTCACTTAATGTCCTTTTTTTTGCATGGTGGAATTTAATTTAGAGATTTGAATCTCTTGGGAAGCCTAAAATTATTTTTCTAGAATTTTTGGGCTTACCTCTCGAGTCTTAGAAAGATAGTGGACCAAAGCCAATTGACCATTAGCGGTCAATGGGCCTTGGCCCATTAACTTTCTCTTCGGGTCCCATTTATTTTGTCATGTATGTATTATTTCATGTACATGTGTGCAATTTATAGAAATAGGCCGTAGCTTATTTTCTTTTTTGCCTACATGGGGCATTTAGGTAGTTCTACAACCTTAAATAATTGGCCTACCACCGTTAGTTAGCCTTACAAAAAATCGAAAAAATATAAAAAAAAAGAAAAGAAAAAGAAGATCAAAAAAATTAAAGGTATTGGTCTATCTTCCTTTGGGACCTAGAGCAGGGTCCGTATTTAAACCATAGCCTCTTTTGGTTTAAGGCCGCTCGATCCACCCTGCTCTTTGCCTTTAAGTTAATTAAGTCAGTTAGGCTTTATTTTCCTTTTTGCTTACCTTGGGCATTTAGTTTAGTTCTTGACTAGTTAAAACTTGCCAAAATTAAAAAATACAAAAAAAAGAAATTAAAAAAAAATTGAAAAAAAATAAAAATAAAATATATACAAAAACAACAAAAACATTTAAAAACCCACAAAATGCAAAAAAGACTTACCCTAATAAATGAACGCCCCCTAGAGCTCCCCCACGAGCACTTAGCTACGCGGCCATCTCCCGGAGTGAGATTCATAAATCTCAATTCCACTTCCCCTCCCCAACTCAAACACGAGTTGGAAGTGACCACACTCCGAAACGAGTATAAAAACAGTCACGGACCGCGAACTACTATGAGGGTCTGATTCCGACTAACCGGATAAGTAGGCAGCCCAATCAGGGTTCGACCCCAACCAAAAATAAACTTTTTTTACACCCCCTTTTGATTTGTACTCGATTAGCAAAATTAATAAATTTTAGGAAATGTTAAGTGATTTTTTAAATGTTTGATTTGGACCTAATGAGTAGGTTACCATCATTGGATGGAGGTCCTGGGGTGCCTAACCCCTTCCCCAGGACATAAAGGGATCTCTTACTTAGACTATTCTGGACCGTAGACCCCCTTATTTGGATTATCTCGGGATCCTACTTCCCCTAAGTAGGTGGCGACTCTTAGGACAAATTTAGCGTTATTCCTCTACTCTCGGATCTTATCTCGACACTTAGAGTTGAGAGGAGAGGAAAGACGGTCAATTTTGGTGTTCACAGCCTTCTTAAGGAAATAGGTGTATTGGATTTGGTGGGAGAATCGAGGCCTTTATCAGAAGATGAAACCCGATCAAAGGAACCATTGAAGTTGGAATATCTCTCCACGGCTCGGATGGAAGAGATCAATTGGAAACAAAAGACCATAGTCCGGTGGTTAAAGGAAGGAGACAAGAATACAAAGTTCTTTCACAGGATGGCCAACTTTCACCGGAAGAACAATTTTATTTCCAGAATAAAGGTTCATGGGGAGTGGCAGGAGGGGTCAGGAGAGGTTGTGGCAAGCATTGTCTCATTCTTCCAAGATTTGTATACAGAAAAGGAGCAATGGCGCCCACAACTGGATGGTTTGCCTTTTGAACGTTTGCCGGAGGAGCATAGGGATTTGCTGGAGTATAGTTTTTCGGAGGAGGAGGTCTTGGTAGCTATACGAGACATAGCTGGGGACAAGGCCCCTGCCCAGATGGTTTTACCATCGAGTTCTATCGCTCTTGCTGGGATATTGTGGGAAAGGATTTCATGGCGGTTATGCAGGAGCTTTTCGAGCTAGGGCGTTTTGATCATGTGATTAATAACACTTTTGTTGTGTTAATTCCTAAGTTCAAAGGGGCAATGCATATTAAAGATTTTCGGCCCATCAGCTTAGTCAGTAGTGTTTACAAAATCATTTCAAAAGTGCTAGCGAGTCGCCTCAGGAGAGTGATGAGTTACATCATTTCCCCTCAACAAGGGGCTTTTGTGAGTGGGCGTCAGATCCTTGATGGCATACTAATTGCCAATGAATGTATTGATGACAGAATCAGATCATCGGTCCCGGGTTTATTGTGCAAAGTGGACATGGAGAAAGCCTATGATCATGTCAACTGATCATTTCTGGGGTTTGTTCTGAAACGCATGGGTTTTGGTCCGAAGTGGTGTCATTGGATGAAGTTTTGCATTTTCTCAGTGACTTTCTCTATCCTCACCAATGGGAGCCCGTCAAGTTTCTTTCAAAGCACTAGGGGCTTAAGGCAAGGGGATCCCCTTTCCTGTTCATCATTGTATCAGAAGCTTTGAGTAGAATGCTGTCCCGAGCTGATGGGCCAGTGTTCCAAGGTTTTGCCTTGGGCCGCGAGGGTATGCGCATTTCTTATCTGTTATATATATGATGCTTGGATTATCGATAAAAAAAAAAAATTAGGACTGATTGAAACAAATGTGTTGGAGGACATTGCGTTAAAAACAAAATTTTGGTCGTGATTCTGTGCATGCTAGATTACTTTTTTTTGGTAGTTTGAAACTTAGGCAACTTATGAACCTAGCAATTTCTAAAAGTTAAGATAGATTAAAACAAATGCATTGGAGTAGACCGAGTCGAAAAAGCAGTCCAGTTTTGAAATTCTGTGCACAACTCTAGGTTACTTTTTTTGTAATTTAAAACTTATGTAACATATGAACTACATTGCTCAAATCGAGGAAACAAGGTCCAAACTGGACAAAATCAATTCTAAAAGTTAGGATAGATTGAAACAAATGCGTTGGAGTAGACCGCTTCAAAAAAGAAGTCCTTGAAGAGATTCTGTGTAGCTCTAGGTTACTTTTTTAGTAAGTTTGAACTTTGTCAACTTATTAACCCTGTTGCCCAAATCGGGCAAACAAGGTTTAAACTGAACGAAACTAATTCAAAAAGTTAGGACTGATTGAAACAAATGTGTCGGATGAGATTGCGTTAAAAAAAAATTTTGGTTGTGATTCTGTGCGTGCTCCAGATTATTTTTTTAGTAGTTTGTAACTTAGGCAACTTATGAACCTTGTTTCAAAAACCGGGCAAATGATGTCGAAACTGAGCAAAACAATTTGTAAAAGTTAAGATAGATTGAAACAAATGCATTGGAGCAGACCGAGTCGAAAAAGGAGTCCATTTTTGGAATTCTATATACAACTCTAGGTTATTTTTTTTATTATTTTAAAACTTATGAACCCCATTGCCCAAATCAAACAAACAGGGTCCAAACTGAACAAAATCAATTCTAAAAGTTAGGATAGATTGAAACAAATGTGTTGGAGTAGACCGCTTAGAAAATAGGTCCTTGTTGGGATTCTGTGTGTAACTCTAGGTTACATTTTTTGTTAGTTTGAACTTAGTCAACTTATAAACCTCGTTGCCCAAATCGGGCAAACGAGGTCTAAACTGAACGAAACCAATTTTAAAAGTTAAGATAGAATGAAACAAATACGTCAGAGCAGACCACGCCGAAAAAGGAGTCCTTGAGATTCTGTGCGCAACTCTTGGTTACTCTTTTTAGTAGTAGTTTGGAACTTTGGTAACCTAGGAACCTTGTTGCCCAAATCGGGGAAACAATGTCTAAAACTTTAAACTAAATTCGTTGTAGCAGACTGCGCCGAAAAAGGAGTCCCGGTTGGGATTCTGTCCGTAGATTTTAATAGTTTCAAACAAAGGCAACTTAGGAATGTTGTTGCCCAAATCGGGTAAACGGGGTCTAAATTGAACGAAACCATTTTTAAAAGTTAGGATAGATTGAAACAAATGTTTTGAAGCAGACTACGTTGAAAATGGAGTCCCTATTGGGATTATGTGCGCAACTCTTGGTTACGTTTTTAGTAGTTTGAAACTTAGATAACTGTAGAACCCTAAAATTTATTAATTTTATGCAAAGGTCCTTACACACTCGTAAAATTATATAAAGAGCCTAAAATCATTAAAAAGCCCTATACATTTAAATTGGGCCTAATGACAAGGCATGAGCCTCTTATGGCTCGGGTCTGAGCATGAAGTAGAAAGCCTATAAACTCAAAACCCAAGTCCAAATCTAAATGGGTCACACACTCGATAAATGGGTCGATCCATTAACACAAAAAACATGCTTGTGGACTCAATACCCAAGAAGATGGGTGGGGCCCATCAAAATCTCCCAAGTCCCTTAAACCACTAAATAAAGTGGGACTCCTGGAATCTTTATCTTTAAATGGGTGAGGCTTATCAAAATCTCTTAAGTCCCTTAAACCACTAAATAGAGTGAGACTCTTGAGATCCTTATCTCTAAAAGTCTATAAATAAGACCCAAAGCTAGAGATTTAAAAAATTCAGAAAGAAATTCAAAAGAAGCCAAAGAAGAGAATTCAGAAGCATTCTCTAGCCTTCAAAGAAAAGAAATCAAATCATTCTAGAGAAGACAAAGCTGCAAAGAAGTCAGTTCTCCTCCAGAATCACTTTCTAGCCGATCAAGCGCGAAACCCGGAAGAAAGGAAAAGCTATATCAACACCTTCAAAGAAGATCGAGATCACGCCTTGGCCCTCACCTTCTACTTTAGAAATTTTTGATTGTTAATCAGAGGATTTCTTAAAAGTTGTACCAAACTGAAAATAAATAAATATTTTTGTTCATCATTATTTTGTCCACGAAATTTTGTGTCAGACAAATTTTTGGCACGCCCGGTGGGACACTCTACCTCTCATCTTTCAGTCAGCAAACAATTAAGTGGCATCAATGGCCCCTAAGAGAACTGTTGTTGCAGCCACCGCCATCCATGGAAAGAGGAATACAACCTCTTCTGCACCTGAATCTACACCAGCTACCAGCGATGATCGGCGAGCAACACGTCATATGACGCAGTCTGGCGCCTCACTTGGTTGGGGCCCTCTCCTAGCATCGCAAGCAACTCGTCTCCAAAACGATGCAAATGGCTAAGACTGTGCGGGCTAGGATGCCTGAGGGTATGTCCTTCAGTCATCCTTATGATGCACAGTCTAGCGCAGGGTCAACATCTTGCGTGACCTCTCCTTCTCAAGGTCGAGCCTCCAAAGAAGTACAGAATCAGAATCATTCAAATTCTGAGACACATACCTCCATCAGGTCTGTCATGATGATGGAAGCAACGACGATTGAAAAGCAGATCGCATAAATGTCTAACGCAATTGCAAATTTAACAAAGGCAGTTGAGGATAAAGATGTCCAGATTGTAGACCTGGTAAGCCACTTGGAGCAGAATAACCAAGCAGATGAATCCAATCAAGGACCGACAAATCCCCCCGGGTTCAATCTCCGAGGCCCTCGTGAAGCGGAAGAACAAAACAAAGGGTTCACCCTCCAAGGACATCATGATGCAAAGGAACAAAACCGGAATGCATCCGGCTCGCGAGATCCCACTCGGGACAGTCACCAAGTATCAATTGCTTCGCTCTCTGTCCAGCAGCTACAAACAATGATTACTGATACCATTTGTGCTCAGTACGGGGGTGTGTCATAATCTTCCTTGGTTTATGCCAAGTCATACTCTCAACGCATTGAGCAAATGCGCTTCTCGGCAGGATACCAACCGCTAAAGTTTCAACAGTTCAATGGAAAAGGCAATCCAAAGCAACTCGTTGCCCACTTTATCGAGACTTGCAATAATGCCGGCACGTACGGAGACTTTATGATGAAATAGTTCGTTCGCTCCCTCAAAGGGAATGCGTTCGACTGGTATATCGATCTAGAGTCTGGTTCCATTGACAGTTGGGATCAACTGGAGCGCGAGTTTTTTAACCGCTTCTACAGCACCAGAAGGACAGTAAACATGGTGGAGCTTGCCGCCGTACGACAAGTGAGATGAATATGTTATTGACTACATTGATAGGTGGAGGAATCTTGCTCTTAATTACAAGGATTGTCTTTCTGAACCATCTGTTATTGAGACATGTATCCAAGGGATGCACTGGAGCCTTCTTTACATCCTCAAAGGGATTACGCCTCGTTCTTTTGAAGAATTGGCTACACGGGCTCATGACATAGAGCTCAGTATAGCCACACATGGGGATCCACGACCAATTGATTCTTTCAAGTCGGAGAAGAAGCAGTGGAACACATCCAAACCCTCCAAGACAGAGGAGGCTATGATCACCACTACTATCACCAAGCCGGTCAAGATCTCGAGCCAAAAGAAGCAGGAATTGCCCAAGGCAAGCACATCTCAAGAAAGAGGGCAAGGTAGGATGACACTCAAGGAGCTTGAGGCAAAAGAATATCCTTTTCCAGACTCTGAGGTATCTGGCATGCTCAATCAACTATTAAGTCTAAAGTTGATTGAATTGCCAACCTCTAAACGTCCAGAGGAAGCAGGTCGCGATGAAGATCCAAGATACTGCCGATACCACCAACTGATTAGCCATCTGGTTGGAAAATGTTTTGTCCTCAAAGAGAAGATTATGGACCTAGCTCAACAAGGAAAGATTGAATTTGACTCCGTTAATGATGTGGCAGCCTCGAATATGACGAGTGTTGCCTTCGGGTCTTTCAACCCCAGTTTGATTCCACCTTCATCATCTGTAACAATGTTGTCTCCTCAAGCAATAAAAGCACCATGGCCGCCACAAAATTTGAAGCAAGTCACAGCCGGAACTTTTGGCTTTGGCATCCCCCGTTCAATATCAGTGATAGCATCCAGTCAAGGGCAAATTCTGTCTCAGCTACATCAGCAACAACGATGTCTCCCTACAAAAATTGAACGAGAGTCAACAGAAGAATCTTCTCTCATCGATGATGACGGTTGGACATTGGTTACACGACGGCGACGAAGTGTGCAACATCCGCCACCTCCTTTTCATCAAAGAGCAAAACGGACCAAAAGAAAGACTCGTCCAAGCATTAAGTCAAAGAAGAAAAAGGTAGTGAAGAAAAAAGCATTCAAAGTGCCTCTTGCTGATCCTGAATAGATTTTTCAGCAGTTTCCTCATTTGGCAATCACATTTGGCGACTTCATACCAAAGTGGTTTCTCCAAAAACAGCAACGAGAGCCGGCCTACTTTGTCGCATGTTACCAAGTCGAGTCAGACACGTCGGAAGAAGTGAACGATGTACCTGCCAACCAATCATCCCCTTCAATTCATGAAGAGGAGCATCCCAAAGGAGAAGATGATGCATTCGACATTGAAGAGACATCAATACACTTAAGTCTTTTTGAGGCCCTACAACTACCGGAAAAGACTCGGCTCAGCCTCACTCAAGCCTTAACTAATCCCGACAAGTACAAGGAAAAAGACTGGGTTCAAAGGAAATCGTAGACATGTGCCTCTTGCATGGCCACCATCACCTTCGACGACGAAGACCTACAACTTGGTTCTCATCCTCATAATAGGCCGTTGTATGTCACAGGATCCATTAAAGAACACAAAGTTCAGCGCATTCTTCTTGACTGCGAGTCCACTATCAATATCATGCCCATCCGCACGATGAGAAAAGTCGGCATCTCTCCAGATCAATTGAGTCGAAGTAGATTGGTGATCCAAGGCTTTAACCAAGGGAGGCAGAGAGCCATCGGAATGGTCCGCTTAAAGCTCACAATCGAAGACTTGGAGTCCGAAGTATTCTTCTATGTCATTGATTGCAAGACATCATACCATTTGCTGCTTAGACGTCCCTGGTTACACGAGACGGGTGTAGTTCTATCTACATGGCATCAATACTTCAAGTATTACAAGGATGGTGTGCAGAGAAAGATTGTTGCTGAGAGTCGACCTTTTGAGAAGACTGAAACACACTTTGCTGATGCTAAGTTCTACACGGAGACTGAAGTCCTCTCGGAAGCACTTCCAACTTCAGTACCATCTTCTAGCAGACTCGACATCAACAAAGGAAAAGAAGCTGAAATTCTTTCATCCCCCAAATCCCAAAAGGATGAGAAAGCTAAAAAAATATCAAAAGGAGAGAAAACGAGCAAGTTAACAACGAGCTCTACAAACATCTCCAATCCAATCTCAGTGCTCCGATACATTCCGCAATCACGTCGAAAGCCGGGGCAACTCCCTTTTGAGGCGATGACTAAAGAGACCAACTCTACTTTTTCAAAAGCCAACCTAAACACTTTGCAAGATGAGTTAGTTCTTCCAGTAGCATCGCTCGTCAAATCCACAAATATAAGTTCACCAATTGTAGGATTTGTCGCATCTACAATGAAGTTTGAAGAAGAGGAAGACATCTCAACCCAAGAAAGTTCAGAGGGTTGGTACGGAGCTAAGACAGAAAAGCTCTTCGAAGCAGCTGGATATAGAAAAGGTGAGCCCATATGCTTAGACGAGCTTCAACCTCTTAACTAAATCCATGGCCTCACAAAGGCGCAGGCCCAACTCGTTCGAAAAGGAGAAAAGTTCATTATCAACTGTCAAGGAGTTGGCTCTACACCTCAAACACCAATCAAAATCTCAATAAAGAGAAAGTCTCTACTCAACACATTATAGTGCAAGTAGCCGACGATTATGAAAACAAAGTCCCCTCAGCTCGTGCATTTGTCTTTGATCGACTTGCCCCACCAATACAAGGTACTTCGGTCTTCAAGCGTTTAGGAGCAGCACAAAGTGATACAACCTTAAACTCTTAAGTTCTCCAACGGCGTGAGTCCGCACTCACCCGCTTGGGAGCACAAGGAAAAGAAGGCGAACCTGCTCCTTTGAATAAGTCCAAAAGACGACGTAGACATGGGAAGAGAGGCATGCCAGCCGCAAAGATGTTGGTGACCCACAAAGTGCAATTCCAACACAAATGAAACGATAAGCAATTTTGGAAGTCTCAACAATAGATGCTTTGACGGTAAAGCGACGCATTATCATCTCCACTAACCAAGGAAAACAATCTCGAACAAATCAAGTTGAGATGAGCGAGACCGAAGATGTTGTCACCGTCAATCACATTACCATCCAAGAGCCTGTTGAAGAAGAGTCATCTTCAAACGATGAACTAGAAAGTGCTCCTCCAGTCTTCGAAGAAGGGGGGCAAGCTACCGTTGACGATCTCAAACAGTTGAACCTTGACACGGAAGAAGAACTGCGCCCTATCTTTGTCAGTGCACTCTTAAGTCTTGAGGAATAAGCTGATTACTTCAAGCTACTGCAAGAGTACAAAGATGTTTTTGCATGGAGTTACAAGGACATGCCAGGGCTTGATCCCAAAGTAGCAATCCATCACTTAGCTATCAAACATGGTGTTCGCCCCATCAAGCAAGCACAGCGTCCTTATCGACCTGAACTTGTTCTACAGATCGAGGCTGAAGTCAACAAGCTGATCGAAGCTGATTTCATCCGAGAAGTGAAGTATCCAAGTTGGATTGCAAACATTGTCCCAGTCAAGAAGAAGAATGGACAAATCCGAGTATGCGTTGATTTCTGCGACCTGAATTATGAATGTCCAAAAGATGACTTTCCATTGCCAATCACGGACCTCATGGTCGATGCTACAACAGGACACGAAGTTTTATCATTTCGTACATAAAAGAGAATTTACTGCTATAAAGTGATACCGTTTGGACTAAAAAATGCTGGTGCCACTTATCAACGTGCTATGCAAAAGATTTTTGATGATGTCTTGCACACAAAGGTTGAATGCTACGTCGATGACTTAGTGGTAAAATAAAAAATGAGAGCGGATCATCTTCAAGACCTTCGTGACATTTTCATCATACTTCGAAGGTACCAATTGAACCTCGCGGTATTGAGATTGACCAAGCCAAAATCAATGTTATCCACAATATGCCGGAACCTAAGAATATCCACGAGCTTAAAGGCCTCCAAGGTCGTCTTGCCTATATCCGGAGGTTCATTTCAAACCTAGCAGGGCGGTGTCACCCCTTCAACAAATTGATGAAGAAAGATGCATTGTTCAAATGGGATGAGCCTTATTTGCCAAACTGGGCAAATGATGTCGAAACTGAGCTAAACAATTTCTAAAAATTAAGATAGATTGAAACAAATGCGTTGGAGCATACCAAGTCGAAAAAAGTGTCAATTTTTGGAATTCTGTACATAACTCTTAAGTTACTTTTTTTAGTAGTTTAAAACTTATGCAACTTATGAACTTCGTTGCCCAAATCGGGAAAATGAGGTATAAGCTAAACGAAACTAATTCTAAAAGTTAGAATAGAATGAAACAAATGCGTCAGAGCAGACCATGCAGAAAAAGGAGTCCCTGTTGAGATTTTGTGCAGTTCGTGGTTACTCTTTTTAGTAGTTTAGAACTTAGGTAACTTGGGAACCTTGTTGCGCAAATCGGGCAAACCTTGTCTAAACTTTAAACTAAATTCGTCATAGCAGACTGCGCTGAAAAAGGAGTCCCGGTTGGGATTCTGTGCGTAGATTTTAATAGTTTCAAACAAAGATGAGCTAGGAAGACCGGTATTCTGGTGGTCTTCTCAGGTAGGTCGTTTCCACCTTTTTTGTTCACGCTGGTTTTCTGCGGTCCAGTGGGTTGTTCGTCATGGGAGATTAGTAGATCTAGTTTTCTCCTCTTAGTTTTTCAGTCAATTTTCTTTCTCCGAAGTTTTGTGGCTCCATTTATGTCTTCCAAGTCTGTCATTATCCTAGTCTGTCATCTGTATCCGATCTCTCTGATCATTTTAGTCTGTCTCCTGTTTATACTGTGTCTTCCTAGCCTATCATTATCTCCTAGTCTGTCATCTGCATCCGGTCTCTCTGATCATCTTAGTCTGTCTTTTGTCTCTTCTAGCTCTGAGCTTTCTGTGCCTGTTGTATCCCTGTCGGGCTCGCACCATGGTTCTGCGTCAAAAAAATCTAGCCATTGAGTCCAAGTTATTCGATCTCCTGGAATCTGAACAAAAGGATGGGAAGTATCTCAAGATTATAGAACAAGGGTGGAAAGGTGGTGCCAATACCCTCTGGCTATCGGCAGCGGCTATTGGGTGGCTTAAACAAACTTCTGAAGATTGTATTGTGGGCAAGCAGGGGTATATGCTCTGAAAATTCCAAGGTATTGATGGCGTTATCATTAGGGAAAAGAAGATGAATTCCAGGGGTGAGTATTTAGCCCTTTTGTCCATCCCCTGGTACGGCAGGGGTGGAAGAATTATAATTCCAAAAAAAACTCGGGCTTCCGGTGGAAATCAATTCAGAGATCAGCCAGCTATTTTCTCCATAATCCTCCATCAGCTAAAGGGGGTGTCTTCCAACCAGCTTCCATGGGGAGGAAAAAGCAGTCCTCAGGTCCAGATGGTGCATGGGTTAATGGCACCCTTGTTTCTGATCTCATACATCGGAAGATTGAAGGTTTGGTTCCAGGCAATGCAGAATACTGGTTTGAGACCAAGCCTGGTACTCGGAGTCACGTGGCACATCAGGAAGGTAAGAAGAGCGTGATTGTGGAATATGACGCCGGTTCATTCAACAACTGGTCAGAGGCAGTGGTGTGTTCAGTAGGAGGGAATAGCATGCTGGACGACTGGGAAGAGGTATCCAAGGTAATAGGAAAATTGCTCCCTGAAGAACAGAATATTACTCTATTCCCTTTCGAAACTAATCGCGCCATTTTCCATACTACTAACCCATCACACCGGGTAGTTCTATGTAATAATAGGAAGCACTGGTTGCGTAAGGATGCTTTCGTGGGTTTTCACATATGGTGGCCGGCGGAGAATGCCTTATCTTTCACTGGTTTATCCAAACCAAGATAAATTGCTATAAAAGGCCTCCCTTACTATCTATGGTTTTCACCTGTTCTTGCTAGCATTAGCGAAGTTTGCGGTGGTTTGGAGGAGGTCCACCCTTCGACAGTAGCCATGTCGGATCTTTCATTCGCCAAACTGAAAGTGAAGGGGGGCTGAAATCAATCCCTCGAGTTCTAGACTTAGAATTCCACTCGTCCACATACCCAATAGAAATTTCGGATTGGGAGGCTGAACTGTGCGACAATTGTCGGCGATGGTTGGACTCCATGGAAGTGCGATACTGCTCTAGCTGGGTCGTGGTGGACGAGGTGCCTGAGGTGGCCGGAAATCCACGTGGCTCCATTGGATTGGGGAACCCCCCCTCTACAGTACAACCCATTTTCAAATTCAAATAGAGGGCAGAGATTTGGTGGCTCACTCGAGTTCGTGGTAGGTAAAAAGCAAAAGGGGCAGGTTTCAGGCAAGGTCTATAAGGCAGAACCAGGGTTGGGTGGTAGACCGTAGACCTATGGAACAGTACAATCTTAGGCCATCACAATCACCGCAAGTCAGGGGTCTACAGAGATTCGTATCAGTGATGAAATTTCGGATTCACCTCAGCCAAGAGAGGGTTTGGGGCAGAATACCCGAAAAAACATGGCCAAAAATAGAAAAAGAAACTATAGAAGGAGAAAGATGAGGAAGGTGTGGAAGACTAAGGCACCGAAGAACCCTAGTGGTATGGTGGCTTCACCTGAGAGTTGCAGTGTTGAGGACGTTGGGGAAGTCCTGGCGAAGGGGGTCTTCGTTGATGAGCATCGGGTGTCTGTCGCAATAGACAGAAACCCTAATATTTCCATCTTGCCTAGTGAAGCCGATTGGGAGCCCTTGGATCAATCGGATCCATTGGCTCTAAGCCACTGTGACCCAACTACCCAAGGCTCAGTCCCTCTAGCCCAACTAGCGGTCCAGCCAATCTTTTTTGAGATGGGCCCTTTGCATCAGGGCCCAAACCTCCTGAACCCCCTTCCTCTTAATAATATTGGGTTGGATTTAATCTCATCGGATCCAGACCCTTAGATTCTTTTAAGGCTCAATAGTCCCTCTACCTCCGTATCCAGGTTACCGACCTCGTCTTCTCAAGTTGAGATCTCTGAAGAGGAACTGCTAGCAGGAGGCAAGTCAACAATAAGTATTGGAGGTCTGGAAGAAAGGTAAGTTCGGGAGGGGCAGATCGGGTTTAAAGGTGGTGAAGTAGATCCCTGTTCAAAGAAAAAGAGGGGACCAGCTTTGCTCGCTCAAGTACTTGGACCAGGTGAGCAAGAGATAGTCAGAATAAAGTTCGAAGCTGCTGAGCAGGTTGAGGAAAGCGTCGCGTTACCCACCACCTAGAAGCTCCAAGGAATTCATAGTTGCATCTTAATGGTAGATCGCGAGGGAGCATCTCAAAGGTCTGATATCGATCGGTTTCAGCAGGGAGAGGTAGATCAGACCTCAGTCTCAGCTACTTCCGGGCAAGAAGGGCCACCATCGAACTTAAGCCAGCTAGACCAAGGATTACCTCTCACAAGTGGCACACTGTCTCCAATTCGGGGCAGGCTATGGGACGAGAGCAGCGAAGATCTACAGGACGATAACCTGTGAGGCAGACATTCGGAAGGGCAGGAGATGGAACAAGTAGGGGTTTCGGGTGCACCTTCTTATCATCTTGTCTGTTCTGAGGAAGCAATGGTGGGATCCGGAGTTCCTTTCGTGACGCCTAGAACTTGTGCCTAAGGAATCAAGTTTCGAGACGCGCGTCCGTTCGTCAAATCACGTAAGCGGAAGACTTTACCCACGAAAATGCGGGGAATTTAAACATTTATCAGATGCTTCCAAAAAGCAAATAACACCTGTCATCACAATAGCCATCATACAAACCATATACTTGTATTATTTACATCAAGTTTGTTTTACAAAAGTAGGCGCCTCTATCACGTCGGGTACAGTTTGTACAAGCTTCCAAAATGTCCAATTGGACCTTTCACTTACTGGTCAGCAGCTCCGAGATCTGCTGACATAAAAAGTTAGTGAGCTATGAAGCTCAATAAAACCACAATCCTTCTAAACTATTTTCTACATAATAACATGCATCAATAATGATATAATAAAGAGTTTAATTTGCATATTACAGTAAAATAGAATAATATGTAATAAACTGTGACCCAAGGTCACTTAGGGTTACGTCACCCTAACCGAGGTTCCCAACCTCTCATTACTTTCCAATTATGGGGTTCAGTTATGAATGTATTCATATTACCAAGTTATCGTTTCACTCATCAATCATGTTTCATTTCGAGTTTTGAGACTCTATTAACTGGCCACAACCCACAAATGTTCAGCTTAAGGTCTCTAAATCGTAACCATACATAGAACCATTTAGACTCACACACTGTTCTGACTTTCACCCGAACACAACCAAACCTTGGGTATACCAACCCAACTCACCTGGAATCTGACGATTCCATACCAAACCCTGAGTATACTAACTCAGACAAATACACCAACCCTGAGTATACCGACTCAGACCACTTCGTATCCGAAGCTTACACACACAATATGGGCATTCGCCGAATAAGAACATACTTTTCCATTCAACTGACTGACAACATCTACCGTGTATTCGTCGCCATCGCCCTGGTTATCAATCAAGAAGGAACCATGACCAATCTGCCTACCGTCATCTTCTGGCTAGTCTATGGAGGAACCTCGACATCTTTACCAATGCCGTCATCTCCTGACGTTCCACCAAGAAGGGACCCCGATAGACACGGTGCCGACATCTTCTGACCCACCCAGAGAGGAACCCCGGACTATACACTATCTTATGTTCCGCCATTTTAAACTCCCTAGGACTCCGACATCTCCCGACTATCACTCACGGAGGAACCACAGGCCATGCAGGACACCGCTACTCCTGACCTAGTCCAAGAGGCACCACGGACGACCTAGACAAACAGACCGACATCTCCTGACTATCAGTCACGAAGGAACCCCGGGCCTTACTGGACACCATCTCTCCTGACCTAGTCAAAGAGGAACCACGGACTATACTTAACCTTGGTTAGATTTTCTAACCACAGGTTAACCCCAGTTAACCAAAGTCATGCTTGATTAACTGACTAACTTGGGCCTCGTGCCCGTGAACCAAATCCGATAACACGGTCCCGTTAGGGAACGTTTCCAGGCTAATGGATGTGTCCAGACATGCAAAATAACTTTTTTTTGTCACCCTAGAGTGACGATACAATTTACCCGAGACCCGATCTGGGCTCCCCGAAGATCCACATAAAATAACAATACCACATAGGGGTCTCTGACCCTTTTTCATTCACGCCAAAAGACATGCATATGCTCTACATAAAAGAATATAGGAAAATAAGGGAAAAAAGTGAAGAAAAGAAAGGGGTTTTACTTGTTTCACGCGTTTCGAGGTCTTGCAGGCAAAAACGGATGTCACCAACGCGTTCCCTACGACGATCAACCCCGGGGTAGAACGCATGCAACTTTCTCTCCACTTTCTCTCTTTACCTTTTTCTCTCTCTAAAATATTGTGGCAGAACCTCCCCCTGTTTAAAGAACGTGAGAAATGGGGGGAGGCTGGCCTCCACTATATAGATAAGGTCATGTGCTATGCACATGACCCTAATAAATGGTCCCGTTGACCAAGTCAACGGTTTGACCGTTTGACTATTTTTCAGCATTCTCTCGTGTATAGGGCCTCTGTAGTCCTACTTAATGACATCCGATTTTGACGAAACTTTAGGTGACCGAACTTGGGACAGTCCGACACCTGTTGTAAAATTTTTGGGAAGAAATACTGAGTTTTGACAGCTGCACTTTAGTCTGGAAGAAAACGGCAAAACCCACTAATTTTCTGATTTCGGCCACAAAACAAGCTGTCGCTTCTTCATATGCGACAATTAGATGCTGAAATGACAGACGATCATCCTCACGACCGATCGGCACGCTGTGGTACCAACCGCATGGATTTCTATTAGAATCCCCAACAATTATGGAAACCCACTAAATCCGGAAAAATCTGAAATTTCCTGGTTTTCTCGATTTTCTTATAGTTAAGACTCTCGCGGATCGAACCCGACGGAACTGGAACGATAGGTGATCGTCCAGATAGTCGACCCGCATATTGTGTACGATTTTCAAGTAAAAACACTGAAGTTTTACCAGTACAATCCAATCCTGAACAAAATCCACTTTTTACCAATTTAACAAATAATTAACTAATTAACCTCCACTAAGGACCCATAAACACATAATTTTATTGTATTAAAATTCTGGGTCGTTACACCTTTATAGGAGTACAAGGAAATACGACTCCACCTTCCTCACCTTCAGCCTCGTGTGGGCAGGACATCGACAACTCACTAATCCACTTTCCGGTGCAAGGTACATACCAACTCTCTCACCCTACTCCCCGTACCATCCTCACCATTGGTGAGGATGGCACGGGTAGTAGGGGCTCTGAGGGTCGAACTCAAGATTTTATTCATTTACCACCAGCTACGGAATTGATGATACCTTGGCCTGATGAGGCCATGGCCAGTATCGATGTTGTGGGTAGCCCTGCCTCGCAAGAGGCTCCGTCAAAGAATAGGTTTGTCCCCGAGGTCAGTGTCTAGGGACCAAATCACAATAAACCGGGTGGAAGTTGTAAGGGCTATAGTGGGAGATATGGATAGGACTCATGGGAGCGAGTCTGTTCCTAAATGGATCATAGACCACATAGCAAACTTTGGTAAATTTCTTGGATTGTCCTACGAGGGTCAGGAATCGGAGGTATTCGACTTATTTCGATCCTTGCAGCTGCAAGGAGTTCTCCACGGGGACACTCATCCCTAGGGAGTCAAGGAGGGCAAAATAAGATACGAATGAACTCAGACGCCTCTCATCATCCATGAATTTTTCTACACCAATAGGGCAGGTGCTAGGCTTGTGTAAGAAAGGTATGGGCCGGTTGTTTCCCAAATGATGCACAACCGTTTCCTATCTTGGAACATCAATGGCTTGGGCACAGCGAATAAGCGGCGGGTGGTAAAGGAATTGGTCCGAGCCCATAAACCATCCATCCTATGTCTACAAGAAACCAAAATGTCTTCAATCTCACCCATAGTAGTTGAAGAGGTTTGGGGGGATGGGCCGCGCTCTTGGAAGGATATTCCGGCCTACGGGGCGGCTGGTGGAATCCTTATGGCGTGGGATTTTGATGTCCTAGATGTGCTTGAGTCTGAGGAAGGGGAATTTTCTCTGTCCATCAGTTGTACATCCGAGACGGATGGATTCGAATGGGTGTTCTCTGGTATTTATGGGCCAGCAGTAAACTGTGATCATCCCAGACTATGGTTAGAACTTGATAACGTGGCGACTCATTGGGATCTCCCATGGTGCTTAGGGGGGGATTTTAATTGTGTTCCATCACCCCAAGAAAGATCCAATATGGCACTTTCTCCAGGCAGATGAGGAATTTTGAGCCCTTCATATCAAGAAATGTCATTCTTGAGTGTCCATTGTTACAGGCCCAGTTCACCTGGTCAAACTTCCAAGTCAATCCTATCTGTCCAAGTTGGATAGATTCCTCTTCTGCAATCGGTGGGAAGAAAAGTACCCGGATGCCCAATCTTATCCCCTTCCCAGATCCACTTCAGGCCATGTCCCCATCATGTTTGATCCGTCAAAGAATCAGGGAGGGCCCCACCCTTTCAAATTTGAATTAATGTGGTTGGACCACTCGGACTTTGTAAGTTTAGTCGAGGAATCCTGGTCAAGTAACTCATTTTGGGGCCCTGCTAGCACCAGAATCAATCTGAAGTTGAAAGCCCTGAAGGTCCGTCTTAAGGCCTGGAACAAAGAGATATTTGGTGTAATTCTGATCAAGAAAAAGAGGTTGTTAGACGAGATCATCTGCCTAGATTTGAGAGAAGAGGGAGCCCCTCTCTCAAACCCGGAGAAGCAGGCTAGGGGAAGCACTAAAAACTGAGTACCACCAGCTTCTCGTGTCTAAAGAAGTATTCTGGAAACAAAAAGCTAGAGTGCAATGGCTTAAGGAGATCAGAATACCCGCTTCTTTCACTGGGTGGCGAACTCAAGGAGAAAAATAAATCTTATATCTTGCCTCCGCATAGGTGACTACCTAATGGTGTTAGAAAGAGAGATAGCCTCAGAAACTGTGAAATTCTTCTAGGACAGATTCACGGAATCCAGGCGCTTCAGACCAACAGTGGATGGGTTGGAATTCTCAGTGCTATCAGAGGCACAGAGAGACTTAATGGAGCGCCCTTGAGGAGGAGATCTTCTCTGTGGTTCGAGGTATAGAGGGGGATAAAGCATCGGGCCCTGATGGGTTCTGCATTGAGTTCTATAAAAAATGTTGGCACATTGTTGGGCCGGATGTGTTAGAGGTGTTCCAGGAGGTGTATTCTTCTAATTCGTTTGACCCAGTCTTAAATAACACTTTTCTAGTCCCTATCCTTAAAGTGGTAGGAGCCCAACAACTGGAGGACTTCAGCCCAATCAGCCTGGTGGAGGCAAATTTCCAGCGCACTTTTGTGGGTGGGAGGCAAATTCTAGATGGCCCCTTGATAACAAACGAATGCCTAGAGGATTGTATTCGTAAGAAAATCCCGGGAATTTTGTGTAAGATTGACATGGAAAAGGCATACGACCACCTCAATTGGGACTTCCTGGAATATATGCCTGGTTGGATGGTTTTGGGACTCAAATGGCGGGCCTGGATGAGGGCATGTATAAAGATTGTACGGACATCAGTGCTTATTAATGGATCTCCCCATGGATTCTTCAGGAGCTCGCGTGGTATTAGGCAAAGAGATCCACTTTCGCCTCTTCTGTTCATCATCGCCTCGGAAGCATTGAGCAGGATGATACAAAAGGCATCGCCCTCAGTGTGCGAAGGTTTTGCTATTGGGCACAGTGGGCTCAATATATCCCATCTCTAGTTCGCAGACGATACCCTCCTCTTTTGCGAACCGTCATGTTCAAAATTAGCCCTCGTTCGTTATTTATTCTGTTGCTTCGAAGCGGCGTCGGGATTACGTATAAACCTTGGGAAGAGTGTAATGTTTGGTGTGGGGAATGTGCCCAACCTAGAGGAGCTGATTGCTTGTCTTGGGTGTCCGAGGGGGACCCTCCTGATGACATATCTCGGTCTACCTTTGGGCACCACATTCAAAGCCAAGGCGATCTGGGACCCGATTATAGTATGATTTGCTAAGCCTCTTCAGGGTTGGAAGGCTCATTTTCTATCCAAAAGGGGTAAGTTGACTTTACTAAAGAGCACATTGAGTAGCTTACCGACATATTTCTTATCCCTACTAATCATCCCAGCCTCGATTGCCTCTACATTGGAAAGAATCAGGAGAGACTTTCTATGGAATGAAAAGATTGACACCCGCAAGTATCATTTGGTGGACTAGAAAACCATCTCTCTCCCTAAGAGTGTGGGCAGCTTAAATATCTCTCCACTGATCTATGTAAAGAAGGCTTTACTGGGGAAGTGGCTTTGGCGATTCGGGGAGGAGGAGGGGTGTTTGTGGAGGGAGCTGATCTTAGCTCGTCATGGGATGGTCAATAGGTGGTACCCAAAGGCCGGACCTGGCCCCCTGGGGGTTGGGGTTTGGAAGCCCATAATGCAAGGGTGGGAGGAGTTCTCCTCTCACACACACCTTAATGTGGGAGCTTGGGATCAGGTGAGCTTCTGGCACGATCGTTGGTGTGGAGTTTCATCGCTCAGGCAATCTTTCGGGAATCTGTTCCTTCTTGCGTCTAACAGAACGGCCACCGTAGCAGAATATTTAGACTGGCTTAGTGGGGCTCCGGTGTGGGTCCCCAAACTTAGGCGCAACCTCTTCGATTGGGAAATCCCGGATCTCCTAGGTCTGTTAGCTCGTGTGTCGAAGGTCATCCCATCTTCCTCCACCAGGGATAGCTGTGTTTGGTCTTTAGACAACAAGGGGAGGTTCTCCATTGGTTCCTTTTTGCGAGTCATGTGTCCCAAACCGTTGCTACCATTCCCTCATCAGGCTGTATGGTTCCCTAAAATTCCATCCAAGGTATCTTTTTTCATATGGTCGGCGGTATTGGATAAAATTTTGACGATCAATCATCTTAAGCATAGAGGTTGGTAGCTAGCAAACAGATGTTTTATGTGCCTACTTGCAGAGGAATCAGTGGATCGCCTGTTGCTTCATTGTCCGGTAGCGAAAGAGGTTTGGTCCTATTTCCTTGTGCACCTAGACATCCCTTGGATCTTCCTGGGTTCCTTTCGGAGCTTCTTATCTTACTGGTTGTCAGAGGTGTTCCCGTAGCCAGTGGGGGATGTGTGGCCTCTCTTCCCTGGGGTTGTTGTTTGGTCCCTTTATTAGGAGAGGAATAGACAAGTATTTGAGGATTTTGCCGCGGAGATTTCCGGCATTCAGGTTAGGGTGCGCCATTTAGTCTCAATCTGGAGTTCCGTTGGGGCTGATTTGGAGGATCCGTGGGGGAGTACATTCTCACTTTGATTGTCCGGATCCTATTTTCTATTGTAGTTTTAGCTGGTTTGTATCTTCTTCTTTCTTTTCCCTAGGTTCACTATTGGTGATCCTAGGGATGTAGCCCTCTTTTCCCCCTTTTTCTATATAGGGTAAACGAGGTTTAAACTAAACGAAACAATTTTTAAAAGTTGTTTGCCGGGGAATCCATCAAGACACCTCCGGCCACTATCACAGCCCACCACAAACTTTCACTTTCCTTGCCAAATCTCCATACCCACTTCCCTAGCAAAGCTTTGTTCATTAGAATGAGCGGCTTGATATTCAACCCCCTATCTTCCTTAGGCCGGCATACCTTGGACCAAGCTACTAGATGATACTTCCCTCTATCATTTTTATCATTCCAAAGAAACTCCCTCTGAAACCTCTCTATGGTATAAGCTATAGATCTAGGAATGGTGAGAGATGACATATAGTACGTTGGGAGGCTCTGCAAAGTGCTCCGGATCAAAGTCAATTTCCCCTCTTTGGATAAATAGGATGCCCTCCACCCTGACAACCTTATTGCAATACGGTCTACTACTGTGTTCCAAAGTGATTTCGCTTTAATTTTGCTCCCAAAAGCATTCCAAGATAAACGGAAGGGGGAGACCCTGCTCCACATCCTAGACACATGGTAAGATGGCTTAAGATAGGGACATCCCCCACCTTCAGGATTTCTGATTTTGCTAAATTGACTCTAAGGCCTGACACCACTTTAAAGCATCTTAATATACATATGATATGAAGAAGATCCCTTCTCGAAGCCCGGTAAAAAATGAGAGTATCATCCGCAAATTGGAGGTGGGAAATCCTCAATCCCGACTATCCAACCCAAAAGCCTTCAAAAAGAATCCCCTCTGCTTTTGTCAACATTCGACTCAAAGCTTCAGTGACAATGACAAAAAAAAAAGGGGGATAGGGGATCCCCTTGTCTCAACCCCCTAGAGCTGGGGAAATACCCCACCGAGCTACCATTCAACAGGATAAAGAATGACACGGACGATATACAATTCTTCATCCACAACCTCCACTTCAGCCCGAATCCCCTCCTTCCTAGAATGTAAAGGAAATCTCAGTTCACATGATCGTAGGCCTTCTCCATGTCCACCTTGCAAAAGATGCCCGGATTTACTTTTTAATGTCAAAACTCAACATTTTTCCCGAAATTCGCACAGTGGGTGTCCGACTGCCCCCTATACGGTCACCTGTCGTTTCGTCACCATCACATGTCGTCTCGTGGAGTTACGAAGGTTGTACGTGTGAAAAAGTGGGAAAACCGGTCAAAGTGGTTAAAAGGCCACGTAGTGTGGCACATGGCTTTCACATGGGTCGTGCCACGTGGTGCCACCTAGGCAAGTTCTTTGCCTATAAATTGAGGACCACCCCCCTCATTTCTCACGCCATTTTCCAACAGCAGAAGCTCTATCTGAATTCCTCTAGAGAGAGAAAGTGAGGAGAGAGAAGAGAAAAAGGAAGAGGAGGTCCACCTTGGGGTTTTTCGATGTTCTGAGCGCGTTGGTGACGTCTGTTTTACTCCTCGAAGCCTCGAAAAACGCACTGTAGGTAAAACACCTTTCCCTCTTTCCTATTTTCCCTTATTTTATGCTATTTTATTTGTGGAATGGCGTGGAAAATTTATGGCATGGATGAAAAAGGGTCTCAGACCTCGTGGATTGTGTATGGAATGTATGGGAAGGGATTTTAATCGAGTAGAGGGAGGTAGCCCTCGGTTCTGGGCTGAAAAGCTCGGAATTTTGGCTTGGCTGGGACTAGGCGATCGTTCGCCAGTGCGCATGATTTGGGGATTTTGATCCCGATTGTGTGGGGACTTTCCAGGAAGCTCGGTTTGGCTCCCCCGTGTGTGTCAAAAATATTATTTTGAATTTAGTAGAGGTGATGGACGGATCCATCGACCTGGATACATTCCCCAACGGGATGATATACCATCGGACTTGGTCCAAGGGCGCGAGGTCCAACTATTTCGGTTATTCAAACAAGGCATGGGATAATCGGGATTGTTCTACGGTGAGAAAACCTAACCTGTGTTAAGTAGGGCCATGGTTCCTCTTTGACTAGGTTAGGAGAGACGGTGTCCAGTAAGACTCAGGATTCCTCTGTGACTGATAATCAAGAGATGTCGGTCTGTTTGTGTAGGTCGTCTGTGGTGCCTCTTTGACTAGGTCAGGAGAGACGGTGTCCAGTAAGGCCTAGGGTTCCTCTGTGGCTGATAATCTGGAGATGTCGGAGTCTTATCGAGTTTAAAGTGGTTAAACATAATACAATGTATAGATCGGGGTTCCTCTTTGGATAGGTCAAAAGATGATGATGGTCTACCTATCGGGATTCCTTTGTGGTGGATAATTAGGAGATGACGGTGTTCAAATGGGAACCGGGGTCCCTCCATTGACTTGCCAGTAGAGGCGGTAGACGAGATTTTCGGGGTCCCTTCGTGACTGATAGCTAGGATAATGGCGGCGGATACACAGTACATGTTGGCAGTCATTTGAATTGAGGAGTATGTCCTTAGCAGGTGAATGCCTGGGTTATGTGTAGAATCTTCGGATTCTAGGTTGTCTGGGTCAGGGTACTTAGGTTTGGTGTAGAATCTTCGGATTCCAGGTGGTTTGGGTCGGAGTACTCAAGGTTTGGTTGTGGTCGGGTATGAGTCCTGGAACGGTATGTGTGAGTCTAAACGACTCAAGATATGTTTGGAAATCGGGTGAATGCCGGATTTGTGTTGTGACTTAGGTCTTCGAAACAAAAATGTGTATGAGCTACGACCAATTAATAGAGCACAAGGACTCGAAGTGAAAAGTAATTGACTGTTTTGGAATGATAATTTGGTAATGCGAACACTATTACATAAATGAACTTCATAATTGGAAACATCGTGAGATTGAGAATCTCGGATAGGGCCTCAGTGACCTTGGGCCATGATGTAGTATTTACTGCTTTATTATTATACAGTAACATGAAATTGAATTGTACTATTATGATTATCTCATTATTGATGCGTGTTATTATGTGCAAAATAGTCTAGATGGACTGCGGATTTTATTGGGCTTTATAGCTCACTGACATTTTATGTCAGCTGATCTTGGAGTTGCTGACCTATAAATGGAAGGTCCGTCTTGATACTTTTTGGAAACTGTATAGACTGTACCCGGCATGATAGAGGCCCCTACTTTTGTAAAACAGACTTGATGTAACTAATACAGGTATATGGTTTGTGTGATGACCAGAGTATGTTGCTTATTAAAGCATATGATAAATGTTGAAAATTCCCCTATATTTGCGGGTAAAGTCTTTCGCTTGCATGGTAATGACGAATGGGCACGCCTCTCAGAACATGATTCCTTAGGCGCGGGTTTGGGGTGTCACACACAGACCTTCCAATCTTCCTTCCACCGCTTTGTCTCGATCATGGTCCAACAAGAAGGTCGAGCTCCTCTTTGCATAATTTCCGATGTTTTCCTCGGATGGGGATGTAGCCAGGAGGAACATCACATGTTTCATTTACTACGGTGGGGGTTAACGGCAAAGCAACGTTCTTCTCTCTATGGTTGCACCTCCCTCAACGCTCTATAGATTCTGATGAGTTCTTTTTTCTGGTAAAGATTCTGATGAGTTCACCTTGCCATGTTTCCCAGATACGTCCCGTTTCTATCGTTCCCAATTTCATCCTTTTTTGAGAGCAACGGATGGTACTAATCCTTGGTCTAGATTTTTCTAGAGATAGATTTCGCTTTCCTTAGGCTCGAATTGGATGTTATATAATAGAAGAGATTGAACCTTTCGATTTAGATGGGCATGTGCGATTTTAAGAGTATCTCGGATCGAGAGATCAGAGTGCTTGAGACCGTAAATAAACAGTTTGGTGACTTGAAGAATTTGAGGAGACGTGCAGGGAAGAGAAAGCCAAATAGAGAATAACTTGAACTAAATAAACAGTTGTAGTTTTAAGAATAGGATATTTTTGGAATTATAAATCTTTTATAATGGATGCCACCTTAGCATTATTTAAAGCCGTTGATTATCAATTAAAGGAGGGCTTAGATGAGGAGTAAGAATAGGGAGCAGTGTTTTGAAAAGCGTGTGAGGCTTACGCCTCAAGGTTCGCCTCAGGGCGAGGCTTAACCATGAGGCTTAAACCCCATGAGGCATATGCCTCATAACTTGAAGCTTACTTATTTTCTATGGCGTACGTCTCATACATTAACTAAAATTAGGTATCTAGCCACAACTGAGACTTAAATGTCATTTGTTTAATATGTTATTTGTTTTAACTAATTTATATAGTATTTCCCATAATTCAAAAACCCGGAAACTTGACTCGACTCGAAAGTTAGCTGGGTCGAGTAACTCGGAAAACTCGAAAAAAACTCGACTCGGTCCAACTCGGAAAATATATGTAATAACTTGGAAAACATGGGTTAAAAGAACTCAAAGTACGTTGGTTTAATAGCTTCAAGCCTATAAACTAGGTTTAATAGTACCCATAGTATGTTGTCTTTGTAGACCCAAAAAAAAATATGATACAAAAATAGTGTGACGTTCGAGTTTAGGTTAAAAAAATGATAAAAATACCAATATGTGACTCGACCTAGTCTGGCGAGTCGAAAAACTCGGCTTGACTCAACCAAGTCACCCGATTAACTAGGCAAATAGTACCTCCTTCGAGTTTTGAGGCGACTCGACTCGAAATTCAACCGAGTCGAGTAACTCGGCCGAGTTACCCAAGTGACTCGTCGAGTTTTCGAACTATGGTATTTTCTATGTGTAGCATGCGCCCACACAAATACACACAATGTACACGAATACGAATATATATATATATACTATAACTTTTCATTAACGTTTTGCAATTTTTCTTATATTTTATTTATTTATTAAAATTAGAGGGCATGAAGCTTTCGTGTGAGGCTTACACCTCACGCATCTTGAGGTCCGAACACCTCGCCTCACGCCTTCACGTTTTAAAACATTGATAGGGAGTAAGAATATGGAGTATTCCTAGATTGACTCCATAAATATATATATATATATATATATATATATTACTTATTATATGCTTTTTATTACCTTTCTTAAGCATAACCGAGAAGAAGAGGTACGACCTCTCCCTCTCCCTCTCTCTCTCTCTCACACACACACACACTCTCTGTTGGCAGTCACTATAGACTGTTTTTTTAATATCTCACAGCCCCCCCCCCCCCCCCCCCCCCCCCTCTTTCTATTTCCCCTTCCGGCAGTCACTGTAGACTTTTTTGTGTTCTTTCTTTATTACTCACCCTTAAAATCCCCCTTTATTATTCCCAGAATCGTCTTCAAAGATGGTTCCATTAAAGTGCATGGAAATTTTGCAATTTATATGAATTGTAGCCCCCCCCCCCTTATTAAGGGAAATACAGCATATAGAGATTTCGTATTGGAGGGAATTCTGCTGCAAGGAGTCTATCAGGTGACGTTTTAGGTGTCAATGGGGCATGGGGTTTGTTGCTTTGACAACCATGCATGGTACTTTTGACTAGGGTTATTGCATATAAGAAAACTTGGTTGATGTTAGTGCAATGTGGTATACTTAGTCTCTAAAAGTTTCCATCAAAATAGATATCTCTTCCAATATTCTGATGTGAATTTTTTTTTTCACAAAGTGTTTTTTCCCCTCTTTTAAAATCATCCAGAGGGGGTACGGAGTTTGGTAGGACTTCTACCCATTTATTCATATAAATTAAAGCTTACGTGCTACCTAGAAGAGGGGGATTTTTTTTTGGGATGGGGGGAATAAAAGGCCTACCCCAGAAAAACTGTACAAACTTTGGTTCCAACTGAAATGCAGAGATATTACAATCTAAGGTTCAACAAACCAACCTTGTCAAGAAAGTAAAGGCTTTGTCTTTCTTGGGTAGATTGATATTGTCTTATTCACGTAAGATTGTGAATTAAAAATTTCATTTGAAAAGGCATAAGTCGCCTCATTTCTTTCTTTGTGGATCTGCGGAGCTGATAAATGATGCCAAGTCTCTTAATCTAAGTATCTTTCCACCATTACCAAATGGACAATGGAGTTTCGGAGACTCCATCAGAATTCTCAATTAGCAACTTCGAATCACTCTCAATCAAGATGTTCAAAATATTGAGGTGAGGACAAAGAGAAATCCCATCAAGGATAGCGTGAATTTCAGAGGTGCTATTGTTGTAAAAACTGATCCTTTGCATAAACACATGTTTCAAATGATGCACGTGGAAAAACGCCCATTATGGGCGAAGTAAACTCCCTACTTTCTCGATGTCAATGCATGATGTTTAGAACATAACAAGCTTGTATTTGATTATCTGTAAAGAGTGAGGGACCTTACCCATAAATCTCAACTATTTTGGATGTTTGTGGGAGACTTTTTAATGCCATTCGGCATTAGGTCCCAATAATGGACTGAAACAAGGAATATAACTTCATTCTTTTCTCCATTGACTCTTCTCGTGTTACACAATTGCACTGTTCATCATCACTTATCAACTACCACCAAGTGAAGAAGAGACCTTTTCTGCACTATTGGAAATGCTCAGTGTATCTTTGGACTTAAAGAAGACGTCCCACATGGACTGTTCACAGAAAATCATGATATACTGATTTTTCCCTTTATATCCGTCTAAAAAGATGACTGTACACCGTATCATCTTCCAATTGTTTCTTATAGTCAAACGTCAATCATTTTTCCGACCTTTTCTTGAGAGAGGAATTTCTCATCTCATAGTAGCTTGAATCCCAAGTCCTGGTCCAAAGTTGCTAATATCGTAAGTCATGGAGGCAAATATATACTTTGTCAAGCTATGCAACTTGCTTTGGTGGGGTGTTTTGTATCATTTTGGTCGAATGGTCGGTTCTCATGACTTCCAATCGGCCCTAGAAGATTTTCCTAATAATCCTATAACATGTTACTTTTATTGGTTGGGAAAGTTATGGTGAACAGCTCAAAATAAATTTGATAAATTGCATGATCTCAATCACCTGATTGGGTAGTGTTTGGCCTAGTGAATCTCCTTGCTGGGACCGATTTGAACGGTTGTTCCAGCCACCTGCAGGTGTTTCTTGTACTGCTATGCTATCAATCCTGTCTGTCTAACTGATGAGTTTTACTTTTTAATGCATCTCCATTTTGCACATAAATTTGACATCTATTTGTAGTTTCTTTTCCTTTATTGAAACTGGGTTGCCATTTGATGACTTATTTCACGTTAACTTAGCCAGATTATGATATGTAGTATGATCTCAGGTTGTAAACTTGTGGGACCTGCGTAACTATGGCTTCAAGACGACTGTACCAACATATGAGGTGCTTGAAACTGTTTGCATTATTCATCCTGGAATTCATTTGGCTTCGTGCTTGGGTTCATATGAACAGCACAGCAGGAGGAAAAAGAAAAATGAAGCACCATCAATTTACTTTCTTACTGTTGGTGAACATGGGATTGTACGGATATGGAGCTCCAAAGGGTAGAGTCATCAGATGCATTTAAGTTCTTTGCATGAAATATTTCTTTTGTAGAATGATTGAGGGATCTCCCACGGATCCTCTCTTTATTTATTTTCTTAAATTTGGTTTCATTTGAATGGAATACATTCAATGTACTGATTTTACTTGTTTCTTCAACAGTGCAGCTTGCCTGTTTGAGCAGCAATCTTCAGATGCCACTGTCAGTTCAGATAAGGATGACTCGAGAAGGGGGTTCACCGCAGCTGTTGTGCTACCTCTTGATCAAGGATTGCTCTGTGTCACTGCTGATCAGCAGTTCCTAGTCTATTCTCCTATGCAATCTCTTGAAGAGAAGTTGGAGTTAAACCTAAGCAAAAGGCTTGTTGGGTACAACGAAGAGATTGTGGATATGAAGTTTTTGGGCGAGGAGGAACATTTTCTTGCTGTTGCTACAAATCTTGAACAGGTAGATTGTTCTATTTTACCTAAACTTCTTCTGAGAGCCCCAAAAATGCGATAGATATAATGATTTAAATCATCAGATATGGTTGATTTTTAGCCTTGTAGATCTTCTACGAAGAAGGCTCGAATGATGAGTCCCAATCCCTCTGGCATGTGTGCCACATGGCACTAGCAGCTCTAACGTGTGGACGTCCTTACCTACTTTATTTATGTTACATACATATGACTATACGAGCATACATTAATGTGTGTTTGCGCGCGATATGTGATGCAACTTTTGAAGTTCCTGTTTCAAAAATGTGTTTGTAACTTGAACTTATTCATAGGTGCGAGTGTATGACCTTGAATCCATGTCATGTTCCTACGTATTGGCAGGGCATACTGATATTGTAACGGGAAGCAAGGACAACAATGTGAGTCTCTTTCTCCTTTCTCTCCACGATCCATTTATGAAGGGCTTGAAGAAACAAATGCGCATCTGAGATGGGCCAGAATTACTTCTGGTATCATTAATCAAACAATAGTACTAATGTCTGAGTTTTCATTTCTGTAATTAGACAAATACCTTCAAGCTTATTTTCGATTTCTTACACTAATATTTTTCGAGAATGTTTGCTGGGGTAATTCTTTTTTGCTCTTAATTGATTTTTGCATTTTGTAATTCTATCTCCTCTGGATAACTGATAAAACAAATTTCCATCTCATTTGGATTGTAGGTTAGATTATGGGAACAAGAAAGCAGAAGTTGCATTGGAGTTGGCACAGGCCATATGGGAGCAGTTGGAGCTGTTGCTTTTTCAAAGAAGCGGAGAAACTTTTTGTTAGCGGTAGTAGGTGAGTGCTAACACTCAGACTGATTATTTGTTTATATTCCAGAGTCCTGTAGTATTTGTGCCTGTACATTCTAATTTCTTCGTCGTTTTGATATCTTCCAATGATGAAGTCTTCTTTTGCACGAAAGAATGAATAATTTTCACCTGGTATTTATATGCATACAAATCTGCCTCAAGTGCATTCCTGCCGTAGCATCACTCGAGCTCTTTTACATCATGCAGATTGCATGGGTTGACTGTTTTTCATTCTTCTTCATCTTCTCTTTCTCTCCATCCATATATATATCATTTTCTCTTTTTATCGGAAACATCAGCTTTGAATGGATCAATGAACTGATAACAGTGATAAGTAGCTTATGGGACCTCTTGGAAAACTCATGGCCTAACTCCATTATCTGTTAATGAACTAGCATAATCTTCTATTGTTTCTTGGTTCTATTGGTGCTTTATTATTAACCCTTGAAGCAGGGATAGTGGGAGACTTGAAGTGAGAAGATACATTAGCGGGAGACTTGAAATGAGAGTCATTAGAATAAGCCATTTAAGGTTTTGTGCTGCTGCCTGACCTTTTCTTCTCAGAATGTGATGCCACTCAGGATATAAGGTTCTAGGGTACCTGAGGGGGAACACCGAACATCACTCTAGTTGGTCATGCATTCTTAATATTCACTCATTCAATCATCTTAATTGTTTTCTGTAATATCTCTGATAATATTGAGCTTCTTTCACTTTCAATTTATAAACACAGGCTTCAATCCGTCTCTTTGATTTTTTTAGGCGTTGAAGAGCACACTATGATATTCATACCTGCTTTAGGGCTTACTATGATATCCATACCTGCTTTAGGGCCTGATTTGCAAGTATATACTATATACAAACAGTTGTAACAATTATTGCACTTAATGTTAGATAAATTATTGTGATATGTGTTCCAGAGTCCAGGTAGCAGAGGCATTGAGTCTTTATTTTTCGTGTATGCTTTGTGAATGCGTTTCTTTGCCATTTACTTCTGTGCAAGTAACCATGCAGATTGCAGGACAACCATGCTGTCTTCAGTTGTTGTGTTTGATTTCAAATGCATGTCACATAATGGATTCCTCATATTCCGTTGAAAAAAAAATCTAGTACCTTATAAAAGCCTCAATTTTGGGGAATGGGGGGAAGAACAGTTTTTGGTCCCCTAACATTTTCCTCAAACCAGTACACTTCTAACTTAGATGGCAACCGACATTGCTGCATCAAATTTTATCTGGTGTCCTATGTTACATACAGAACATTATGTTTGTTGGGATATCTTGGAAATTCCATATAGGTAGAGCTGTAAACTGAGCTAATTCAAAGAAGATAGTGGTATATCCAATTTCGTGTCCGATTACTAATCCACTATCCGAATTTGATTAAACATCCGACGGATAATGAAATAGAGCATTCATATTCGATTAAAATATTTGAATTCGGATAATGTCCTAATTATCCAATTATTTTAATAAAAAATTAAAAGAAAATAATATCAAAAAAGGGAAAAAAATATAAATTTTATTTAATAATGAAAAATTACTAATTTATCCTCATTTATATTAAAAATAACAATTCAATGTCTTATAATTATGTATAGATATAGTAATATATTATACAGTAGATCGGAAATTTATCGAATCAAATAAATTTAGATACGTATTAAAATACTTAAGTGGAATTGCTAGAGTGGTGCCTAATGTGAAGGAAAAAAGTATTTTCCATGCGGCAAGAAAATAGCTGAGAAAAGTGATGGAAATTCCAATCACCATCAATGCCGAGGTTTTGACAAAAACACTCTAAAGTCCGCCAAGGAACTAAAGTCATAAATAAACTCCTCAATTCTGACAAGCTTTCTAAAGAAAAAATATAACCCAGAAAAGTAACTTTAAGGGCTAAGAAACTAATCTCAGCTGTAACTAATCAGCCCCTAATAGTACTTTGATACGTAAGACAATATATTATTGTAAAAATGTAGAAATATCTATCCTAGATGTTCAAAAAGTGCTACCAGTAGAAAGAGAAACCCTTTATGAAAAGAGGAAGAAGAAAAGAAGATGAGGGAAAGATTAGGGGCTATTCCCCTTTCTTATTATTAATACTTCTTATAAAAGAAGATTACAATAATGCCCATACTAACATGATATGGTGTTTTTACACCTATACTAATAATATATCTCAACACTCTCCCTCAAGCTGTGCTTAGATATCCATAATGCGTTGTGAAGATTGTCTTGACAACAAATTTAGTAAGAAGATTAGCAAGTTGGTTTTCAGCTGACAAGTTGGTTATCACTGGAATATGGGAAAAGAAGTTTTCTTTCACTATGGAAGTCAATGTCCTTTGCAAAGCTGCTTAAGCGTTCAAGTCATGTTGCTACTGAGGGGCTTGCCGGAGCACCATACAAGGTTTGCCGGAACACTGTATAATCTCCCTTACTGAGATTGAGTTATTAACAGAGGTTTGGGCATGGCTTCACGACTCCGTCATTTTGCGATTGAAGCCAAGTCCTTTGACTTGCTAGAAGTTCGAACATAAACAGTACGCATGATTAAAATCACGGAGAAACACAGCAGAGGGCTTACGAATTCAATGTGGTTGTCGGAGGAAGCAATTCAGTGGATGGAAACCAAGGTTAGGGATTGCTCGGAAGAAAAGGGATATTTATTCCGAAAGTTCATAAGCAACGAAACAACAATATTGGGGGAGAAGAGGGGTAATGAAAGGGGCGAATATATGGTTTTTCAGACATACTTGGGAACTGGGTCTGGTGGGAGGTTATTCATTCCGAGTAGGGGTGTAAACGGGCCGAGGCTCGGCTCGTGACATATGTATGCTGGCTCAAGCTCGCCTTGAGCTCAATTCAAGCCCTCAAATGCTAGCTTGAACTCGACTCATCTATAGATAATCGAGCTCGAGCCGGCTCACGAGCTTGCAGTATTGGTTTAGGCTCGTATATCCTAATTTTAACAAAAAAAAATTCAAATCAAAATCCTAAGAATTAAACATGCTCATCAGATTCTCCCTCCTAAAAAAACTTAAGAACTGAACATAGTTATTCTTGTGAGTCTAATTGAAGAAACATGATATAGAGAATCTGTAAATTTTGAAAAGATGAAGTAACTTTTTAACATCCAGTTCAACAAAAAAAAATATTTAAGTTTTTTTAACTTTTATGTGAAAACTAATATTATTATGGTATTATAAGCATAGTCACAAAGTCGGGGTACGGGAATAATTCGGCAAGGGTCAAGTACGGAAAAATTCGGAAAAAAGGGGAAAACTTCGGGAAAAAAACGAAAAAATAATTAAAAAATTATAAAAATTATATACATGATACTAATTAATATATCTAACAATTTGATGAGATAATATAGAAAAAAGTAATTATAATCAACAATAATAAGTCCATAACATCATTGAAACATCCAATTCATTCCATCAAGCCATCAAAATACAAACTGTTCTTACAATTTCATCCACAAAAAGTATCACAAAATACAAATTGTTCTTGCAATTTCATCAACAAAAAGTATCACGGAATACAAATTACATGATAAAATCATTCATTCCTATTTATCAATTGGTTAAAAGCCACATTATCATCAAGGTCATCAAAATCTGCATCATCTTCATTCCCTAAAGATTCATTGGAAGAGGGTGCTTCATCTTCTAGTTCATGATTCCCTTCAGCTTCAACTTCAAGTACATCTGGGAATGCCAAAATTTTTTCAAGATTAATTGGTTCATTGTCCTTCTTTATTTTAATTGCACTTGTCTTCATCAAATGCAAGTTCACACGAACAAACACCAAGTCATGTAACTTATTTGGCTCTAATCTGTTCCTCTTCTTCGTGTGTGCAGCCTCAAAAGCACTCCAATTTCTTTCACATGCCGAGGCACTGCATGGTTGGCTATGCAATTTGATTGCCAACTTCTGAAGGATTGGAACTTGTTGTCCATACATGTCCCACCAAAGTCCTAATTACAATACAAATACATTTTTAAAATGTTAACTATTAAAACTAAAATCTAATTAAACTTCAAAAATTAAAATAATGTTAGTATGTAATGAACTTAATTGGATGTGTATCACAAAGGTTTTCAATTCCCCATTTGGTAAAGATGGAATTGTCTTGTTGGTGGTAAAGTTTCAGCTCCTTGTTAAACTTCTTTGCCTCCTCAAAATTAGGGATCATCCTATCAATCATCTTCTCAATGCTCACTCTTACTTCTTTATCCATCTTCACAAGTTTATTATAAAACAAGTTAGGATTAAGGTAGGCGGCAACTGCATGCAAGGGGCTGTGCAATGTCCTATTCCATCTTTCATCGATTATCTTCCAAAAAGGCATATACTTCTCATTATTGCCTTTATGTACTTCTTTGATTGCCTCTTTCGCTCTATCCATACTTTCATAAAGATACCCCATAGTAGAACCATCCACCATCCGTAGGACCCTAACAAGAGGCTCAACTGTTTGTATTATATCTTTGCCCTTCCCCCAGAACACATTCCCCTGTATAATATTTGCAATTTCTATTCCTTCATCTGTCTTACTTTGAGATAAAGCTCGCCATTCCGCTGAAGCAATCATAAACCTTAATGCTTGTTCTTCTTTAAGAATAGATTGTAAACAGAGGAATTGTGTTGCAAACCTAGTAGCCCCAGGCCTTTTTAGTTCTCTGTTTTGGGTGTGTAATCTCATTAAATCCAAAACATGTTGAAACTTATATAAAAACTTCACAATAAGTCTCGCATTTTCTAAAATTGGTTTGACATGAGGAAGCTCATCAATACTCTCTAAAATCATATCCAAACAATGTGCTGCACATGATGTCTTGAAAATATTTGGATATCTATCTTCAATAATGATTCCGGCCGCACTGTAATTGGAAGCGTTGTCTGATATGAATTGAATAACATTTTCTGGTCCAATTTCTTCAATCCCAGATGCAATAAAATTCGCTATGTATGTTGCATCTTTCTTCTTCCCCACTGTACACTCACTTTTTAAAAATATTGTTCCCATAGGAGATGCCACCAACAAATTCACATGTGGCCTCTTTTTTGCATCAGTCCAAGAATCAGACATTACAGTGCATCCTGAAACAGCCCAAGATTTTTTAATTGTATTGATATACTCTTCTGCTTCATCCTTTAAGCTTGCCAATAACTTTACCCTCAGTGTTTCACTACTTGGGAGAACATATCCTGGACCATGATTTGAAACAGCTGTGATGGCGTCTTTAAACTCTTGCGACCTTAGCAAGTTAAATGGAAGGTTATTAGCCATAAATGGAAGCTTTTGCCATCAAATGATCTGCAACATCTTTTTCTTTCTTCTTTATGAGTTGAGTTACCTTCGGCTGAGCTCCTCCTAAATTACCATAAGTCATGTTTGAAATCGATCCTGTAGAACTTCCACTACCAACTTGAGATGATTGCAATAAATCTGATACTTTTGTCTTCTTACGTGACTCCATCTCTTGTATGGCATGTAATGCCCTTTCATGAACAAGATCAGGCACCGAAGGACAAGGCCTCACATCTCTTTGCAATTGTTTTGCAAAGTGATGTTTCATACGAGTAATACTACCCATAAACGTCTCTTGACAAAAATTGCATCGAATCTTTGTCCCTCCTTCTTCAGTCACATACTCCCAAAAAGAATCTCTAGCTCTTGGCATTTTAACTCAGATACTTTGATTAATTGATTCAAACCTTAATCCAGTAATCCTAAATTCCTAATACCTAAAGAAAATACACCAAAAAGTTTAAAATATTAGCATGCATGGAGTGCAAGTGCAAGTGCAAGTGCAAATTTAAAATCAAGCAAAAGTGCATAACTACCTACACAAATCAAATTCAAATAAGCACAATTACCTTCATGTAAATTCAAATAAGCAACAAAAATGCTGCATAGTTTTAATAATCAAATGTAGATAATGGTAAAAATCCAGTAGTTATAGACTAATGGTGTCCAACAAATAAATGACTAAGGTCCTTCATATTCCCACAGGAATTAAGGTTTCAGATCCACGGATAAAAGCATGCGTTCAGAAATATATGACCGTGCATTGTTCCCCTACAGAAATATATAACTAAATCAGAGCCGACTGAAGACATGGTAACATACAAAATTCCACCAGGCAAGCAAAATTCCAGAAATATATGACCAAAAGTTTTGAAAAAAAAAAAAAAGGCAGCAAGCAAATTTCCAGCAAGCAGCAGGCGAAATATATGACCCAAAATATGTGTTTTGTGAGGACATACCTAAGGAAGGAAGACATTAGGTATGTCCAGCAAATTTGACATACCTAATGCCTAAAATGGCTCCTAGGGCATGTCTCTCGTAATGGGATAACAGAAGAAAAGAAAAAAAAAAAAAGGAAGGAGTGGTGGAATCGCAGAAGCACAGAGGCACGAAGAAGAAGAGAGGTGGAACCGAAATTGACCTTGAGCCTTGAGGGAGGAAGCATACAGCGATGCAGAGAGGCGTGAGTAGTGTCACCTTCTTCTTCTTTCTTCTTCTTCTCTGTTAAACCCTAATCACCGAAGAGGGATTTTTTTTTTTAATAACAAAAGAAAATAAAATTTAAAAAAAAAAGGAAGAAGAAGAGAGGTGGAACCGTGGAAGCACAGAGGGTGAAGAAGAAGAGAGGTGGGACTGACCTTGAGCCTTGAGGGAGGAAGCACACAGTCGTCGATGCAGAGAGGCGTCAGCCAGGTGAGCCGCGTGACCCCTTCTTCTTCTTCTTCTTCTCTGTTAAAAACCCTAATCACCGAAGAAGAGGGGTTTTTTTTTTGTTTACGGGTGTTTCGGTAGGGAGAAACAGAGGGGAGAAAGGGTTTTATTTATTAAAAACCCTTAAATTACCAAAATACCCCTTATAACAATTTTGTTTACAAAATTGTTAAAAACGTGTTTTAAACGGGTTTTTACGGTTTACACGTGATTAAAACGCGAAATTTGCGTTTAAAACGTAAAAATGCGTTTTTTTCAAAAAAACGCATTTTAAACGCTGTTTTTTTCAGGGAGACAATAATGCGCATTTTAAACGCGTTTTTGTGACTATGATTATAAGTAGTACAGTAAAATTAATCAAGCCGAGCCGCTTGTTGTTTGTGTTCGACTTAATTGACAAACGAGCTCAAATACTCGACTCAAGCTTGACTCATTTTGAAACGAATCGAGCCGGCTCACAAGCTGGCTCGGCTCATTAACATCCCTAATTCCAAGGGGTGATAGAAGTGCTGGTTGGTCGGCTCTCTTGGCTGCACTGGTGTTATTTAGACCACATTCCAGCAATAAACAAATCAAAACCACTGCAACTAAACTACTTTCGGCCAAGGGGTGATAGTATGTTTGGTAAAATGAACGGTTTTTGAACAAAAACTCTTATTTTCTATATCTTGTTTGGTAAAACATACCAATAAACACTTATTTAAGCGGCATTTGCACTGAGAGGGATATGATCATGGCTTAAAATATCGATATGTATCGACTGATACGGGCCGATACGTATCCTATTTGGAGCTACCCGATACACTGGTACACTGGGAAAAAAAAATCAGTGAATCGGGTCGATATATTTGATACGGAAATTTTTCAGTTAATTTTTTTTCTCCTTCCATTTGCACTAGGATCCACAATACAAACCCGATATACACAACTTATTTATATAATATATTATTTAAGTAAATGATTTTAACTTGATTTTACTTTAATTTATTTTGAGATATTAGTACGTAAATAAGGTTATCCCCTGGGTTATGGTGCCCCAGCCCAGCCCTTACTTATCAGGAGCCACTGGTTATGATGCTCAGTCTCAGTCTTCGACTGACAATTATGGACAGATCATGACTCAGCAGGAGGTATATGTACAAATGTACTTGGGCATGTACTGTACGATGATGACTTGGACACAGTGGTGTCATTATGTCTGAACCACTTGTAATGTGTCACTCTACTCAATTCCTGATCTCACAATGATAGAGTATGAGCCGGCACGAAGTTCAATGTGGTATTGAGCTTCTATTATGTATGTAACTTGATTTGTGAATACAAAGGTCTATGTATTTTCATTTTTTTTTATTTATGAATACAAGTGAGATTCTATCACTTGGTTAAGTAACTATGGTTTGTATTTTCATACATATTTATCAGTGTGCACGCCTTTTTTAACTTATAAATTTGTTAATTCTCATATGTATGATTATAAATGTAGTTGAAAGCCTTCATTTAGTTTGTTTTAAGCATATATTTGCATTAAAAGATGTTTTATGTAAGGTATCCAAGTTTTTCCTTGTGTGTCTAAGTTTTTTTAGCGTATCCTGAATTATTCCGCCGTATCCAACCAATACGGTACCGATACGTATCATATTTTGGACTTACCGATACGGCGACCGATACCGATATTTTGAACCATGGATATGATAGACATTTGGAAAAAAAAGTATTAGGGACATAAAAGGCATTTACAAATTAAGGACATGAATGTCTGTTTTAGGTGAATCTAATGCGCATGTGCGCAAATAAACCTTTACCCGCTTGAGCACAATCAGCTCTTAAAAGAAAAAGTAACCTTGTGGGTACTTATTATTTCATAGGTAAAACTTGTTATGCTAAATATTTAGACGTTGGATTAGACATTAATCGTACTGTCTTATTTCAGAATAAGCTCTTATTTTCTAAACATAAGCAAATAAACTCTAATTTTTAGAGTTACCAAACACCTCCTTAGTGTTTCTAGGAAGATTAATTCCTATTTTGTGCTCCTATCTAGTGATCGTACACTAAAGGTGTGGAGTTTGGATGGTCTCTCTCGGAGGATGCTGACCAAGCCATAAATCTGAAAGCAAGAGCAGTTGTGGCTGCTCATGATAAGGATATCAATTCTCTGGCTGTTTCACCAAATGATAATCTTGTTTGTAGTGGTTCCCAGGTCAGTAAATTACAAAAAACTGTTGTTTCTCCATTTTATATTTTTATTGAGAAAGAGAAACCAAATAAGTTAAAACTATGGAAGTACATTGCCATCCTTATTGTTCTTGAGCATCTATTTAGAGCATATCTTGCTTTCAATATCTAATAACTGATTTTATGGATTTATGTTATTTAGGACCGCACTGCTTGTCTATGGAGGCTTCCAGATCTAGTGTCCGTAGTTGTTCTTAAAGGGCACAAAAGGGGGATTTGGTCTGTTGAGTTTTCACCAGTTGATCAATGTGTTATCACAGCTTCCAGTGATAAAACGGTAAAGATATGGGCTATATCTGATGGTACATGCTTAAAAACATTTGAAGGCCATACATCAAGTGTATTACGAGCATTGTTCCTTACTCGTGGGACCCAGTTTGTTTCTTGTGGTAAAACAAAACTTACAATTTCCTGAACCGGCACTATGTAACCCAGTAATGACCTCTATAATGAAACATAAATGTTCTTTTTCAGGTGCTGATGGCTTGGTAAAGCTATGGGCGGTCAGAACAAACGAATGTATTGCTACTTATGATCAGCATGACGACAAGGTTCTGCACATTGTAGTTTTTATCATGTGTGGTTGTGATTATCATTGGGTAGATCTATACATGAACTATTTTGGATATTATAGGGTAGAACTTTATAGACATTGTTGAAACCATCTTTTTCTTCCCCAGTTTTCCCCTTTTTGTGTGTGTATAAAAGTAATCTAGTATCATCTTAAGGTTGCTTGTCCCATACAACTATAGAAAGCAGCTGATGCAACATGACTTTTGCCAGCATTGCATGAATGTTGCTGACCGTTTTGTACATGTAACTCGAATTATTGTGATAAGATGATGCATGATCACATAATCATACTCGTGTAAGAGAAATATATTATGAGATGGAGATACTTTTCCCATCTGTTACATTCTAAAATTTTGTTTTGAATCAATTGATAGACTGCCACATTGGATTAGCAATAGCACAAAGGTTAGACTTTCAACCATTGGATCAGCAACCCTCAACGGGATGATTGTAATATAAAAAAATAAAAGAAAATGTGGAATGTTCATTCATTGGAAAGACGTGCATTGCTTGTCAAGTTAAGGTAATTAAATGATGCATTTTGGGGCTATTGGGGCTATTTCAAATCTTAGAACATTTCGATATAGCCTTTCACATCGTACATCTTTTCTCTTCTATCTTTTTCTTTTTCTTCTTTTTTGTATTTTTAAATGAATTTCATTTTTAGCTTAAGTTTGGACATATTGTACTGTACCATTTTCTCTATGATTATCCTACCTGTTTGATTTCAAACTTGTGATTTCATTTAAATATTTATGATTATTATTCCCGATTCCCTTATTCAAGGGAATGCCTAATTTTCAATCGAAGTCATCTAATCTTAAAATGTTGTACCCAATTTAAATGTTTCATATATTCCAAACTGCACTCACTCATCAAATTCCAAACCTATAAACTTATATATGTCAACTTTTAAATATATATATGTTTCAATCCCATAAATTGTAATCTTGGAATCCTTTGTCACATTTATTTCCACCATGACCTGGTTCATTGAGATGAGTCTTTTTTATCAAAATTTCTCTCATTTTTTGCTTAGTAATCTTGGAATCCTTTCCACCATGACCTGGTTAACTGAGATGATTCTTTTTCTCAAAATTTCTCTCCTGTTTTGCTCAATAAAATTTACCCTGCAGGTTTGGGCATTGACCATTGGGAAGAAGACAGAAATGCTTGCGACTGGTGGTAGTGATGCTGTCATCAATCTGTGGCACGACTCTACTGCTGCTGATAAAGAGGAAGCTTTCCATAGAGAAGTAAGTCATCTTACCTATTCATTGTGGCATAGTTACCTCCGATTTCATTTTTTGTAAGCGTCCAAAGTTAAATGATACAATTTCATCATCTTAAAGTAAACTGTTGATTTTTATCCTTTTGTTTTTCTGCCCCCTCTTCCTCCTTCCTTTTACGGGGGATATTACCCTATTGATCTAATTCTTATACTTTGGTTTCTGCCCAAATGTTTTTTTATTTACTGGAATGACTATTTCTTTTTTTGATCAAATCCTAAATGCCCATTCATAACCATATTTTAAAGGATTCTGGAAAAGTTTAAAATAATATAAATAACATCAGCAATGAATCTCTAGCATTATTCATTGGTATACTGGTCTTAATGACAAATATACGGGTTTCTTCTTTTTCTCACTTTCGTAATTCAATGTTATGATGGGATTTTTTATAGAACAATAAAATTCTTTTTAATATGTATATATATATATATATTTCTCAATAACGGTGTGTCGATAATTAACAACTGTTTATTTATCAAGACAACATAACAAATATGAAACGAGGGGCAGATATTTAAAAAGACAATTTGTTTCTTTCCAAATTGGCTAGTTGAGAGATCTCTTACCTTGTTGCTTGAGGTGTGGACAAGGGGTTTAGGATCATTCGAAATTGGAAATATCATAATTTCAAAGAATGGAAAACTTCCAAAATTGACTTGCCAACCAATGGGTAAGACAAGTGGTCGAACCTCAAAGTTGAGATGTGGATAAGAGATTTGGTTGTGCTAAGAAAATATGTTAGACACTTGTTAAAAACGGTTACCTGCTCCCTAAATCTAAACTAACTTTGAAAACAAGTTTAAATTAATTCATAAAATAAAATATGGCAATTGACAAATTGCTAATCATGGCATCACATCAAATTAGAAATATGCATCCCTCAATAAATTTTTCAATATTTCAAAATCAGTCATACATATCAATTGTGCAAATTGGAAACTTCCTAAATCCTAAATAGCAACTTGCATGCAAAGACACTAACTAATTCAAAAAAGGAAACTACTAAAACAAAATTTAGCAACTTACTAAAGAAAGGAAACCTAACATAATTTTCTAAGTAATGGGATCGCACCCGTGATGTTGCTTACGTATCTCATGATATGGGAAGCAGACCAACATAGTTCATAGGCATTGAAGCAAGCAAGAACACAAGCAAAGATGATTTTTTTGTATTTATGAGATTTTATATATTTAGGTATTTTTCTCTGTTTTTTGTTAGTAGTTTTTTTCATTTTTATTTTATTGTTTAAATGGACCGAAGCAGTTTAGTCTCATGCGGGGTATGTGGTGTGGATCTTAGTTTTGGTGAGAAAAACTCAAGCACTATAAAGCTTGAAGTATAGGCTTACAAGCTTTGCAATTTATACTTTTGAGTACCAACTGTCAAAGTTGTGAACAAGAAGCATAGACATCAGACAAGCAACTCCAATAAGTGCTTCTTATGTCTATCGGTTAAATTTATATTGGTCGTTGGAAGAAAGTTCTTCCTTTCATAGCACATCAGTAATGTGTATCAATATGCTATCAAATGATACGAAGAAAGGGCACATAATGATGGAAATATATGTACCAAAGCTGATCTTTTTTTGTATTTACAAACAGTATATCAAATCATGTTGTAATTTATGTTGATACAATATAATCTAAATGGATGTATTGCTATTGCACTGGTATCGGAACAAGTGAACTCTAAGATGGGCATCGAGTGTTGGATTTTGCAAAGCCATACAATATAAGTGTCATTCATTTGGAAATACATCTAAATAATGTATGATGTAATTTTTCTCACATAATAACAGTGATTGTAGTTTACTAATCAATGAGTTATATCATGTATGGTTCAAAAACTCGACTGAACTCAAAAGTTAGCCGGGTCGTGTAATTCGGAATAATCGGAAAAAACCCGACTAGGTCTAACTCGGAATATGTGTAATATATATATACCAATTCGGCAATTACCAATTTCTTGACATTTTATTCAAAATTAAACCACAAATAACTTGCAAAAGTTCGGTTAAAGAACCCAAAGTAAGCTAGTTTTGCAGCCTCAAACTTAAAAATCAGGTTTAACAGAACTCATGGTAGGTTTGGTTTTGCAGCCCCCAAAAAATATGATGTAAAAACAGTGTGATGTGTGAGTTTAGGTTTTAAAAAAATAAAAATGATAAAAATATCCTTTTGTGACTTGACCTAGTCGGGCGAGTTGAAAAACTCGACTTGACTCGATCGAGTTACCCAAGTAATTTGTTGAATACTTTTTCCTCCAAGTTTTAAGGCGACTTGACTCGCAATTTTGTCGAGTCGAGTAACTTGGGTGACTCGCCGAGTTTTTGAACTATGATATCATGTACCTATAGATAAGAGCATAAGTAAAACTGTAAAACTAATGATGTTTTATTAACCATGTAGAAACTATCTACCGGAGAAAGGTACTGACCTTTATTTATAGAGTTATTATGTTGTGCATGTAACGAAAGAAGTAAATCCAGAATTGTAGCACCAGAATCCAATGGAGCGGTGGTATTAGACTCGTGTCGACGAGTACATCTGTCTAGAAAAGCACACTCAATATATGTGTTTATTGATTCTCCTCGATACTAATACGATATACCTCAACGCGATGCGAGTATCAAGTGACATTAAACCATTTCAACCACAAATTGGTTTGTCATGAACTTCTTGTCCTCACCCCACTTAACATAGTAAACTTACAATTACTACAAAGCATGTTATTAGATCCATCATTATACTTTCTTAAAGCTTTCTGTATGTATATTTGCAAATGTGCAAACCTTAAGCTTTACAGCAATCAGCATCTTCTTCTCCCTAAATATGGTGTTCCATTGGTTCTTGCTGTTCATGTTGTGCAGATGCAAAGTAGTGAGCCTTAACATTGCATGGGTTCCATCAAGAAGATCTACTATAGAATTTGACATGCTCATATGAATATAGAGCAACATGCCATATTGCCATCTAAATCAGCTATTGATGATTAACAAATCCTGAGATTTGTATAACTTGTTTGATAGTATCCGTGTGCTACTGATGCAGGAGGAAATGGTTTTAAAAGGTCAGGAAATGGAAAATGCTTTGTCTGATGCTGATTATACCAAAGCAATCCAAATTGCATTTGAACTTCGCAGGCCCCATAAACTCTTTGATATGTTTGCAGAACTTTGCAGGTTAACTGTAATCCCTTTCTGCTCTCCTCATGGTACCTACATTCATGGTTCGACATTTTCCGTGAAATTGCTTTCAGCTGAAATCTCTTATTTTCCCACCCTGCATCACTGAAACCCTTGTGTATTCCCAAAAGTTGCAATTGTGCAGGAAAGTCCCAAATTATTGGCTGATATTTTGCACTTTGCAAATACTATGATACCTTTTATTATTATTATTATTATTATTATTATTATTATTATTATTATTATTATTCATTTTAATTTTTCAATCAGTAATGTGTAAAATTATATTTGGGAATATATGAAATTCACACAAAGGGAAACATTTCCCGAAAATGAAAAAGTACAAATCATGGGCCACTTGACAGTTGACAAAAAGAGATTCTTGTTATACACAAAATCAAGGCTATTGGTGCCCAAGAACTCCTTTAGATTGGAAGCTCAACTGTATACAGACCAACTTATGTCGCTACACATCTTTGGAATGGAATTCTCCAAGCCTTCAAATATCATGTGATTCCTCTCTTTTAGATTCACCAACATAGCGCAAAGGGGAAAATCTTTCAAAGAATCTTCTCCTTAACTGACTTGTCGAAAATTTCTACGTTCATAAATTTTCTCAAAAATTGCGAAATATTTTACCAAAACAGAGCTTCCCCTCAAAATGTACCATTTCCAAAGTGCAAATTTCCTGAGAGTCAAAAGTTTAGAACATTGATTAATTTAACTGAGTCTGTAATGAGTGTAATCTATATATGCAGGAAGAGAAATGCTGAAAAACAGATGGAGAAAGCCATTCCTGCCCTTGGGAAGGAAGAATTCCGTCTACTTTTTGAATATTTGCGTGAATGGAATACGAAGCCAAAGCTCTGTCATGTTGCACAATTTGTGCTTTTCCAGGTTTTCAACGTCCTTCCTCCAACGGAGATTATCAAGGTACTCATCTCTTCATCCTTTTGATCCAGCTTTTCAAGGTTTAAATAATTTAACTCTTTTCTTCAATAATGGAGTTTTCCTTCCATGACTCAGTTATATAGTAATAAGTATAAACTATCCTTTTGGATATGGGACAATTTATCAACAACATGCAAGATGATGTGGTATACTTGCGGAGTTCAAGGGCCGCCAACTGATGGGACCCATCCTAGAGATATTGCATACCAAAAATAAATCCAATCCCAATGAATTTAACCATCCAATCTGTCAATACTCTCTCATTAATCGAAAATATGATGAACTTCTGCAAAACATTTGAAAAGGATAATTGCAAGCTTGCAATCATGCGTTGGATCAGTTTTCCTACTGAGACCTATTGAATTGTGGGTCCCACCTGAGTACGTATACTTGGCATTTTCATAAATGATCAATCACCATTATACATTGGGTGATTCAAATGCGTTGGATTATTCTGATGTTGCTGTAGTTTTGAAAAGGAACAAGAAAAAAAATCAAGCAACTAGTTTGTGTAGAGAATTTTTATATTTAAATTACATATTCCATGTGATATTTCAGATAAGTGGCGTTGGTGAATTCCTTGAAGGCCTTATCCCTTACTCTCAGAGGCATTTCAGCAGGATAGACGGACTCATAAGAAGCACATTTTTGTTGGATTATACCCTTAATTGGAATGTCAGTCATTGAGCTGGAGACTGATGTCAGAGAATTGAAAGACGAACCTGTGATGCATTCAGATGATAAGAACTCAAATGAGGAGCCTTTGGTAGAAAGTGCTACTGAGAATGTGCGGACTCTGTAGAGACAAAAAAGATCTCTTCAAAGAAACGGAAATCACACAAATCCAGAGAAGTGCAGATAAGAAAGTCAAGGAGGTAGTGTTCTTGGACGCCTCAACTATCTCGTTACAAGCACAACACTTCCTAATGCTTTCATTCTTTTCCCACATTGTGGGCTTCTGGCTTCAACGTCCTTCCCACATTGTTGCGAACCCTTTAAAAACCATTTTTTTTCTTCAAAAAGAAAGTTATGGCCTTCACTAGTAACAAAAAGAATAACAACACATGTCATAAACTGGGTCATTTTTCTAGGAAAATGTTTAAGATACCGTGTATTCCATTATGTAGCAGAATGCATGGTCTTCATTGGCCCATACCTCCCTTTTTAACACCTACCAACTTTGGTTAAGATTCACTTACCCAGAGAGTTTATCCATCCAACTTTGGTTTTTAGAAAAAAAAGCATTAATTATAAGTTAATTATAGTTAAAAGAGGTTACCAGGGGCACGGGGCACGGGACACCGCAATTGACTAGATAACGGAATGCGGGTTGACTAATCACTTCTTTTTTACCTTAACCTGAGATCTCACTTAACCTTAAAATTGTACTATCACAAAACATTATTTTATTATTATTACTTTCTAGTAATGTGGCTAATGCTCAAAACTTTATTTTATTTATCTTTACTAATATAAAGAGAATGACAGGTTCAAAACGTTGATTGAATTTTTGCTTAATTTCAAATTTGCCTTTTACTTATATATAAATAAGACAATGATACTTAGAAAAATTGATTGAATTTTTGCTTAATTCTAAAACTGTAATTTTACTAACATATCTTTACTAATATAAAGAGAGGTCGAGTTTAAAATGTTGATTGAATTTTAGCTTAATCCCAAACTCATATATAAAGACAATGATACTTAAAATGTTAATCAAATTTTAGCTTAATTTCAAATCTACCCCTTTACTAATATACTAGTTGGGCATGCACGTGCAAGCCTTCCTTAAATTGATAATCATCAACAAGAAAAGATCATGCATAACAAAAAAAAAAAACTACATTTATGGTGTGTTGGGTAACTTGTTCTATCCAACTTATTGTCTATAAATCGAATAGTATGTAGTATGGTTACATCTTTGAATAAGGCAAGTAACTCCTTTTTTTCCCTAGTACTGTAATACAATTAAGCTGCAACACTGGTTAGTTAGGATAATATCCCGTTAGAGGAGTAAACTTTGGATTAGGACCAACCTTGACAAAGTGCCCATTCATGTGAGCAAACTTTGGATTAGGACCAACCTTGACAAAATGCCCATTCAAGCACCCCTCCAATAGGAATTCCTCCAAATTTTCATATCAATGGCATTACAATCATGAAAAACTACACCTTGAGTCTAGGACCAGCCCTAACAAACTCTCCATTCAATTAAGCACTCCAGCAATGAAAATTCCTCCCAATTCTTTTTATGTCAATGATATTACACGCGTTAGAAGAAACAGGGTTGAAATCTGACCCCCGATTTGGAAATGGTAGGACGATGTAGGTTTACGCCGTAGTATAGTTGTGAAGCAAGGATTTCGGCCGTCTCGGTACCCAAATCGGGCATACGGCCTTAGATTCGCTTGAAACCAATCCCAACATTTAGGACGTATTGAAATACACGTGTTAGAAGAAATAGGATCGAAATCTGACCTCGAGTTTAGTAGGACGATGTAGGTTTAGGCCGTAGTATAGTTGTGAAACATGAATTTTCGCCATCTCGGTGCCCAAATCAGGCATACAGCTTCGGATTCGCTCAAAACCAACCCTAACACTTCGGATGTATTGAAATATATGCGCTAGAAAAAACAAGATAGAAATCCGAACTCCGGTTTGGAAATGGTGGGATGATGTAGGTTTAGGCCGTAGTATAGTTGAGAAACATAAATTTTAATCGTCTCGGCGCCCAAATCGGGCATACGGCCTCGGATTCGCTCGAAACCAACTCCAACACTTAGGATGTATTGAAATATACGCGTTAGAAGAAACGGGATCTGAATCTGACACCTGGTTTGAAAATAGTGGGATGATGTAGGTTTAGGTCGTACTATAGTTGAGAAACATGGATTTCGGCGGTCTCGGTGCCCAAATCGGGCAGACCGCCTCAGATTCGCTCGACACCAATTCCAACATTTAGGATGTATTGAAATACATGCGTTAGAAGAAACGGGTCGAAATCCGACCTCCGGTTTGTAAATGGTGGGACGATGTAGGTTTAGTCCGTAGTATAGTTGTGAAACATATATGTCGATCATCTCGGCGACCAAATCGGGCATTCGGTCTCGGATTCGTTCGAAACGAATCCCAACACTTAGGATGTATTGAAATACACGCGTTAAAAGAAACGAGATCAAAATCCGACCCTCGATTTGGAAATGGTGGGACGATATAGGTTTAGACCGTATAGTTGAGAAAAAACATGGATTTCGGCCGTCTTGGTGCCCAAATTGGGCTTACGGCCTCAGATTCACTCGGAACCAACTCCAACACTTAAGATGCATTGAAATACACGCGTTAAAAGAAATTGGATCGAAATCTGACTTTAGATTTGTAAATGGTGGGACGATGTATGTTTAGGCCTTAGTATAGTTGAGAACATGGATTTCGACAATCACGGCACCTAAATCGGGCATACGGGCTCGGATTCGCTCGAAACCAACTCCAATACATAGGATGTATTGAAATACACATGTTAAAAGAAATGAGATCAAAATCCGATCCTATATTTGTAAAATTGTGGGACGATGTAGGTTTAAGCCGTAGTGTAGTTGTGAAACATGGATTTCGGACGTCTCGGTGCCGAAATCAGGCATACGGCCTCGCTCGAAATCAACTCCAACACTTATGATGTATTGAAATACACGCGTTAGAAGAAACGGGATCGAAATCTGACCTTTATTTTGAAAATGGTGGAACGATGTAGTTTTAGGCCATTGTGTAGTTGTGAAACATGAATTTCGGCTGTCTCAGCAACCAAATCAGGCATACGGCCTTGGATTCATTCGAAACCAACCCCAACTCTTAGAATGTATTAAAATACACGCGTTACGAGAAACGAGATCTAAATCCGACCTCCGGTTTGGAAATGGTGGGACGATATATATTTAGGCCGTAATATAGTTGAAAAACATGGATTTCGGCCATCTTGGTGCCCAAATCAGGCATACGGTATCGGATTCGCTTGAAACGAACTCCAACACTTAGTATGTATTAAAATACACACGTTAGATGAAACGGGATCGAAATCCGACCTCCTGTTTAGAAATGGTAGGACGATATATGTTTAGTTCATAGTATAGTTGTGAATCATAGATTTCGGTCGTCTCGGTGCTCAAATTGGGCGTATGACCTCGGATTCGCTCGAAACAAACTCCAACACTTAATATGTATTGAAATACATGCGTTAGAAGAAATGAGATTGAAATCCGACCCCGATTTGGAAATGGTGGGACGATGTAGGTGTAGGTCGTATAGTTGAGAAACACGGATTTCGGTCGTCTCGGTGCCCAAATCCGGCATACGAGCCCGGATTAGCTCGAAACCAACTCCAACACTTAGGATGTATTGAAATACATGCGTTAGAAGAAACGGCATGAGAATCCGACCCCCGATTTGGAAATTGTGGGACGATATAGGTTTCATCCTTAGTATAGTTGAGAAGCATGGATTTCGACCGTGTCGTTGCCTAAATCGAGCATACGGCTTCAGATTCGCTGGAAACCAACTCCAACACTTAGGATGTATTGAAATACACGTATTAGAAAAAACGGGATCGAAATCCGACCCCTGGTTTGGAATTGGTGGGACGATATCTGTTTAGGCCATAGTATAGTCGTGAAACATGGATTTTAGTCATCTTGGCGCCCAAATCAAGCATACGGCTTGGATTCGCTTGCAACCAATCCCAACTCTTAGGTAGTATTAATATACACGCGTTAGAAGAAACGTGATCGAAATCCGACCCCCGGTTTGGAATTGTGAGACAATGTATGTTTAGGCCGTAGTATAGTTGTGAAACTTGAATTTCGGCCATCTCGACGCCCAAATCAGGCATACGGTCTCGGATTCCCTCAAAACCAACCCAAACATTTAGGTTGTATTGAAATACACGTGTTAGAAGAAATGAGATCGAAATCCGACCCCCGGTTTCGAAATGATGGGACGATAGAGGTTTACGCCGTAATATAGTTGAGAAACATTGATTTCGGCCATCTCTGTGTCCAAATCAGGCATACGACCTCGGATTCGCTTGAAACGAACTTCAATTCTTAGGATGTATTGAAATACATGCGTTAGAAGAAACGGGATCGAAATCCGACCCCCGATTTAGAAATTGTAGGACTGTATGTTTAGGTCATAGTATAGTTGTGAATCATGATTTCGGTCATCTCGGTGCCCAAATCGGGCATATGGCCTCAGATTCGTTCGAAACTAACCCCAAAACTTATGATGTATTGAAAAACACACGTTAGAAGAAACGGGGTCGAAATCCGACCCCCGATTTGAAAATGGTGGGACGATGTATGTTTAGGCCGTAGTATAGTTGTGAAACATGAATTTCAGCAGTCTCGGCGCCCAAATCGAGCATACGGTCTCGGATTCTCTCGAAACCATCTCCAACACTTAGGATGTATTGAAATGCTCGCGTTAGAAGAAACGGGATCGAAATTCGACCCCGATTTAGAAATGGTAGGACGATGTATGTTTAGATCATAGTATAGTTGTGAATCATGGAATCATGGATTTCGGTCGTCTCGGTGCCCAAATCAGGCATACGGCCTCAGATTCGCTCGAAACTAACCCGAAAACTTAGGATGTATTAAAAAACACGCGTTAGAAGAAACGGGATCAAAATCTGACCCCCGATTTGAAAATGGTGGGACGATGTAGGTTTAGCCCATAGTATAGTTGTGAAACATAGATTTCAGCAGTCTTGGCGCCCAAATCAGGCATACGGTCTCGGATTCTCTCGAAACCATCTCCAACACTTAGGATGTATTGAAATATACACGTTAGAAGAAATAGGATTGAAATACGATCCCTAGTTTTGAAATTGTGGGACGATGTAGGTTTAGGTCGTAATATAGTTAAGAAACATGGATTTCGACCGTTTCGGCGCCCAAATCTGGCATACGACCTCGGATTTGCTCGAAACCAACTCTAACACTTAGGATGTATTGAAATACACACGTTAGAGGAAATTGGATCGAAATCCGACCCCCGGTTTAGAAATGGTGGGACGATGTAGGTTTTAGGCTGTAGTATAGTTGTGAAACATGGATTTCGGCTGCCTCGGCACCCAAATCGGGCATACGGCCTCGGATTCGCTCGAAACTAACTCCAACACTTAGGATGTATTAAAATTCTCATGTTAGAATAAACGGGATCAAAATCCAACCCCCGGTTTGGAAATTGTGGGACGATGTAGGTTTCGGCCGTTGTATAGTTGTAAAACATGGATTTTGGTCGTCTCGGCGCCCAAATCGGGCATATGGCCTCGGATTCGCTCGAAACAAACTCTAACACTTAGGATGTATTGAAATGCATGCATTAGAAGAAACATGATCGAAATCCGACTCCGGTTTGGAAATGTTAGGACGATGTAGGTTTAGGTCGTATAGTTGAGAAACATGGATTTCGACCGTCTCGACGCCCAAATCCAGCATACGACCTCGGATTAGCTCGAAACCAACTTCAATACTTAGGATGTTTTGAAATACACGCGTTAGAAGAAACAGCATCGAAATCCGACCTCCAGTTTAGAAATGGTAGGACGATGTAGGTTTCGACCTTAGTATAGTTGAGAAGCATGGATTTCGACCGTGTCGCTGCCTAAATCGAGCATACGGCTTCAAATTCGCTCGAAACCAACTCCAACACTGAGGATGTATTGAAATACACACATTAGAAAAAACGGAATCGAAATCCGACCTCCGGTTTGGAATTGCTGGGACGATGTATGTTTAGGTTGTAGTATAGTTGTGAAACATGGATTTCGGTCATCTCGGCGCCCAAATCAAGCTTACGGCCTCGGATTCGCTCGCAACCAACCTCAACTCTTAGGTTGTATTTAAATACACGCGTTAGAAGAAACGGGATTGAAATCCGACCCCCGGTTTGGAATTGGTGCGACAATGTATGTTTAGGCCATAGTATAGTTGTGAAACATGAATTTCAGCCATCTCGGGGCCCAAATCAGGCATACGGCCTCGGATTCGCTCAAAACCAACTCCAACACTTAGGTTATATTGAAATACATGCGTTAAAAGAAACGAGAACGAAATCTGACCCCCGATGTGGAAATGGTAGGACGATGTTGGTTTAGGCGGTAGTATAATTGTGAAACATGGATTTCGGCCGTCTCGACGCCCAAATCGGGCATACGGCCTCAGATTCGCTCGAAATCAACCCCAACACTCAGGATGTATTGAAATACACGTGTTAGAAGAATCGAGATCGAAATCCGACCCCCAGTTTGGAAATGGTGGGATGATGTAGGTTTAGGCGAATGTAATACCGAAAACTATTAATATTCTGAGATGAGTTTGGTTCTTTGCATATTTATTAATTATTACATTCTCAAATTTTCTCATTTAGGAAAAATATTAATAAATTGTTTATTATTGTTTTTTGTAGGAGGGAGCCGGCAACACACACATATTGGGTTTTCGACCATCGCAAGGAGTGACCTAAGCGACTACTTTTATATTTTTTTTCTTTTGGGTCTGTGTACTTTTTATAACACTTTTGTTGTGGGCATGTATATTTTATTTTATTCTTAAATGTTTGGGCATGTTTTTTTTATTACATGAATTGTTTATTCTTAATTGGAATTATATATTGCTTACAGGTACAATACATGTTTATTAATATTTATATTGCTCACAGGTACAAATAATACCGGAAAAAAAAAAATTTGTAGAATAAATTCTTTTCCTTTTTTTTTACACGTTGCGGTGGTTAAACCCGTCGTGATGGTACAAAAGTATTGGACGGCGGTTGGACCCGCTGTGATATTACAAAAACTATTTCACTGCGGTTTAAACTGCCGTGATACATGACGGCGGGTCGACCCGCCGTGTCATTGGTCATAAATAACGGCGGTAAAAGACGCCATGACAGAATTAAGAAAGGACGGTGGTAGGAAATGCCGTCATATAAAATCTAAAGCATGGCGGTTAAAACGCCGTGATATTCATAATATATGACTGTGATTATGTAATGGTGGGTAGATATACAACGCAAGAGGTCATTTTAATAATCATATGAAAAGTAGAAGCACGGCAGTTGTTAACCGCTGGCATTTAGTGATATAAGACGGTGGATTCATTCAACCGTCGTGCATGCCCGCCGCTACAGGATTCCCCGACAAGATAATCTTCGACGGGTTACCACACCATCGTGATACACTATGACGGCGGTTATGTGATATGGCATGACGGGTTTGAACCGCCGTCAAAAACCTTGAATATTGTAGTGCCTTGCCCGGTAGAATTATCCAAGCTCTTGAAAAGACAATGGAAGATTCGAGTTGATGTTCCAGAATTTTTGAGACATCTACAACTTGATAACTTGATGAATTCACCGATGGAGAGCAATGAGGTTTTTTCAAGTGGAAGAATCAATTAGACCAACAAAAGGTGAAATTTGTACCAATTCAATTAAGGGGTCATGCTTTAATTTAACGTAAGTTTTCCATAAAAGCTAAATTTCTACCCACTAACTATGCTCAAACTTTATATCAATGCCTTCACCATTTAAGGTAAGGTATGGGTGCTATTTCTGATTATATAGATTACTTTTATTCACTCTCAAGTTGAAACAAATTGCTAGAAATAAAGCAGCAACTTGTGTCTATGTCTCATTTTATGTCTATGAATTGGGGACTCTGATTCGGGATGAATTAGTAATGATGAAACCTAAAATTCTAGACTAAGCTGTACAATATGCTTTAAAGACTAAAAACTAGTTAAACCAGGTTTTGGGAAGATTGATTTCTATATTTAGATAGCAGAGGTTCTACAACAATAACCTTTCCAAAAATTAACTTGATTCAAAAAGCATATCCTAGTACCTCAAATGTTAATCTAGTTACACAAAACATCTCTAATAGGCTAGCTTCAAATATTGACAAATTAGATCAAACCAATATCCAATTCTAGTTAACTGGGTGATTCATCCAAAATCCTTCTGTTTATAAATATTTTTTTTAACGTGGAGAAAGTGTACATCAGTCTTACAAGTGTCCTAAGAAAGTAAGTAATTTGATGGCCAACTAATTAAAAAATTGCAGAACACCTCGAAGAAGAGACATTGTGGCTGATCTAAGGTTTGCGATTGTCATTCTAGAAAGTAAGAAGGATGTCTATCCTGATGAAGGCAACTTTCTTGTGATGCAACGCATATTAGCTGCAAAAAACCAGAACCATAACTAAGAAAGAACATTTGTCGTACCTAGGAAAAGTTTACACCATCGTTATTGGCTCCGGGAGCTGTGGCAATATGGTTTTTGAAGAAATGCTCCAAAAAATTCAACTTTTCAAGCTAGAAGCATCATCAACCCTACCAAATATCATGGTTCAATAAAGGTAATGAAACTCATGTTCAAATTTTTCGATGGACAAAATTATAAAGATGTTGTATGGTTTGACATGTTGCCTATTGGTGTGCTCAAATATAATTAACCCGAACGTACACTTTCTATTGTAACATAGCGGCAAAAATGGGGTCGATCCACAGAGACTTGTTAAATGGGTACTAAGATTAATTTGGAATTTCTTAATAGATTTAATAAAAACCGATTTAAAATTTTTATGATAAGATGATAATTAAAAATAAAATAAAACTAATTGAACAAATAAATCTTTTGTTAAAGTAGAATGAGAATATGCGATCCGGATTTCACCAAAAATATAATAAGATTTGTAAAGTTTATGTTTTTTGTGTTGGCTTATTCCAGTGTCAAAACAAGTAAGTCTAAGTGTCTAGGTGTGTGTCTTGTGTCATTGCCTTCAAGCATCCACGACAAGTGAAGTTGATGACCGAAGAAGACTGGTTGAAGAATCGATTGATCATTTCCTTCGTTTCACTCATAGGATGGTAAGTGACCTAGATACCATACTACCATAGGTGGGAATTGACTTAGAATAATCATAATAAGATACCTTAGGTGGTAAGTGACCTAGACTAATCATATGGACCCGAGGTGATTAGATAAGTAGTGCAAAACAAGTTCAAAATTCTGAAATTTTTGAAAAAACCAAGGTTGCTTTTAGGTGGCATATCTCCCAAACCGTAGCCCGGATTTTGTCCATAATATATCAAATCGACCGCGTCAAAAAGAACTACAACTTTTATGAAGGGTGCGAAAGCCAAAAATGATGTTTGAAAACCGGGTTTTAACCTCAAGGTTGACCCTGACCATTAAGGGTCGACCCTGAGTATGAAAAATTTTCTATGGCAAAATGAGGCAGAAGGTTGCAAATATGAGGGTCGACCTTGGAGGATACTTGGGTCGACCCCCCTCAAGCCAGGCCGACCCCTTAGTGCAATCAACAAAAAAATGTATGGGGTTTTCGGTCAGAGAGTGTACAACCCACTGATCGACCACCCTTTAAGACTGGTCGACCGCCCCACTACTGTTTTGCCCAGAAACTTCCTAAATTGATTAGGAATCCGAGAATTAGTAATTGCTAAGGACTCTATGCCTATAAATAGACCACTAACTCATGGGTTTTAGGATTTTTAACATTTTGAGAGTTCCAAAAATCTTAAAGAGCTCAAGCTAGTTAGGGTTTTGTCTCAAGAAGAAGAAAAGCATGGAGATCAAAGTTCAAGACCATTCGCAAGCGATTGATCGTAGGGAAGCGACTGAGAGAGTTTCAATATATTGTGATATGGCTACTATTTTATAATTTTAAATTGATAATGATGATGGAAATTGTTATATGATTATGGGAATGATGATTTAGGATTTCGAAGGTATATATGATAAAATGGTGAAGATGAAATTGTGATTAAGGATTTATGATCATGGAATTGTGGTTGTGAGATTATGATTACGGAATTATGAATATGGAAATGTGATTATCGGATTGTTATACTATGATGTTGATAACCCTATTAACATGATTTGAGTCAAATATCCTACATGAATGATAAATATTATAGTATGATGCTCACATGCTAAATTAGGATTATTTATGCATATATGATGATTGAATTCTGATAGATAAATACTTAAAGGATGATATTAATAATCTCAAATTTTCTAATCATTGTTGTATGGATAGCTTTGGTGGAGTTTCGATGGTGAGATATCGGAATTTAAGGGATAACCTAGATGGAAGTCAATTGTGACACTTAAACACATGTTCACAGCATGGTAAGTTATTAAGTCAACATAAGTCTCATATGATCATGCATTAATACATAACTAACATAACTCTAGTATGAACCTTGAAATTTGGTATGGACCTTGAAAACTGGTATGAAAATTATAAACTAATATGAAATTGGAAATCTGATATGGACTGACTTGTTACTGTTATGATTTTACATGTATTACAACTCTATACAAGTCATGAGTCTGAACATGCTATGGAATGTTGATGTGAATATGCTCACATGTTTTCCGTATTATGATTATGTAAATTATGGTATCTATGATATTACTGAAAATGCATGATATGATATATTGTTAACTGTATTTTATATACACTTGGCATTTCAATGCTCAACCATTATTGTTAGCATGTTCAGGATTTGACATCTGCACACCAGGGCCTTGGATTGATGAAGAATACATTGAGGAGCCCAAATATGATTATCGGAAGGGAGAGATCGATTTGGATCACTATCCATACTATTGATCAATTAGTTAGTTTATTTCAATTTAAAGTAGATGTAATAGAGAGATTTTAAAGATGTTGCTTAGGTTTAAAATATAATTGTGATCATAATGGATGATCCGAATTAATTATGTTAAATTTGGTCACCCGTTGAGATGATTTATATTATTTATGGACTAGATTGATTATTAATATTGAAGAAATTTTAGACTCATATTTAGTTTTCCTTGCATGTTGATAAGTAGTGGATATGAAGTATCATGGGCCCAAAGTCTCATTTGATCAATAATGAGATTTTGGGGCACAACAATTTAACTCTCTCTTTGGGATTTCTAAAACTCTTAGAATATTTTGAAACCCTAAACCCACGAGTAGAGGGCTATTTATAGAATTAGGAATCTTAAACACTGAGTAATTCTCGGAAAAAACATCCAAATAGAAGTTTTTGGGCGAAATTGTCATCTGGCGGTCGACCGATGGGATTGGGCAATCGACCGGTGGTTAATCGATTAATCAATCATAGTGGATGGTCGACCGGTGGGTCTTCTCCTCTCTGCCGGATTTTCCCATACATTTTTAACCCCTTTATTGCGTGCACCGATCGACCGGTGGGTAGGGGGTCAACCGGTCTCCCATGGTTTTTGATTATTTCCTCTTTTTCTTCTTTTGAACACTTGAACAATTGCACATGACATAGTTATCTACATAGAATGACATTAAATGTTGTAATTTGAAACATATCAAGATTATCATTTAATTGCATGGATTTCAAGACAAACGAATTTTGGGTCTCTACGTGAAGTTATGGATTTGAAATAACTAATTTTTTTTGTTAGACACAAATAACACACACTATACTCACCCCACCCAAACATACATACACGGCCTAGACCACAAGGTCCTTGTGATATGACTTCAATACCCTTATATATTTATTCACTAAATAGTAATAGGATAATATAATATTTGATTTTTTGTCAAAATAAAAAAACTCAATCAATGTCACTTACCCTTCCTTATCTCATTATAATAGTAGAGATATAAGAAATGAAGCAGCCTATGAGTAATCTTAAATATATTCTTGAAATTTAACCCTTTAATTCATATAATTAAGGGTAAATGTTAGGTTTGGCTTGACTTATTTTGTCATTTTCTAAAGTCATATCAACTCTAATCTTGATCCTTAATTATTTGAATTAAAGGGTTAGGATTTGAGAGTAAATTTGAGAGAATACTTGGGAGTACTCATATACGTCATAAAAAATAAGTATAGTTTCTTATTTTACGTGAAATTCATGTGGAATTTAATATCATTAATAAGAATTTATCGAAGTTATTCTTAGTTAGAATTCACAAAAAAATTGTTGAGTATTTTATATTAATAGTAGGTCTCATCAAAAGAGAATAATTAAATAAAAATAATTTTTAATTGCTAATGCTATTAAGTCATTTGATATAACATTTGATCCAATGTTCTAACTTTTAAATGAAACAAAGAATTAGTAAGCCAAAGTTATAAGTGTTCTAAAAGCTGAAGGACCGTGATTGTCCATCGTTTTGGATTTGTATACTTGCAAATGTATCACCTCAATTTGTTATAAAATTATTTTCCTAGGATTCAAGACCTATTGCAAAGTTTTCATCCTAATTTTCCATAAAATTATATTCATCCATGAGATTCAAGACTAACAATTTTGTAAAACCTTTTAACAAAGGTGAACTATTAAAAATTATTAATCACTTAAGATAAGTAGGGATTCTCTAATTGAGTCCTTCCAAGTCTCTAGTAGTAGAGAGTCCTTACTAATAATAATAACAAAATTGAGAGAACCATTTCCTACTAATTTTTAGTGGGTCTTACGTATTTATAAGCACTAAAATTTTAATTACTAAAATAGAATCTTATTAAAAAAATTATATAAAGTAATATTAAGGGTAATTATATCCACACAAAAAATTAATATAATTCTTGTCCTTTTATTTTAATAACGCACATAAGAAATTTTCAATAATTTTCTTTTAAATTTTCATTTTTGTATAATTTTGTTTCAATTATAATTGTAAAGTCCAAATTTCTGATTTGTAATTGGCTTAATTCTGTATACATAACTCAGTCAAGGTGTAATCTTAAGTTTGTTCATCCATGTTTAGAAAAGTCCGTGAAGATGAAGCTACCACTGAAGATGAAAATGCACGAAGCTTTGTTTTTACCATTTAAGATGGTAAGTGGCCTAGATACCTAGTTGCCTCAAGTGATTTCACCTAGATAACTTGTTTAACATAGGTGACGAGTGACTTAACTTATTATGAGAATTATAAGCATCAGAACAATCTTACAAATAAAGTAGCTCAAGCGAGCCTTGTCTGGTTCGAGCCAAATATGTTGGTTTGAGTGAATTCTGGTTGGTTCAAGCGAATTGGTCTCGGGTTCAAACCATTGAGATGTCTAAACAATTGGTGAAACTCCAATAGCTACGTCGTTCGAGCGACTTTGAGATAGCTCGAGTGAATTAATTGCCCTCGGGTTGGTGATTTTGTAATGATAGTAACTAACTCACTCGAGTGAGACCATGTTGGCTCGAGCGAGTACCGTAGAGACACTTCTTAGAAATTGTTAAAACTGTAATTTTTGAGTTGCCAATTTATACCAATTGTTCCCCAAAACAAATTTGAAGGACTGAAGGGTTATTTTTGAGAGAGTTAAGAGTTTCAAATTGCTCTCTATGGTTCCCTAACCGATTTGGATCAAACAACTTTTGTTCTCCTCTCCCCCTCCACTCTAGTATGCAAGTCTAATAAAACTTCACTATCGATCTTGATGTGATTTTCCATAGGTGTTGAAATTCACCAAGAGTTTCTTTAAACAATTACCACCTTAAAGCTCATCCTTTTTAGTGTTTTTGGCCGAAGTAATTTTGGATTCGTGGACTTGGTTGGTGTGATTGAAAGCCATTATTAATGGAGATCGATCAAAAGATCGTGGGGTGAGAACTTCAAGAAAGCTCGGCCAGTGAGGAGTCGAATCCATTGTCGTGGAGATCAAACTTACAAGTTCGTGGCTGTGGAAGCGTTGAAGAATTTGTACCGTGGATCGAGGTGTCGTGTCTTGTTCATGTAAGGTTCGAGTTTGTACTTTTTCTTATCTCTTAGTGATTGTTATTTGCTGAACGAGGTCCCATAGTTTTTTTTGTTTTTTTTTTTGAAATAGTTTCCACGTAAAAATCTTGTGTCTATCGACTTGTGTGATTGTCTCCATATTATTGCATTAAGTTTAAAATTAGGTAGATAGACCCTAGGAGACCTATTCACCCCTCTAGATCTTGTGAATTTATATAAAGGGTAATTTTAATTGGTATCAAAGTCATGTTCACTTTTAAGGTTAACTACCTAAAGTGTGATCGTGTCAAAATCCCTAATTATGAATCCACAAGGTAAGGAGAGTCAAGATGACTCCAAGTTTGAGAGAGATCTCGAGACAGCTTATGAAAAGTTGCACGAAGAATGTCTTAAAATGAAGAAAACTAAAATTTCCTTTATCATTAACATGAAATCACCAGAAAAAGAATTAGATGCCTCAAAAATAGAAGCCAGTGAGTTGAAGGCTCTAATATCTTAGTTTGAAATCGATAAGGAGTCCCTACAAGAAAGAATAAGTTTTGTTAAGAAATAATATTCCTTTTCTATGACAACCAAAAAAGACTACAAATTAAGATAGTGATCTGGGAAAAAAATGCTAATGTGAACCTTGGTTAAAATTCACTAACTCCTAGGGTTAAAAAAAGAATTTCATATTTTTTTCTTTCTAAAAACCAAGAATAATTGGGTGAACCCTAGGGGTGGATAGGGCTTTCAAAGGGCCGGGTAGGGGTAGGGCTCAAGTCAGCCCTAGCCCTAGCCCTAGCCCTACCCTTCCTTATAAGAGTAGGACCCTAGCCCTTCAAGGGTCAGGATTGATTGGACCCTAGCCCTACTCTCAAGGGGTCGGAACAAAGAGCGGGATTTTTTTTTCATGGACACTTGACTGATTGTTACATGAAGTTAGCTTCAGTCTTGAATTTGAGAGATTGAGCATATTATTCCAAAACTGCTAAACTATAGCTATTACTATCGACGTATAAAACATATTGATCTTTTGGGATTCTCCAAACACGTTGTGAATAATGCCTCACCAAGAGATAGAGAACTACACAAGTTAAGATATCTAATAAAAAAATATTTAAAAAAAGAACTGGAAATACCAAATTAATCAATTTTGGATGGATAAAAGGAAATAAATAACTTTCTTTCTTGTTGAAACTTTGATTTTCCCACATGATTTGGTTGTGTAACCTAAAAATAGCAAACCGTAGTCTATATATTGCAGTTTCATTGTATTGTAATGGGAGTAGGGCCAGGCTAACAAGGGATAGGCAGGGGGTGCCCTAGCCCCGCCCAACAGAGGAAGGGTTTGGGAATTTTGGGCCCTGCCTGGTCCAAGGTCGGGGAAGGGATGGGTTGGGCCGGGTACCCTTGTTTTGACACCTTAGGAGGGGTGAATCTTAATTACAATTAAGTAGTGTTAAAAGGGACAAATGGCGACCTCAGTGGCGTAACCGGACTCCTCGCGCTCTTTGAAAAATGTTTTGAAAGAAGAACATCTCGCCAAGACCCCGCCCACCCCTTTCTTTGCTATACCAAAAATGTTTCTAAAATTTTTTGGTTCTTAAAATGTTTCAACATCATATTTCAATAAGCAACGTTTCTCTCACAAATATTTTTTTATCTAAATTGTCTCTCAAATTTCTATACCCAAAATATTCTTTAATTTTTTTTCTAAATGCCATCACTAGGATCACTTTTCTCAATCTCTATCCCCTTCCTCTCTCACGTGATCAGATGATCTGTCTTTGATTTTTGAGAGGTCACCTAAGAAGTGTTTTGCAATACAAAAGATTAAGGTTGCAACTGCATCATGTATATTTTCACCATTGTCATTTTGAATTGTAGTTCCATCAGATGTAATCTTAACGGCACTAAGGATTGTTTATTTATCTTGGAAATTGAGATAGTGATCCCACAATCTTTTGAGTTGTCCTATGAATCCAGCGACAATCATTTGAGCTGCAGAATGATCTGAAGAATCATGTTTGTTTCTGTAAATTGTGCTAATTGTGAGTACCAGAATTTCAACCTCCATTCCCGATCAGGATTGAACCCGATGAGGAATAACAATAAATTGTAATTGAAAAGAGAGTCGTCATCTATCTAATTCTGAGGGAAATAGGTTTCTGAAAATGTTTGGATAAGGCATGGTCAGGAAGTCAGAGGTCAGAGGTCAGAGTAAAGGATTCAGTTGAGTTAGGGGAATGTGTTAGGCACCCCTAAACTCCCATCCGGAGATGGTTACCTACTCCCTAAGTCTAAATCAAAGTGGGAAAACCATAAGAGAATCTTGAAATTTAATTTATATGTTAAGCAGATATAATATTAACAGTAATGAGATGGACATGATAGAAACGGAATAGAGATTCTATCCTAGGGGAGCTGAACCTGATTAAGGTTGCTTACGTATCCACTGTTAGTGAAATCAAGCCACACATAGTTCCGGATGAGAGTTGATGGTTTGATTTGATTTGTTTGGACGATGAATGATTGAAAGATTTGATGGTTTTCGCTTCATTTGTGAGTGAAATGACCTTTTAAGCTCGTGCTAGCTAAGGAGCGATGGGGCAGTTTAAGCTCATATCGGGGAGCAATGGAGCAATTTAAGCTCTGTCGGAGAGCCTGGTGTTGGGTACTTGAACAGGGTTTTGAACCGAGGTTCGGACATGGGTTTTACTAGGGTTAATCTAGAGTTTAGCTAGAGTGTAGCTAGGGTTAAGCTAGGGTTTAGCTAAGGATTAGTTAGGGTTTTGGCTGGATTTGAATCGGGATTTGGACAAAGGTTCGACTAGGCTAGGCTAGATTTGATCTGCGATTTGGGCAGGGGTTCGACTAAGCAAGGCTATATTTGATCTGAGATTTAGACAGGAGTTCGACTAGGTAAGGCTATATTTGGACTGAGATTTAGGCAGGGGTTTGACTAAGTAAAGCAAGCAGTGAAACAATTTTAAAAACAACTCTAAAAATAATTTAAACTACTAAAAGACAAAACAATACAGGGTTTTTTTAAAGAAAAGTTGCCTTCCGGGAAATCCGAAAATATTTTTGAAAATGAGTCTCGAGAATCAACCATTCGCAATTGACTTTCTCAGGAATCCGGATGCTACGAGAGGTTTTGATGAAGAAAAGGGAGAGAGGGGAGAGTGAATGAGTTAAGAAATTAGATAAATGGGGTGGGGTATTTATAGGATTCAAAAACAGCGGGGCGCTACTTGAAGTAGCACTCATTTTGGATAAAATCCGTGAAAAGCAAGGCGGTTGTGAACATTAAGGCAGCAAAAGGGGGCAAACTAGGGTGGGCGCTACTTGAAGTAGCACCCTCCCCTGACATCTTTTTTAAAACCTGCCGACACGACTTTGATCGATTTAACGGGGGCCTAATAAGGGCTAGGCGTTACTCTACTTGAAGTAGCACCCCGCTTGAGGGGCCCAAAAATCTTTTTTTTGGTTTTGTTTTTTAGGTGCCATGTGGCGCGCTCCAAATGGTTGAAAACTGATTATTGCGTTTTAAGCTTATTTCGACTCCGAAAATAGTCAAAATTGAACCGATAAAATCTAGAAAAATATTTTAAATAAAATGTGAAATTTTCAAAACTTTTAAGGGATATTTTGGTCATTTTGCACTCCAAGGGCAATTTGGTCATTTTTTACTGTTTTGAACCTGATTTTATCTTTAAAAAAGCCAAAATTGAATCAAAATTTTTTAATAAAATGACAACTTTATTACTTTTATAGGGGTATTTTGATCATTTTTACCTCATGGGCATTTTGGTCTTTTTTTTACCTCAGAGACGTTTCTGAAAATCGAAGAATAGGAAAAGAGGTTTTTAAAAGAGAGTTTTTAAAAGTGTAGAAAGAGAAAATAGGGGTGCAAAATTGGGTGTTTACACTTACCATTGTTATTTTTTAGTATTATGGTATCGAAGCCATGAAAGTAAGTAAGATAACTGATTAGACGAAAGATATATTGAGGAATACTGTATATTGCTGTTATACTATTTATCAAAGAATTGTTCAGTATATATCACAAGTGTTAGGAGGTCAATAAGTTAGTACCTCTTAGTCGTTGATGAAAGCATTTTAGTGAAAGCAGAGACCGTAGATAACATTGTGAGAAAATACTTCATAATTCCAAATAATTATTATTGTAATAATATATTTTATCCTAACTATACTTCTTTCTATAATGAGTACTTTATTTAGATTCATGTCTTCTAGATCATGTTCATCAAGTAAAGAAATTATTAATAGTGAAGAAAGAGATTTTAAAAATATAGAGAAAAAAATTAGATAATTGGAAAATCCCAAAAATACCAATTCAACAAATATACAAAAAAAGAACATTTAAATTCTCAAGTGATTACTCAATTAAAACTGTAGAACAAATAATTTCTTTATCAAATGATCATGAAACATTCAATCTGTTTAGCTTAAAAGCTTTAGCAAAACACAAATTAAAATACAGTTTCCTGCATATTGGAATTGTCCAAGTTGCAATCAAACCATTAGCAAAAGAAGGTTTAAACACTCAAGTACTTTTATATCATCGTGACTGTAGACATAATCAATTCCAAGATTCCTTATTAGGAATTGCTCAATCAAGTATCTACAATAGTCCAATCTATTTTGATTGTTCCCCAAATTTCTCTCTCACTCAAATATCCAAACATTTTACAATCTTTAATTTTAAATCTCAAAACAAAAGGCATAGATATGCTACCTGGTTCAGAAACTTTAGCTTTAATATAGATAATCCATTACAAGGTTATGGATACTATTGAAGCCCCTTTAGCTTACAACAAAAGTTCCAAATAAAAACTATTCTCATTCAAACGGATTTAACAAAATCCAAAGTGATAACTCCAAAATACAAAATTAACTGGAAAGATATAGATCTACAATTCGACGGTGTCTAGAAAATACAACACCTCAAAAAATAAATAAATCAATAGAAAACAATGATCTAGATCAAATAATTGAACATCCAAATGAGAAAGTAGAAATCAGATTTTCATCTTCTCAAAAGTTCAATTTTGATAATTTTGATATAAGGACATTTGATCATCAACCCTCTAGATCTTCATGTTCTTCAATTCTTTCCAATCCAAGAATAACAAATTTGTTAGGATTAAGAAACTCAAAAATATCTCAACCAATTTATACAATTAAAACAAAAGAAAGATTAAACAAGAAGAAAATGAGTCAAATACTTCTCAACAATCTCATCCTTTATCACCAACACAATCTCAAATGCAAGATCCTTAAATAAATATGATCGATGCTGAATTCGAAATAAACAAACTCTTTATTCGTAAAGATTTTAATTTAGATGAAAACAATGAATTAAACATTTGGTATGTCGCTACTTTTGAAAACAAAAAGATCAAATTTTACAAGAATATTATCAATTTCTAAGAAAATATAAATGTCAGATGTATTTCTTCAAATGGTTTGAAATTTACACATAACAAAATCAATCTATTTTCCGTTTGTCGGAACTTTCAATGTAACAAGTAATTCTCAATTCGTGGCAAACATCTAATAACAAAAATGTAGAATCTATACATCCTCTATTAGAACAAGTTCACACGTAAGATTTCTACAATTATAGCATCTCAATTTAAACTGAAAATTAATACTCAAGCTCCAAATGCTATAGATATTTCAAAAATTATGAAACAAAACAATTACACAAATCAACACCTAAACATAATAGGAACACAATTAACTAGAGTAGAAAATCTAGTCAAAGAGAAACTATTTTACCAATAGTTGACCCACAAGAGCAAACAGATAAACCAATGTTTACACCACATGAAATTCCACAAGAATGTCAAAACAATTATCATGTAGATATCTTATAAAAAAATTGATGAAAAAACTAATTAATTAAATACAATCGTATATAAATGTTCTCAAGTTCCCTCTACCAATAGAAACAAAAAGTTCACACTATAATATCATAGAACAAATACCAGAATCCTATTCAATATAATCAATGTTTTGACAACATTATCCAATATATTAGAATCTGATTTCGATGTTCAAGATATTGATGAATTAGAACAAAACATCAAAAAACATGAAGATAACTCAATTAAACAAAATGGATTGGAAACAGGCTTTTCTACTCTAGTTATACAATCAATGTTCCATAGAATGACTGTCCAGGGCTTTTCTGTCTGCTACCTGGTAACCCTTCAACAGAATATGATTTGGTCTGGCTGCCTCTCATCTGACAGTCACGGGTCAACACATGTCCCTTTTTAACCCCCCTAAATGTGGTTAAGATTTACTAACCGTTAGGTTAAACCATATAACCTTAGGTTTTTAGAAGAATAAATATTAAACAAAATTATCACATGAATTAAATTTCCTAACTTAGGGCAATTAAAAAAGGCTCTGTAAATGAGGCTAGACGGTTTTGGTCTGGCAGATTTTTTTTTTTCCCTCAACCTAATTAGATGCAAGTATTTTAGTTGAGCTTGTGAACTGCCACACCAAACCTGTGGGAATCCATCCCGGACCACCCTAAGTGGGTGGGGATACATAAGTCGCACCATACCAATGGGGTGCAACAAATTTACTCTTTCTAAGGCTTGATAACTTACTTTGGTCTAGCCTCTTTGGTTCCATGTGAGTCCCTTGTAACTTGTAACAATGGACAAAGATTCACTAACCCTTAGGGTTATATAATCTAACCTTGATTTTTAAAGGAAAAAAACTAAGGTTATGATTTAATTTTTAAACAAAAAAAAACAAAAAAACAAATACAAAAACAAGGATAAATTCTTTAACCCTAAGCATTAGGGAATTTAACCCGGGTTAAAATAGGACACACATCATTAAAGGGGCCTTGGCCCGAGTAAGATACCCGGGCCTCAACCAAAGTGAACTTTATTTTTTTTGGGAACTAGGGTATCCAGGCCTCTTAGAGCACCCGACTACCTCGATCCATGTAGATCCCCCCAGGGTTGTAAATTACCTAATTACCACTTGAGTGTATGTAATTTAAATTAGGTCACTATAGATTAGTGAACTGTGCATTTGACTATGTTGTTGAATGCGCGGACCACATTGTCCCCTTCATAACCCCATTTTTGAACTACGGTTAAGCTTAAATAAATTAAAGTTATTATTAATGTTTTTTTAACCAAGGTTGAAAGGAGGAAACCAGTGAGTGAATCAGGTGTTAAAATGTGTTCAAGTCGAGCTCGAGCCCAGGCCTATTCGATTCGCTTGGCTGGAAGCTCGGCTCAGCTTAAATGTTAAATAAAAATTATACTATATATAAATAATATTATTATTTTTTACATTTTAAGTCGATGCCACGTTCGTTGCACGTGAGAGAGAGGGGAAGGGGAGAGGGACTGGAAAGAGAGACCCCAGTGAGGTATTTCGGGAAAAAAATTAAGTAAGGAATATTTTAGATATAGAAACTTGAGGGACATTTTGAATAAAAAAATAGAGTGACACGTTGGTTAGTTATAGAACTATGACGTAAGGACATTTTGAGAATCAAAAAGCTTTAGGTGTATTTTGGTTATAACAAAGAAAGGGGGCATGCGAGGCATTGACGAAACATTCTTCTTTCGGAGCGTTTTGCCAAGAGAGCAAGGAGTCCGGTTACACCATTGAGGTTGTCATGTGTCCCTTCTAATACTCCCTTAACTGGTGTTAACATTCACCACGCCTAGTGTTCACACCACTTATTCTTGGTTTTAAAAATAAATGGAAAAAAATTTAAACACTAGGAAATAGTGAATTTTAACCAATGTTTTTTTAAAATTAATATTTTTTTCTAAAAATCCAAGGATAAGTTCGTGTGACCCTAGGGGTGGGTGAATCTTAACCACAGTTGGATTCCGATTGCGCCCTTGAGGTTGTCATGTGTATCTTTTGACACTGCTTAAATGTGCTTAAGAATTAAACCTACCCCTAAAGTTCACCACCTATCTTTTGTTTTTTGAAAAAAATATTAATTTTTAAAATCGCTTATTAAAATAATAGCGACCCAGTGGCTTAACCGCCATAGAGAATTTCATGTCTACTGCTTTACAGATGGGTCGTGATACTTTTGCGCGCCTGCGTTCCACCCCACGGAGCGCGTGTGTGACGGCTTTGCCCGCCATATCTCTTTTTTGTCTATTAAATCTTGGTTAAACTTACCTAATGTGAAGTTAATAAAAAATATTTTTATTTTTTTTTCAAGAAACCAAGGTTAAAAATGGATAAACCGTTGGGGTGAGTGACTCTTAACCATAGTTATGGATGTTTAAAAGGGACACGTGGCATCCCGTGAGGCCATGTGATCATCCATTTCCTTCTTAATCGTCGGGTTAGCTTAATTAATGTAAAATTACTATTTTTTGTATTATTTTTTAAAAACCAAGGTTAACCAATAGATAATCCTAGGGGTGATGTGAATCTTAACCACAATTTATGGGTGTTTTTTTTTCAAAAGAGGCACGTGGCCATGCCGTGGTTTCCTTTTTCCGTTTCGTTCTTCGTGGTTTCTTGTTCTTGTTTGTTACACTTGACTTATATAAAGCTAAGCAAAACATTCTTCATCACATTTGTCTTATATGAACGGTTATAACATGGGCTATTTGGAAATTACAAAATTAGGACTACGTTTATAAGAGATAAATAAATGAACAGAGTGAGGGGTAGTATAGGATTAGGACTTAAGTACAAACTCAATCACATTTTTTTGTCTTACGTAAATAATGTAATAAGGCAATTTTGGAATTATAAAAAACTAGGCTGGTACGTTTTAACCAATGAATTTTCATTACTGCATCACGTGCGATGCACGTGTGAGAGAAGGGAGGGGGAGAGAGACTAGTAAAAGGAATCCTAGTGAGGGCATTTGCAAAAAAAAATTAAGGAATATTTTGGGTGTAGAAACTTGAGGGACATTTTGTTATAAAAGAAAAAAGGGGGTGGGCGGGGCCCTTGGCGAGATGTTCTTATTTAGAAAATGTTTTGCCAAGAGAGTCATTAGTCCGATTAGATGCCCATTAAGGTCGTCATTTGTCCCTTTTAACACTCCTTAACTGTGGTTAAGATTCACACCTCTAAAGTTCCCACTGACCCACTTATCCCTTGGTGTTTTTAGAAAATAATTAAAATAATTTATCATAGGAGTTTATGAATTTTAATTAGGATTTTAGTAATATTTTTTTACTAAAAACCAAAGGATAAGTGGTGACTTAGAGGTGGATACAACCCGCCTCTTGCGCGAGTTGTAAGGGTGTGACCTTCAGTGACGGGAGGTCTGGGGATCCAATCCTCCACACGGGAGGTATGAGTTGGTCAAGAGCTCCAAGTGCCTAAGATAACATTTGACCGTACTAACGGAGGTAAATGACGTCGACACCCAAAAAAATAAACATAGGGGGTGAGTGATTTTTTTGGGGGTTAGTGAATCTTAACCATAATTGGAGTCCGATACGCCCTTAGGTTGCCACATGGTCTCTCTGACACTTCTAACTATGGTTAAGATTCACCCACCCTTAGGGTTCACCACCCTATCATTGGTTTTAGAAAACAAAATGAAAACAAATTAACCATATGAGTTAGTGAATTTTAATCAGGGTTTAAAAAATTAAATTTGTTTTTAAAAGCCAAGAATAAGTGGGTAAAACCTAGGGATTTCTTGTGTCTCTTTGACACCCTTAAACTGTTGTAGCCGGAGATAAGTGGGTGAACCTACTAGGGGTGGGTGAATCTTAACCACAGTTAAAAAGTATAATAGTAGATAATTCAAGTCTAAAAAGTCTAATATAATGATAAGAGGGAAGTATGGAAATTAAGTAAAACATTTAATGAAAATTTTTGTCTTATCTTTAATTTATTATATGGGAGCGGCAGCGTAGATGATTTTTTCTTCAACAATTCCCATATTACCCTTATAAAAACAAAATTTTGATTCAATGTTTTGCTTTAAAACCCAAACTACCCCTTGCCTTTTATTTAATTTCCAAACTACCCCTTTGCTCATCTATCTATTTAGAATCACCACCCAATGCGCAATGAACTCGGGGAGAGTTTCAATCGCACCCGGCGGGTTAACATTTGTCCTTTTAACTCTATTAAATGGTTTATCACTCCTTCCCCTCGCTCTCACGTGCATCACACGGCCACTAGTGACTCAATCACCCCGTAGCCTATGTGGAAACACGCGTTCTTTTAAACCTCCTCCTATTAACTTAACGTGGTGTTAACTCTTGCCCCCTCACTCTCACGTGCATCGCACCCGTGCCATCCGCTAGTAGTATAAATTTACAATAAGAGCAATTTAGGGATGTAGAAAATATTATCTAAGGTTTCTAAGAGTAATGATGATAGAAGTCAAAGGGCATTTTTAGAATTAATGCAAATATGAACAAAGAATCTTTTTATATTAGGTGAGAAGAGATAGAGCCATGAATGGGATATCGATAATAGAAATATCGATAATGTCTTTTATTAATATATATAAATAAACCCAAATATTATTATTTTTTACAATTTGAAAGCATACCGTTCGATATAGGGGCGGGCCTTTGAGCCATAATATCACCATAAGAGGGGAAGCACATGTATTGTTTACCATTCCCTTTGCGTTAAAACTTTAATCGTACTAGTTCATAAGTAATTTATATAACCAACGACCTTGGGTTACCTATTTCTCTTTAGTTGTTTAGAAAAAAAATAAATTTTTTAACAAACAGGAGTTAGCGACATTAAAGAGGATGAAAAAAAACAAAAAATTTTTTTCTAATCTAAGAATAGGTGGCCGGTGAACTAGAGGTAGGTGAATCTTAACTCATTTTTCAGGTGTGCCCCCAAAAGAGACCATTGCAATCTCAACAACCACTTCAACTGGGTTAGGAATTCACCTACTCTTTAGGGTCACGATTATATTTTGGTTTTTAGAAACAGATATTAATTTTTAAACCCTGAGTAAAATTCACTAAATCCCTACACGATTATCTTTTTTGCAATATTCTTTTTCAACAACCAAGGTTTTTTTACACAGGTGGGCCTTGATATTTTAACAAAACTTAATGAGTGTTATAGACGGACAAGATGACACACTTATGACTTAATGTATCTCGCTCCTGGCAAATGATTAGAAAGAAAATACGTTGCCAAAGCTTACTCTGCCCCTTTTTACATACCTCAAAATGCCCCGTAGTCTTTGATTTCAAAATATTCATAGTCTTTATTCTATTTATAATAAACACATTGTCCCCCAAAAACATTTGTACATATGTCCTCAAGTG
>JABCRI010000779.1:0-39149 GCA_015143295.1 Tetracentron sinense
GAAGAATTACAAAATAACAATAGAGTTAAAATTAACAAAAATGCCCAAAAACTAAAATGCTTTTAAAAACTATCAAAGATCCCGAAACAAAAACGTTGAGCAGCGAAGACGAACCGCATACGTAGTTTACCTAGATTCATCACATCGAGGCACCCCAATCAATACTATAGGATAAACGGGGAATGCCTGGCATCAAAAGCTGTTTATTTAAAGTTCTACGATAATTGACATTATAATCACCATTTATTTAATCATAAATTAAAACTATTTATATTATTCCTTCATAGTCACGTCATCACCCTCCCTTATTATCAAATTAAATCAATAAATCAACATTATATGTAATTTTATTTTCTTCTTAGTATCATTTCTATTGAGTATAAAATCCTCAAAAGTCTATCAAGACATAATTAATATATAATTAGAATAACGTTCTACTTTGTTGTAATTTAATTTGAAGAAAACATTATAAATTAGAGGGATTACATTGTTGATCTATATGCCTATTTGTAAAGCTCCATCTTCTATATAAATGCACATGAATATTGATAAATAACTAATGCTACGTCCTATTGCTTGATGGCCAATACTTACGGCTGTTGTGCTTTATGAATATCTCAACCTTTTAACTCTCCCATATGGGGCATTTCATGATGTACGTGGTGCAATCAATCTTTAGTAGTTTTGATCAATGCATCGAAGGGCCAAAAATGTATTGTATGAGATGGCGGCACATGTAATGTATGAGATGAACATGTTAATAACTGAAATCAAACCCCAACTAATAGACGTGAATCATATAAATTATAATATTCGTTATATAACTATTCAAGTGGCATGCTGCTTCTTTTTCTTTCTTTCTTGTTTTTTGTAAATTTAAATATGAGTCATATCGTGTAGAAATATAAGAAAAACTTTTGAAAATAAAAAAGAATGTTCATAATCAAACGAATGAAAGACTTTTGAAAAAAAATATAAGAAAATGAAATCAGAAGAGATCTCTTTAAAAAAAAATCATAATGGGAGTTTCTTTTTTATCAGTTAAAGAAAACACCTTCGAGTGGGGGAGGGGGTACCGCAATAGTCCCAATTATTGATAAAGAAAAACTAAACTAGTTAGGGCGCAATGTCTATGCCCTACCCTTACTACAGTGTAGAGAACAAATATATATTAGAAATAAATACATTTTTTTACTATGAAACCAATGGGTTCTCTAACTCTCTTAGGAATTCTTGAGAATATATAATGCAATAGCTTCAACTTCTTTTTACTTCATGTTTTTTCTCGTAACCACAAACTTGGGAAGACTTTAATGAGATCATCACTTAGGCCTCGTTTAGTGTTTAGCTTATGTGGTCACAATTAATTACACAATAAGTGATGTCATGAATAAGCAATGTTACAAATAAGCAAATGCCGTGAATATCATATTTGATTAGCACTATTAATAGGTGATACCTAAGAATTTCAAGAAATGATAGTTTAGTCATTTTAAAAATAAAAGATGTTATCGGGAATGTCTATAAAGCTTAAAGTGGGTTTTGCACCCTATAATCACTCCTTGGTGAGATTATAAAAATCACTGGTTATATACATAATCAATTATTATTATTTAACTGTTTATTGGTGGCCCCAAAGGGCTCTCCTAGGTGATTAGGCCATCCTATCAAGGCGGTACTAGACTGCTCTACATAATCAACAATTATATAATCACTTATTATGTGTTGAACCAAAAGCTATTATTCAAGTTATAATAATCCCTACATAAACGGTTATAAGCGATTAATTGGTTTCGATAGTTACAAACCACATGACCCCTTAAGTTTTCATCCTTGTCTAGGATCTTCACAGTTGGGAATGTTCTTACTCAAACAACCCTTAAAGCTAAGACTCTTACACAACCAACCTTTGATTGGGTGTATGACAACCCGTATCTCTAGGATTGAACACCCACACTTTATTAAGCGTGGTACATACACTAACAAAGTCTCTAGTGAACACACCACAGATTACAAGCTCAATGACATCATAATCTCTAACTATGTATCTAGTCTTATTTTGTACATGTACATAACCAAATCTCCTTGATTGTAGCTCATTCAGTCATACACAATAATATTTATATGGAATATAACCACAACCCAAGTGTGTGAAAAATATTCTTCCAATACGTGTAACAGTTCTTTCAAATACCTCCCTCAAATGAAGGGCTCATCTGATCAGCATCTGACTTAGAGATGCTGGTAGAGAAACAATACTCAATGCTCGCACATCAGACCCTCATGGCTAGAGAGAGATAAAAAAAAACAAGGGCTTATGATAACAATATGCTTTAGGTTTAATAAATAACATTTGAGTCTTCTTCTATAGTTTCCACAAAAACTTGGGATTCTCTTAGGTTATAACAGGTCTCAAAACTGGAGATGACATCTCTTCCTTTTCCATCCATATAATAATGACACACTACGTGAAGGATAAATGTCATTTCCAGAGTTATAAACAGGTCTCTTTGAGACTGGATATACCTCAGAGAATCCCAAGTCTTCAACAAAAGAATAACGTGAGCACTTGAATGGGGTAGCAAAAAACTCATGGCTCATGTTAGCTAATAAGCTAGAGCACAGCCAACGGCATGGACCGTTCAAAGCTACTCCGGAGAGCTCTAGCTCTGGTTCGATTCGGCTTCTTCTTAATGCCCTTGAGCTCTTTCTCTCGAGCCGCCATGCTCGTCCCCGAAGGAAGCTGTACAGTTGATGCAACCTTTTCAAATCCATCTCTGGTGGCACCACCATGAACAAGTATCCGCGTAATCCCAGAGTAGTTCAACGATTCAGCAATCTGCAGGGCAGTCACACCCTTGTTGGTTGTGCCTCTACATTGGCTCCCTTCTTTATGAGCAATTCAATCACCTCAACTTGGCCCGACTCGGCGGCACAGTGTAATGCCATGTACCCATCTTCATCTCTAGCATTAACATCAACACCCTTCTCTATTAGCACCCTAACAACATCTAGCCATCCTTTGAAGCAGGCTCGGTGTAGTGCAGTCCACCCATGTTGATCCCTCCCATTAATTGATGCGCCATTCTCAAGTAGTCGGCCGATCGTTCGCACATCTCCCTTCCGAGCTGCCATACATAGCCTATCGCCAAATCGAAGTGCGTCGAATAGCCGAGTATGCCCATTTTCGGCTGCTACATCATAGGCACTTTTTCCAACCCTATTAAGGATATCCTTGTTAGCTCCCTTCTGTAACAAGAGCTTCACCATTTGCTCATCGCCTAATCCCGCCGCTATGTGTGAGGTGTGTCACCATTTCCTGTGTTACGAATATCGGCCTTAGCTCCACTAGCTAGCAAGAGACGTGCAGAGTCCCTTTGGCTTTCATCGACGGCTAGGTGCAGCGCAGTGTAGCCGTCCGCTGTGAGTGCATTCATATTAGCTCCTTTGAGCAATAGAAGCCGCATCACTTCCATATGCCCACCTCTGGCTGCAGGTGTAGAGCCCCCATGTGGAGGATTCGGGTCCTTCGGTGCTAGCTTGATTAGCTAGCAAAAGCTCAACATTAAAGTCTCTCCCGACTCCGCCGCTGCCTCAAGGGGCCTACGCCCTGATCGGTTCCTGCTTCGACATTGGGCTCGAATTCGAGTAGTAATTGGACAAGGTCCGGTCGACTCTGAGCTATAGCCAAGTGGAGTAAGGTCTGGCCGTGTTCATCAACTGAGTCAGCAGCCCCCCCATTCCGAGTCACTCCTTTCAAGTACTTCTCGAACTTCTTCCATAGAACCATCGGCTACAAGCCGAGCCAGAATCGGCGATCCGACGAATATTACTTTAACACCACTATCAGTAAACACTTGCTTCTTTTTTGTTGTAAACCAAATCATTAGGTATTGAATCAAAGGTGGATGAAGGATCCTTAACAGCTGCACCAGGAACCACAACACTATGTAAGAGGAATGAGTCATCCGAGTGAGGGAAAGAGTCAGGGAGATTTGAATTTGGTGGCGAGACATAAGTAATCTCTAGAACAAGCGTGGATAGAGGCGATATAATTCCCGATTGCGGCCGAACTGTGTATCGATTCTTGTTCATAGGTTGAAGTATGAAGGCGACCGGCATGGTGTACATGACGTTGCGCAAGGTGAGCTCACCGTAACATTTCTGACCCAATTCGATCCTGATCACTACTTGGTTCGATGGCTCTAAGCTTATAAGCTTATCCATGGTGGATCTCTAAGCTTAGAAGCTTCACTTCTTCGTTTTCCTTCTTTTATTGAACTGATCCTCAAGGGGTTTTGATGGAAAATCAAAACCCATGAAGGGAAAGGAAATGAGGGAGCAAGGAAGAAGGTAGGTTTAATGTGTTTTAAAGGAAGGAAAAGCAGGCCGGCTCTAATGAGAGAGTGCCACATGCTAGTGTTAAAAACAATGCTGACTTGTTCTATCCGGCGTCCGGACTTCATATACCCTAAGATACATTGTTGTATGTAAGTTAAAAACCAAGAGTTATCCTCCGGGTTGTTTCTGCAAGTCCTTTTCACTGTTCTTTAAGAGTCTATATATACATGAAATCATTGTTTTTAGTTAATTAAAAACACTTGTTTATCGTCTCTACAAACAAAGACAATCAAAGAAAGGAATAAAGAAATCAAGAAAATTTTACAAATCCAATGAGAATTGCACCATCGTTTGCTCCACAATAAATAAATATATATATGGGTTTAAATACAAAGTGGAGCTTTGATTTAAGGCTGAAAAGGGGATATCCCTTTTTTATTTTACCAAATGGTTGTTGTAATCTTATGATTATGAAGAGAAAGTTATTTGCAAAACTATCATACTCTTCTCTCTTCATTGTTACAAAAGTGTAATCCTTTTATTTCGTGAAGGAGAGCTCCGCCTGTAGTTAAATTCTCTCTCTCTCTCTCTCTCTCTCTCTCTCTCTCTCTATATATATATATATATATATATATAGGCAATGCTAAGTTCATTGTCCTTCTCATCATCCACTCTCTCTTCTTGAATAATAAAATTGAAATAAGTGTGTACGGGGTTCACAACTTATTTTTTGTCTTCATATCTAAAAAAAAATTGAAAAAGGATGACAAGAAAAATGGACTTAGCATTGCCCTATATATATATGATTTTGCTAGCCCCATTCTCCCCTACTGCAGTATTCTTTTTAAGGACATGTAGATAAGGATTTTGAGGTGAGGCCATGACTACTCGACACAAAATCCTTGCCTTCTTACGGAATGAGGGGAGAGTAAAATAGGGGAAGAGTGGGCTAGCACTCCCTACAAACACACAGAGATAGAGAGAGCCTTGATGTTTACTCATTGGTAAGTTCTCCTTGTGAAGTATGAAATAGAAACGGGCAAGGTTCAAAAGTACCCTTTAACACCATGGTGTAGGCAGTAAAACAAACCCTTGCAAGTAGCTTTTACCTTCAAGGGACAAAAAAAAAAAATGTATATAACAAGATATTGCTTTGGAACTTCTCTTGGATGTTGACAAGCTCCATAACATCATAATCTATTTTGACAGTGCAAAGACAGCTGGTTCTTAGATTAGGTCATGTAGCTTTCGTCTTTGTTTGTTCAGTATTTTGTTTATTGATTTCAGTGGATTTTTCTTTTGCATCAGTGAGACAATTGGGCAAGAGAATCAAAAAAGTCTCCTCTTGTCTATATCATGCCACGTGGAGCCATTTGGTTTGTGAGTTTTATGCTTAATGGATCTTCTGTTGTTTTCCCTAATAAAAAGTTCCCAAGACCAATGAAATTGCACTGTTGCAAGATCATGTCCATTAATTATGAAATATTACCAAAATGCCCTCACCTCAGAAATGACTTTATAATTATTAGAATACATGATAATTTTTTTTCGGCAATCAAATATATGATAGCTTAGTAAGGTGGGAATAACATATAGGAAGGTGGGAATATTGCAGATTTAAATCTTTGTGGATGGTTCTTATCTCAGGTTTTGGCAAAAGGCAAGGATGAAAATTATAACTGTAATTTGAACTTAATATTATATAACCTCTGTAAAACAATTTACAAATATGGATTCCAGGCTTCAGTCTCCAAATTTGTGGAAATATAAGAGATTTATGTAGTTAATGTAATGGGCTTCGACTTCACCAATAGCCTTGCAAGATGGCTAGGTTCTTGGTTTCTTGAGCTGCCGTTTAAGTTAAATGGCTGGGCACAGACCTTAAGCCTTTGTACTGATGCATCCAAACTGGGTACAAAGGCTTAGGGCCTTAGGGGCCTACTAGCTAGCCACTCTAGCTCATTCGGACTTACCCCTCTAGCTCAGATGGTTCAGATGGTGAGGTGTGCTTGTTATTTTAGGATGGTCCTAGATGAAGTCCTAATTATAAGCGGGGACTCTTTCTCTTGATAATGTGGCATCCAGAGGTCTAATCACAATTTAATAAGACTAAATGCTAACAGAGATAAACGATCCAAAATATTTTGATCCTGTCAACATAAGCAATTTAAGTTGACCACTTTCTTATGTATTGGTGGATATATAATCAACATTCGCTTATCTAAACAATTCCTGTGTTAAGGGCAAGGATCTTTGGTATGTACAAGAGATTCTAGCCTACAACACAAGGAAGGCCATTTTGGTTCTAACACCCCGCTTGCGCCAGTGGTGGGGTGTGGCCTCTCAGTTGAGGGAGGTCTGGGATCCAATCCCCCCCGGTATGAGTCGCAAGAGCACCAATTCCCAGCTAATTATTAACCCACTAACTTAGGTAAATGATATCCACAGCCCCCCAAAAAAAGACAATTTGGTTCTGGCCTTATTTACTGTTATAATGTAACAGTCTATAAGATATAAGATATCTGACTCTATTATTAGCAGTATCCATATATAAAACCATGCTTACAAGTAGACAATACGAATTGCAAGGGCGTTTAAGTAACTGCAGCTCCTTTTAGGAGCAGGAAAGGACGAATTAAGCCGAACATATACCAAGTCTAAGATATGCCAATGCATTTAAAATACAGAGTTTACAAGCACTAGAAATGGCGCTAGGCATAGGACAATTCGATCACCTCAACAACTCTCTTTGTTAGAGTATTTGTGATCTCTGAGTATAAGAACAAGGTTAGAACAACAAACCTAACCCATTTATTTTAGATATTCTAATTCAAATGTGGCCGTACAATACTTCTAACAATTACCCTTTGTTTGGTTGTCGAGAAAATAAGTGAAAACATAGAAAAGAAAAGAAAAGAAAATTTTACAATAAACGATTAAGAATTGTATTAGGCATCTGTAATTTTCGTTTATTTTCTATGTTCACTTATTTTCTCGGCAACCAAACATAGCATTAGGTTTAGAATAATTAACAAAGAGAATTTTTAATGGAGAACCAAGGGGAATGACATGAAAAATGAAAGATAAGAAGGCCCTCAAGTCTCGTTCTTAGCAATATACTACTGCCCTGAGTAACAGTATCCATGGTTCAGTCTGTTTTTCATCGTTAATCGCCGTCCCAAATATGCCGATAAGAGAGTTGAGCAATGGACTAATCTAAAATACTGCTCTTCATGTGGAAGTTACTTTTTCCTATATGACAGACCTTTGGTTTTCATTCTCTTCGCAACTAGGAACCCGAATAGTCCCTCCTTCCAAACCTCAATTAACCCAAGTTTGGTCCCATCACCAGGCATCCGAGATCAAAACGGATGTCTTGCACCAATATTAAAAAGGAAAGTGATTTAAAACTCTTGGTAGTACCAAACTAACCTGGGTTCAACCCTTGACCATCAGGCAATAAATAAATAAAAACTCATTCAAGCAACTTAGTAGCTTACAGCTTTACACCTTCAAAAAAAGAGAAAAACAAATTCTGAACTACCCTTTTGTAAACAAGGTATTGCTTAGGAACTTCTCTTGTATGTTGGCAAACTAGCCCAATGACAAGCTCAGTGACATCATAATCTGTTTTGACATTGCAAAGACAACTGGCTGTTAGATTAGGTCATGTTGTTGCTTTCTTCTTGGTATGTTTAGTGTTTTGTTTATTGTTTTCAGTGGATTTTTTCTTTTGCATCAATGAGACAACTGGGGAAGATAATATAAAAGTATCTTCTTGTCTATACCATGCCATGTGGAGCCTTTTGGTTTGTGAGTTCTATGCTTAGGGTTCCTTCGTTTGGTGAGAAAGTGGGTGAAAGAAAAGAAAATAAAGAAAAAGAAAAGAAAATTAGGGTTTCTCTCAAAATAATCATCAAAAGATGGAAGAAGTTTTTGAGAGAAAATTTGTAGCTATTGAAAAAGTGCAAGAAAATGAAAATATATTTCTTATACACCAAACGCAAGAAAAGTACAAGAAAACTCACTTTTTTTTTACTTTTTCACCAAACGAACACACACCTAAGGGATCCCCTCTTGATTTTCCCGATATGCAGTCCCAAGACCAATGGAATTGCACTTTTGCAAGGTCCTGTCCATTGATTATGAAATATTACCAAAATGTCCTCATCTCAGAAATGACTATAATGATTATAATACATGATAGCTTAGAAGGAAAGAAAACACAGTAGTTTCTAGTATCTCAGGTGGTAAGGTGCAGGGGAATAACATATTAAAAGGTGGGAATAACTCTAATGTAAGTTATTGAGATATAAATCCTTGTGGATGGGTCTTATTTTGGTTCTTATGTGGACTCTATTGAGGAGGATTAAGAACAAAGGGTGAAAATTACAATTGTGATTTTAGCTTAATATGATATAACTTCTGGAAAACAATTTACAAGTTTGGATTCCTGGCTTCTGTCTCCAAGTTTGTGGTAAATATAAGTGATTTGTGTTGTAAATGGAATGGGCTTGAGCCGTACCTAGAGCCATGAAAGACGGCCAAGTTCTTGGTTTCCTGAGCTGGCCTTGACGTTAAATGGCTGGGCATAGACCATGTATATTTGGCTTGATAAGCCCTTCTTATAACAGGAAAGCCTTCTTTTCACTCTGGTCAACTATTTTAACTTTTAGAGTTAATATTTTTTTAATATTTTTTTAAAAAAACCAAGTTTAGATAATTAAACCCTAAGAGTTAATAAATCATAACCACACAATTAAGGGATATTGAAAGGGACACGTGTTGACCTGTGAGACGTAACTGGACTCCGAACTCTTTGGTTGGCTTGACCAAGTGTGCTTGGATCTTGCTCATTCTAACGGATTCAGCTCGTCTGCTTGACCAAGTGTGCTTGGATCTTTGCTTGGCTTTGGTTCCTAGCACGCCACCACACATTACTTAAGATCTAAGGGTCACGATTAAATCTGAGGTTTTAAACCATTTTTGGGTCCTAAAATGAGCGCCAAAACACACGACTCCATCTTCTCTCTCCTTTTCGATTTTCCTCTTCTCACTTGACCTGTGAACTAACAGAGTTTGGGGTTCTGGCGAATTAGCACGACACCAGCAAGGCGGCAATGCGAGATGAAAATAACCCCATTTTCGAACCCCAAATGGAACGATTATAGTGTTGTGGTAGTCGAAAGATGAAAGAACAGTAATAGAGAGAAAAGAAATTACCTGATGAAGCATTTGAAAATCAAGGCTTGTGCTTCGTATTGAAGGGTGAGCAAAATCAAATAGATCCAAACCCTTTTATCCCTTCTATCTGAGCTCGTCCGAGGACTTTTACGATTGGTTGCCGCCATTAATGGCAACCTGAGATGAGGTAAGAGTTTTTTTTTACGTTATTTTGCCCTTTCTTTCTCTTCTCTTTTTCTTTGCAGAGGAGATGTCCTTTGGAGCAGGAAGAAATGTTTTTTCTTCACTTTTCGTTTTCTCTTTCTGGGATGCAAGGTCCAAGAAATCCTTTGGAGCGGGAAGAAATGTTTTTTCTTCACTTTTCGTTTTCTCTTTCTACGATGCAAGGTCCAAGAAATTGTTTGAAAAAATAATTAAAAAAAAATTTCTTTCCGAGTTTAGCTTTCCATTAAATTATATATTTTAATACCCGTTTTGAGGAGTGTTTGGGTGATGCTTATGCTGGGTTGCAAGTGTGGTTGTGTGTGTGTGTGTGGTGCGGTGTGTGTTTCCTTTGTCTTGCCTTCAACTATTGCCTTGTGGTGTAGTTGAGTTAACAAAAAAAAAACCCACAAAATTGTATTTACATTTTATAGGCTAAAATAATTAATTTCTCTCTCTTTCATATGAGAAGTTTCCATTTAATCGTTTGAATTAAACGGTTAGGGTATGGGATTACCCACAAACTGATTCTTTTGAAATCTGAATATGACTTTCACTCTGACAAAAACAGCCTGAACTAATTTACACAGAAATGGTGTAGGTAGAAAATTTAGTTCTTGGAAGAATTGGCAAGGATTATAATAGGACCTAGATGGAGAGGCGCAAGTGCATTGACCCAGGGATCGGTGTTGGCCTTGTGAAATTATTCTCAAATCAAAGTCACAAACCAAATGCTAGCTAGCAACCTTACTCACTCATCTCATTCCTGAAGCTTATACCACTAATTTATGATCTGGAAAACTAGAAATGAGTTTATTTTTGAGAAATCCAAACCTGATCCTCGCGATACAGTTGAGAGAGCAAATGTGTATGCTCTGGAGTTAGTCTCTTCCGCTCAAAATGCTAACCCGGCTTCAGATATCTTCACTTCTCAATGTCTAGACCTCCTGAAGCTGATTCAAATAATTTTCTATGGATCGCCCCTCCGAGTGGTTGGTTGAAGATTAATGTGGACGGGTCTTCTTCTGTGGATGGGTCCATATCAAGCGTGGGTGGGCTAGCTCGGACTCATACTGGCAGGTGTGTTGCCTCGTTTTGTTTTCCCATCTACCCTAGCAATGCGAGACAAGCTGAGGCAAAAGCGATTTTTCTTGGGTTGATGCTCTGCCTCCAAAATAATTGGAATAAGTTCATCCTCGAAGGTGACTCTCAATCTATTATGCATGCTATTTGTTAGGATGCAGGGTCCCTCATTGGGATATCAAGTCAATCTTTGAAGACATCAAAATTTTATGGAGAAATTTCCCAAATTCCTCTATTTCGTGGGTGCGTAGCTCATAATCTTGCAAAAATAGCAAATGTGGAGGTATCAAAGTTTTTTCAAACTGGAATATGTACCAAGGAAAATCTGATCTTTTATGGTAGAGGTTATAACCTCCAGGCCCATGTACATCGTTCCTTTATTTGAATAAATTATTAGTTTCCTACCAAAAAAAAAGCAGGGTATTCAAGAAGAACATGAATTATATTATGAAAAAAATTTGGGTTTTTGATCTTTTTCAAAAATAATTTAATTTTATTTCTATAAGGGTATATCTAAATGGGATGACAATTAGCAGCCACTAAAAGAGAGCTCCAAACCCTTCAATGAAGAAAACTCATTTCCCCAAACCTTCCTCTATTTACTGGTTGTCTTTATGGATATATTTTTGATACAATTTATTGGTTCAAAGCTTAGCACTGATGGTCTTAGCAATTTCATATTAACTCTATTCTCATTTCATTTTGTTTAGTACTAATGCTCCGAGGAATGAAGAAAACCCATTTCCAATAAGTTGTTCTATTATATTCTTATTAAGACTAAATGATGTCTTGAAAACACTTCTTTAAATGATGTTTGTGTTCAATTTGGGATGCCAGTAACACGAAAATGGATTTCAATTAAATTGTGGATTTTGATCATGGTATCTATCTAACTTCAACTGTATGATTGGCTTTTTCTATTTCTTAGTGTTTCTAAGGTATCCATGTAACAAGGTGTTTTGATATCTCTTAGCAGATCACTATTTGCTTCAGCTATTGGGAATGAATGAGTTAATGACTACAACTGACATTATTGTGGATGACTTGGGTGCTTAATCTGTAGAAATTGGACTTGCTTAGGTTGTTTCTAAACTCAATTTTTACTTAGGTTCTTTTGATTTTAATCAATCTATTTTAGTTCTTTTCAAATGTTCCAGTAGTGGGTTATAATTCATCTTTAGATTTGAATGGTTAAATTGTTGTCTGGACTGAAAACCAATAACTTTGCATAACAAATAACAATTTTGAATCTCTATTTTACCTTCCAAAAAAAAATTCTGAATCTCTATTATTGCTTTGAAAGAGAAGTAATTTGGGATACTTGGGAATATTATGGATGCATGAATGATTGTGATTTTTATAATCTGTTGCACCAGTTCAATTGTTGGTTCTAGTTCATTTGTTGGTTCAAATTTGCCGCCCATATGGTTCTAAATATTTCGTGGTATGCATCTGGTTTTATTGGCTCAACCTCACTATTTAAGCAAGTCCAATTTTCATCTGGGTCCTCTTGTCAGTGAGAATTTTTGATATTGTTGGTTCTGCTTCATGGTGCCCAGATCGCTTGACATGGAGACACTCTATGTGCAGGTGCTCTATATATGTGGATTTCCATCCGCAACAGCAAAGGTGGATAGCTTGTGGACATTTTTTGGTTAAGTAACGGAGATACTCTAGTTCATATCTTGAGTGTTCATATGAGCAGGGCCCTTTCATGTTCAGCTTCTAGTCCAAAAGTCTGATTGACTGGTTGATGTTAGCCTTTTAACCCTGCTGTAAAATAGGAGAACGGTGAATATATGTTGTTTTTTTTATTATTATATTGATTCCTACTCTCTAGACCCCAAATGAGAAGCTACAGAGGTTGTTTGGCAGTTCCTTATATGTTGTTGTTTTGTTTATGTTGATTCCTACTCTCTAGACCCCAAATGATAAGCTACAGAGGTTGTTTGCAGTAGAATCATGCACAATGGCTGATGAATTTTAGGGTTTAAAGCTTTCACTTTGATTTAGGTCATAGAAGGTCTTATATTTCTAGGCCAAAACTGTCTACCGCTGGTGTCGCCCTTAGTATTCTTTAGTATTCTTCTGGATGTCTGAGATGAAAGCTCTACATTGAAAGAGAACTTATCAAGACCCAACACAACCAGAGATTCCAAGTTTGGTTTTTGGCTGCAGAAGGTGGCCTTTTTCTCCCAACTTCTTTTTTTTTTTAAAGTCATCTGTTATTGTGCAGCTCAAATTTGAATATGGTTGAGAGAGAAATTTGATGCTGACTTCCACTACAAGGTCTTTTTTGGATAGTTTTTGAATGGAATTATTATATCTATTGCTTGACAATTCTACACATGGCTTCATCTTGAATTATTATATCTACAGATTTCATGAACCTGGGTAGATTGTAATCAACTAACAAACTATCTCAACTTGGACTGGTGAAAATGCAGGCAATGAAGAAGTTCCATGAGGGAGATGCTATTTTGACATTGGATCCAAGGCTCATCCGGACTGCTACAACTAACATAGCACTAGAAAAGATTCTTGAGCTAGTTTTACAATGCTTGGGTCCGACCAAACAGAGCCAGCCGAGCATTAGGAAGTGTGTGGAAATCCTTTGGAGCATCCGTAAAGACTATAGACAGCTATTAGCTTCAGATTTCCACTCACTATCCTCTTAATCCCAGAGGATTGCTGCAATCTGAGAAGAATTAAGTGGTACATTGCATGAGATCTAGATCTTCACGAGAATGCTTAGATTAGTGAGGAATAATTTGATTCAAGGGAAGTGGAAAGTATGCAGAGGTAAACATGTGGGAATGCTTTTAGAAGAATTTTTAATTCATTATACTTCTCATGTTGGATTGTCTTGAATCAAAGGAGCTGTGAATTGCTCAGAATCTAATGAAAGGTGTGTCCAAGATTTGAAGAAGGTTGACATTATTGCATCCTCAGGTAGAATACTGTATGGATATAATATATATAGGAACTTCAATGTAAGATGTAGGGTGGGGTGGGTGGATTGGGAAGCTTCAACTGAATGTGTGTTTTGGGTATTTGTAGCATTGTGAAGCGGAATGACAATTTTCCTACGAACATTCTGTTGCTAGGGTGGGTAGATTATCATTGTCAATGACAATGATCCTTTGCTCTTTATCTCTATGTATTTCTACCATTATTTTGTTGTAATAATATACAGAGTCCTTCCTAAAAAAATCAGTGCTCCACTCGTCAACGACTGTATGGATGCCGGAGGTCCCATCTTGGGCATTTGCCAGAGATAAACCGAAGCCTAACCCTTAATTCCATCTCAGCCATGTGACCAATAAAAGAGTGAAGCAACACATACTCAAGGCAACAGTATTAAAAAGAATCATTGCACGACTTAGTTTTGTGGCAATCAAAATGGACCTTATGCCACTGAAACCAAATCCACACGTACAATAAAACAGCATCAAAATTTTGGCTCAAAAAAGTTCTCATTCAGGTTTGCTTAGAACAGTAGCAGTCAAACAAGAAATAACCCCCTAATCCTAACCATTTAATGGTAAGACTTTTTTTTGAGATTGCTTCACTAAGCTGGGTGCTTAGTTTTCTAAAAATGCAGATTTTATACGGAATAGACCTTATGGACCTTCAAAATTTGTTTGGAGTTCCTTTAGAGTCCATGTTTTTGTTGCATTCTAGCTGTTAATGTTTAGTTTTTCTGCTGTATCTCAACTTTTACTATTTTACACTCTCCTCATTCTACTAGTGTATATGGTAATGATTATGATGCCTTCATAGCCATGAAACACAATTAATTCTTTTGCTAATTGGAACTTAGCTTGGATTTCACCGCTCTTTTAATGTAGGGAACCTAGCTGTAGCGCATGAGCCTGAGACAATAGAGGAAGAGAGTGTAGAACCCCGAATTTATTATTCTTGATATTTGTGATGATTATTAAATTTTATGGAAACCTGTGTTTAAAAATTTAATGTGAACAAGTTCATAAATTTTAAGTGAAACGCATTGATTTTAAAACCCAAATAAAGTACTTAATTTAAGACATTTTTAGAGTGAAATTGCATGAAAAGAAAGATAGGTAAAAAGTAGCAAAAGACTAAAAAAAAAGGATCGATCGCCCCTAATGGCGATCTATCGCCCACAGTGCCGTTTTGGCCTCAATTTGTGCGATTTTTAGATTTTTGGAGTCCCTAGGGCCCTCAACACTATAAATAAGCCTTATATTTATGGGTTGAGGGTTTTTAAAGCTTTCTAAACCTGAAAGAGAGAGAGAAAGGGATTTTGAGAGATTCAAGAGGAGAGATAAAAGGTTTTGCAAAGAAAAATGACGAAAAGGCTTAGATCAATCTCATTCGCAAGTGCTTGATCGTAAGGAAGTGATTGGGAGAGGTAAATATAAATTTCTTTCTACTAATATGGTGACTTTAAGATAAACAATAGAAATAAATACAAGTGAGCAGGTATAAGAATTGAAATTGAATTATATTTTCGCACTCTGAATTGTTTATATGTGTTACATGTCACGTATATACGCGGGGTAACTTGTTACTCAGCCGATGACTTTTGTTGTCGGCAGGTTCTAAGTTTGATATTTGTGTCCCAGGACCTTGGGAAGAGGAAGAGTACGAGGAAGAAGAGGAAGAGCCAGTAGGTGATTATCCCGATGGTGAATGGAATTTGGATCGTTGGCCATTTCCAGGAAATTAATTATTAGTATTTTGATTTGGAGTTTTAGACACTGTAATAGACTAAATTTTAGACTTATGGTTAGATTGAATTGATGATTGAGAATCATGGAGGATGATTCAAATTATTTATGATGTTTTTAGTATTTAATTCAAAACATTAGACTTAATCATGATTTATTTAAAGAAAAATTTTCAGATTTATGTTTTAGATTGCCTTAAATGCTTTATGACAGGAAGTTATGGAAGTTGATGATTAAGTCACGTGCCAAAGTTTCACATTAACCTAGGTCGGATTTTGGGGCGCAACAGAGATGGTACTAGGTTAGCTAGGGCTTAAGTTTTAGGGATACAATAGGCTAGGATTCATTGTGATGTTAGTGTAAGGTTTGAGTGTTAGAGTAAATTAATTCTGAGTTAGACTAATTGTTACCGTTTGCTCTCAGGAATATCATAATGAGGCGCGGTGGTAGAGCTCGTGGATATAACACTAAGGGAAGCGTTGGAAGGGGTATTGAAAAATGACATCAAATTGGTAATGATCAGCCTGACTTGGCTGAAGTGTTAGGATCAATTGCCCAGATCATGGCACTCCTTGCAACCAGGCAACCTGCTGCAGCTGCTCTTGGACACGCAGAAGCACATGCACCTCCTCCATGTAGGGCACATGCAGATATTGAGGCATTTCGGAGATTGAGGCCTCCATCATTTTTTGGGACCACAAATCTAATACCTGTAGAGGCATGGATCTTATAGCTGGAGAAGATATTTTCAGTTCTGTCTCCAACGGATACTGAAAGAGTGACATGGGCAGCCTTTATAATGGAAGGCGAAGCAGAGCATTGGTGGCGAGAAGCCTCCAGGACTAGGGATTTGACGAGAGTGGGCCAACGATGGATATGGGGGGAATTTCTGGATGTATTTTATAAGAAGTACTTTCCATTTGTCGTTCGGGAAAAAAAAGAAGCAGAGTTCCTCATTCTTAAGCAAGGGAAGATGTCAGTGGCCGAGTATAAGGCCAAGTTCTTCGACCTTTCAAGGTTCACACCTTACATGATTGCCACAAAGGTGATAAAAGCGAGGAAGTTTCAAAGGGGTTTAAGAGATTTCATTCGAGACCGAGTCTCAATGTTTCAACTCGAGACTTTCGCTGAGGTGAATGATAAAGCACAGTTGGCTAAAAAGAATTCAGAGGAATTCTTGAAAAAGAGAGAGATGAACCAAAAGGAGAAGTTTGGTAGGGTACATCCAAGCAGGGTTGGACCACAGGATAAGAGGCCTAGATTTTCAGGCCAACCACTAGTAGCTAGGTCGACTCCTTATCAGAGGTCAGCACCTCCATCTGCACCTACTGTGCCTCGCCCAACTACTTCTTAGGTCACTTGGTATCTGCAGCCTAAGTCTTCTGCACCTATTTTGTTGTTTGTGTACATTGTGGGAAGAGGCATCCAAGGGGTGACTGTCAAGCACTCACGGGTGGATGTTTCCAGTGTAAGCAAATGAGACACCAGATTAGAGATTGTCCTCACCGTAACCAGCAGACCCAACCTCAGGGGAATTGGCCACCTACCAGGCAGGCACCACAGTAGAAGCCTACTCAGGCTCCTAAACCCCAGCAGCCCTCGCAGCAGCAGCCACGCCAAGTGACTCAGGGTAAAGTCTTTGCAATATCAGAACAAGATGCACAGGCATCAGATGATGTGGTGTAAAGTACACTTTAATTATGTCTATATTTGATGTGATATTTTTTATTATTAATGTGATGTTTATAATTATGATGTATTGATAAAAATATGTTACTGATATTATGTTGATAATGCACAAGATTGACACTTAGTTATATAATAACTCAGGCACCCTATTGATTAATGAATATCTGGCACATGTACTAATTGATACGGGATCAACTCACTCATTTGTTACACCTAGTTTTGCAAAGTGATTTGTTTAAGAACCGAGCCAGTTAGATAAGGAGTTGTCCATCTCGACTCCTATCGGTAGATCAGTAGTCACCAACCAAGTATACCGAGCTTGTGTCATCCAAGTTGGACAACATGTGTAACGACCCCAAATCCTACCTTGACTAAAATAGGACCTTGGGTAGCCACATTTCTTGAACATGCTTAAATCCGTGGCATACAAGGCATACTAACACGAGTCTCCAAAAATGAGGATAGTAAAATTTCGATTATATAAAGTAAAACCATCCTATATAATGATAATCTATCCAACATAACCCACCATAATCGGCAGGGGCGGAGCCAGGGGGCGGGGGCGGGGGGTGGGTGGCCATGGCCCCCCCCCCCCCCCCCCCAAATTTTTTGTAATTCCTTATTGCACTAGTATTAATAGTGGGCCTCTCAATTAAAAAATAATAATTTTAGTATACTTGCCCCCCCCCCCCCCCCCCCAATCTATTTGTCCTCTATAATATAGTGGCCCCCCCAATTTTTTTTGTCATATATATAGTGGGCCCCCCAATGGAGTCCCCTTATGCCCTTGAGGTTGCCACATGTCCTTATTGACACCCCTTAACAATGGTTAAAATTCACTCAATCTCAGGTTCACCTACTTATCCTTAGTTTTTAGAAAACAATATTTAAATAATTTTAACTTTAGGTGTTAGTTAATTTTAAACCAGTGTTCAAAAAGAAATTTGATACTTTTTTTAAAACCAAGGATAGGTGGGTGAATCTTAACCACAATTAAGGGGGTCTTAATAGGGACATGTGGCGACCTCAAAGGCATTACTGAGAAAAAAAATCTCAAAATAAAAAAACTACCCCAAAAAAAATTTTCTCAGGGGCTATGCCTCCGAACCCCCTAAATTCCATACCCTCAAATCAAATTTTTTTTTATACATGTATTTTGGCCCCCCCAATGAAAATTTTTTGGCTCCGCCCCTGATAATCAGGACAGAGTAAAGTCATCAAATAATAGTGAACAGTCTAAGCAACATCCTGAAATAATATAAGTTTATTACAATCATTTTCAAAATGTAAAACAATGCCTAATAAAGTGTCCACCTAACCAACTCTCGAACTTCCTCAGCTGGAGGCTCGCTTTCTTCTTCTATCTCGACGTAGAAATCCTCAACCACGGCTCAACAATCAACTCGCTCTAAACCTGCCGACAATAACAGGTTGACTGAGCATTAACAATGCTCAGTGGATATCCAGTCTAACTAACAATAGCAATAACTCATGCTCATAACCAATATCAAATTCACACAGCAGTTACAAAATCAATAACATGTTCATATGATGTTTGTATAATCCATGACAGGTTCATATAGCATAATCAAATGACAGGTTCATATGACACTTGCATAATCCATGACAGGTTCATATGACATTTGCATAATCAGAGTGCGGAAATTATGTGAGCATATCATGACGTGTTTCATTGCCCTTATAATTCTGTGTTCATGATTTAGTATTTGTAATTCATTGTCAATGTCCAACAACGCATGATAAGTTTCATATTCATGTTTCAGTAATTGTAATTCAGTTTCAATATCCGACAACGCATGATAAGTTTCATATTCATGTTTCAGGACTTATAATTCCGTTACAATATCCAAAAACGCATTATAAGATCGACAATGCATGATAAGATCAGTGTTCATAATTCAATATTCTTATCCAACAATGCATGATAAGATCGACAACGAATGATAACTTCCGACAACGAGGTGATAAGATCGATAACGCATGATAAGATCTGTGTTCATAATTCAATATTCTTATCCGACAACGCATGATAAGATCGACAACGCATGATAAGTTCAATGCTCATATCATCACCTTGAGTCATGTACTTATGAAAATCCTAAACTTAGGATACAACATGATTATGAGATGGTGGTTACGCTTATGAGTCCATGAGCAGCTTATTCAAATCATGAACTTATTCAGATCCCTCATTGGGCTTATTTAGTCTATCAGACATATGCAATACTTATGATTGTGGTCCACATGTGTGACTTGTGAAGCTCTTATCTTAACATACACGTGGGTTTCTGCATAAGTGTCACAATTAACATTCGAATTGGTCATCGCTTCGATTCCGATCTCCCACCATGGAAACTCCACTATACTGTCCCATACCATATAGTTAGAGAATTTCTGGTTTGAAAGATTTTCCTCTAAGCTTTGTCCTACCCGAATATCAATCACCATACGATATAGATAGGCATAATTTAACATTCGTGATTAATATTCGAACTCGGTCATCGCCTAGACTTCAATCTTCCGCCAAGAATCTCTGCTAGGTCACATGTCGCTAGTTAGAGAATTCTCAACCTGGAGGACTTCCTCTAGGCTTTGGCCTATCCAATTATTGATCATCGTACAAGTATAAATAGGGCATAATTTAGCATGTGAGAGTTTAGGGCATAATTTACATAGTCATAACAAACAATATCTTATCATGATTTCACAATTTTCTTAACCAACTTAATAAATGGTAAACTTCATCCTATTCCCCTCATTCATAAAACATCATAATAATAGAATCATACTCAATAGAATCTGTATCACAAGTAAAACCCCCATGTCATAGATATAATCCCTCTAGTCATGTTCAATATAATTCATAATACATGCAAAAACCCCCATGTTATAGATAAAATCTCACATTCATTTCATAGAATATATAGCACATGCAAAACCCCCATGTTGTATAAATAGCACATAATTTGGCACGATAAACCATAATATCTTATTCGCTTAGTTTCTCAATTCTCGTTAACATCATATTAACATTGAAAACACTCTCAAGCATTTAAACAATCACCTTAAGTGTATTTATTATGTGTACATTCCCCTTCCATTTTTTTTCCATCATACAATAGTCATTCACATAATCCATGAGCATCCAATTCAAGCTCAACCCCACTTCATGTAACGACCCCAAAATCCTACAAGGCTAAAATAGGACTTTGGAATCGCCACATTACTTAAACCTACTTAAAAATCATGCATACAAGGCATACTACACGAGTCTCCAAAAATGAGGATAATAAAATTCCGATCATAAAAAGTCAAATCATCCTATATAATAATAATCCACACACCATAGCTCCTCATAAAGAAAATAGTCTAAAACATCCACCCGGTAAATAACTAAGGCAACATCAACTAGAAGTCAAAAGTCTAATACGACCTTCTCTTCCAAAAAGAAATGCTAAAACTACTCAATAGGGATAACTGTCAAAATCCCTAGCCTCCCCCTCAAGAAGCTCACCTTCTCCCTCTTCTTCGGCGTACTCCTCCTCGGTCCACGGCTCTTCTCCTAAACCTGAAGACAATGACAGGTCGACTGAGTTTGAAATACTCAGTGGATAAACAAACTAACAATAACATAAGATAGCATGAGCAATAACAATATCATAACTCAGTTTATCTAAGCTTACTCATAATAATTTCGCGTAAAATAGGCATAGTCAGAGTGCATAGCATATAACATGTCATAACATCATCTTAACTCGTGTACTTGTGCAATTCTTATCCATGAACTTAACTTAACATATGAATAGACTCATACATGCATGATTTATAGTGTGTTTGTCCCGACAACGCATAATCATAGTGTTTTATCCCGGCAATGCATAATTCATAGTGTTCAACAACGCGTAGAGTGGATGTTCGTCATGGGGGATTATTCTTTCATAACATAACATGAGTGCGACAACGCGTAGAGTGGATGTTCGTAGTGGGGGATCATTCTTTCATGGCATAATTCGTGACATCTTCATATCCAATGCATGCATGCTTGTGAGACAAGTGGACTCATGAGACTTGAATACTTACCATGCGGGTGCACGTGTGCTTGAGTGTCGTGATTGGAATTCAAATGAGTCATCCCTTATATTTCAATCTTCCGCTAGGAAACTCCGCTAGGTTACATCTCCCTAGTTAGAGAATTCCCAACGTGGAGGATTTTCCTCTAAGGTTTGGCCTACCCGAATACCGATCACCATACAAGTAAATAGAGCATAATTTATCATAACAACACAATATTCATTTAACTTAATTTCTTCATAATCAAAAGCATCATACTAATATTTAGCATTCTTAGACATTTCAACAAACATGTAGATTGCATTAATTATGGATACTTTGCCATTTCTCATTCTTAACATTCCATCACACAATAATTCATCCACACAACCCAAACATACTCCATATCCATACATTCATCCCAATCCTCCATAGTATTTTCCTTCATCCGTTCAATCCATCCATGGTATAAATCCATTTTCATCTCTAGTAAGCTTAATCCATACATAATTAGGGAAAACAAGTCAAATTATCATTTCTATCATTCGTATTAAACTAATATTCATCAAACTTCATTAATAGAGTTGAGTTAGGGAGTTTATTGACCTTAGGAATCCTTCCCTTGGATTCAAAACGCTCCCGAGGTGATTTGGGGAAGCTTTGAGGACGATCTCCAAGCTTTCCTCTCAATCTTCTAGCAATCTCCTTCTTCTCCAAGCAACCCCCCTTTCCAAACCCTAGGTTTTCTCCCCCTTTTTGCCAAATTAGGTTAGAAATAGGTAGAGTATTTTACTATCTCGAGTAGGGCCCCCTATTTATAGCCCCAAGGGTTGGGAATGAAAAGACCTAAAAGTCCTTACAAAATTCTGTCAAAAACACGAAAGACCGATCGATCGGTGGTTATGACTGAGCGATCGGTCGCCTACCGATTGATCGGTGTTTATGACCGTGCGATCGGTCAAAAACACACTCTCTGGAAAATTTTCCCATACAAAATTTTGGACCAGTCGATAGCTACCGATCGATCGGTTTTGGACCGATCGATTGCTACTTCTGATCGAGCGATTGGTGCTTTGTAGATTTTTGACCTACTCTACTATTTTGGCCATAACTTTTGACTCGTTCGTCGGATTTCGACGATTCAACTTGCGTTGGATTCGTCTTTCGAAAAAAAACATTTTTGGTATTTTAGAATTTCTAAATTCTACTTTATTTATGGACTAAAAACTCCCAAAAGTTGACTGATCTGTAATTCCATCAGACAAAACCTCAGAAAACCCTTTTTTGACTTAGCTTAGACTAAAAATAAGGAAAAACATTAAACATGAACCTCGAAGAGGGTTCCAATACCTTTCTAATGGTTCAAGAATCACTCAATTCTGATAAACAGTGCCAAAACTAGAGCTTCCTAAAGTTCAAGGTGTGTTATAACATCCTTCCGATTACAAGTTTAAATAAGCCTTAATCACACTATACCAATTAGATATAAATTACATAAACATTAAAACATCATAAGGACTATAATACCCCTAATGCAATGCAATAAAAACATGAAAAAAGATTCGGGTCTCTACACTTCATCATCCATAATCCATCTCTTTACCATTTTAACCCAACCACCATCATTTCCATACATCCATAACTCATAAAACATAACCCATAATCCAATTAAGTTTCTAACATATAAATTCATCTATATCCTTACTTAAACATGCAATGTCTCATACGAATTCGTCGCTTATCATACTTAATCAATAAACATAAGAATACAAGGTTTAGATTGGAGAGGATATCGACTATTCATACACAATAGAGCTTATAGCACATGCAAAACCCTCATTTCAAGAGTTTTACATTTACTGAGGTTAGATTAGAAAGGATATCGACCTTAGGATCATTCCCTTGGATCCAATCGCTCCTAAGAAGCTTTGAGGAAGATCTTCAAGCTTTCCTTGCAATTTTCAAGCTATCTCCTTCTCCAAGAAATTTCTCCCTCAAAACCCTAGGTTTCCTCTTCTCCCTTGCCAAATTAGGGTAAAAAGGGTTTAGAACCCTAAAATCCTCTAAATCGAACCTCTATTTATAGCCCCAATGGTTAAAAACTAAAAAAAAAGCACTTTATAACAAAATATGGGCGCGAGTGCGATCGATCACACCTTTGGTGTGATCTATCGCACTTAGACCCGAAAGAACTTTAAAAAAGCTTGCCTGAATGCAATTGATCACAGAATTTTGTGATAGATCGCACTATGTTGCAATTGATCGCACTTGGTTTGTGATAAATCGCAGCTCCCTTTTCAGATACCGACTGATTTTTATCTTATTTTGGTATTTTGATCATAACTTTTGACTCGCTTATCAGATTTTGATGATTCTACTTGAGTTGGACTCGTCTTTTGAATGGAAACAACTTTGTATCTAATAGATAAATCCTAATTTTGAGTTTTTAAAGGTCTAAATGGGCTCTAAATCTGACTAGTCTGCAATTTCATCAAACAAAACATCGGAAAACCCACTTTTGACTAAGCTTAGACTCAAAATCTGGAAAAACATTAAACATAAACCTCGAAGAGGATTCCAATACCTTTCTAATGGTTCAAGAATTACTTGATTCTGATAAACGGTGACAAAACTAGAGCTTCCTAAAGTTTGAGAGTATGTTAAGGCATCCCACTCTTTACAACTTTGATTAAGCCTTGATCATACTACACGAATTAGATATAAATACATATGCATAAAATATGATAAAAGACTAACTACCCTTATTAAACAAGATAGAAATAGGGAATTTAGATTTGGGTCTCTACAACATGAGTTACCGGCAGACCTGATCCTCCTAGACTTCCAAGATTTTAATATCATTTTTGGAATGGATTGGCTTCCAACTTACCACGGACAAGTAGATTGCTTTGAGAAGATGGTGAAATTCAAGCCAGCTAATGGAACTCCCTTCCATTTTAGAGGATTAAAGAAGAAAGATATCGCTAGATTTGCAGCCTTAAGTCTTTCAAATTCAGAAGTGAAAGATGGTTCTGTCATCCCAGTAGTCAGCAAGTTCATTGATGTATTTTCTGACAAGTCACCAGGGTTACCACCAAATAGGTAGATTGAATTTATCATAGACCTAACTCCAGACACTGCACCAATTTCTAGCGTACCGTATAGAATGGCTCCAGCATAACTAAAGGAGTTGAAGGTACAAATTAAGGAATTACTGGAACAATGTTTCATTAGACCAAGTATGTCACCATGGGGAGCTCCAGTTCTCTTTGTAAAGAAGAAAGATGGGTCAATGAGGATGTGCATCGATTATCGGCAACTAAACAAAGTCACAATAAAGAACAAATACTCATTGCCATATATTGATGATCTGTTCGGCCAGTTAAAGAAAGCAAAGTTCTTCTCTAAGATAGATCTAGGGTCAGGGTATCACCAGTTGAAGATTAGATCAGAAGATATCCCTAAATCAGCATTCAAAACAAGATATAGACACTTCGAGTTTTTGGTTATGCCTTTCGGCTTAACAAATGCACCAGCAGCATTTATGGACTTGATGAATAGGGTATTTAGACAAGTCTTGGATTGTTATGTGATAATGTTTGTGGACGAGATCCTTGTATACTCACCAACTCAGGAGGATCATGAGAAACATCTTCGGGTTACACTTGAGACTTTGAGAGAGCATAAGCTGTATGCTAAATTGAGTAAATGTGAGTTTTGGTTTGAGAATACGGCATTTCTAGGCCATGTCGTATCATCAGAAGGGATTTCAGTAGACTCTTCTAAGATTGAAGCTGTTGCAGGTTGGGATAGGCAAAAAATGTTACAGAAATCAGGAGTTTCCTAGGCCTCGCAGGTTATTATAGAAGATTTGTAAAGAGATTCTTTAGCTTGGCAGTACCACTCACTTACCTAACCAAGAAAAATGCCAAGTTCACATGAGATGATAAATGAGAGCAGAGTTTCTTAGAATTGAAGAAGCGCCTCACTACGGTCCCAATTCTCACTGTTTCATCAGGTAGTGGTGGATTTGTAGTTTACAGTGATGCTTCGCATGTTGGATTATGTTGTGTTCTCATGCAACATGGTAAAGTCATTGCTATGTATCCCGGTAATTAAAGAACCATGAGAAGAACTACCCTACTCAAGATTTAGAGCTAGCAATAGTGGTTTTGCTCTAAAGATTTGGTGGCACTATATGTATGGAGAAGAGTTCGAATTTTTATAAATCAACAAGCCTCAAGTACTTATTTTCTCAAAAAGAGCTCAACTTGAGAAAGCGTCGTTGGGTAGAGTTTTTGAAAGATTATGATTATTCGATTCAATATCATCCAGAGAAAGCTAATGTTGTAGCAGATGTACTTAGCAGAAGGCCCTCTGATTTACTGGTCAAAGGGTGAGAATTTTTAGAAGACATGTCTAACAATGAAATAAGTTTTAGTCTTTGTACCTTTGGACCGTTGGTAGCTAATATTGTACTGATCAGATCATATATTCGAATCAGAATCATAGAATTGCAAGGTTCTGATGAATAATTGTTAACTTATTGAGCCAAGTCCTCCAAAAATGGTCAATAGGATTTCTCAATTAATGGAAAATGAGCCATAACATTTAAAGGCAGGTTATGTGTCCCAAATAACGAAGAATTGAGATGAGAGATTTTTGATGAAACACATTGATCCAAGTATACAATTTATCCCAGTGGTATTAAGATGTACCAAAATCTCAAGAGGCACTAGTGGTGGAGGAATATGAAGAGAGATGGCTACTCATGTATCTCAATGTTTGGTCTGTCAACAAGTCAAGGCCGAATATAAGAGACCTGCAGGATTATTGCAACCTCTTCCCATTCCTGAATGAAAGTAGGAAAATATATCAATGGATTTTATTGTAGGTTTGCAAAGGACATCTAAGAATTTCGATGTTATTTGGGTAGTAGTGGACCGTCTGACTAAGGCAACTCATTTTCTATCTTATCGGACTACCTATAATGCTAACAAATTAGTGGAACTGTATATTAAGGACGTAGTTTATCTCTATGGAGTACCTGTCAGTATAGTTTTTGATAAAGACACAAGGTTTATATCAAGATTCTGGAGGAATTTTCAGCAAACCATGGGATCTCGCCTGGATTTCAGCATGGCATTTCATCCTTAAACAGATGGTCAGACAGAGAGAGTGAATCAGGTTATTAAAGATATGCTCCAGTCGTGTATTCTTTGACTTTCAAGGCAGTTGGGATGAGCATTTACCCTTAGTTGAATTTGCTTATAACAACAGTTATCAAGCAATTATTCAAATGGCACCATTTGAAGCCTTGTATGGTAGGACTTATCGATCTCCTATTTGTTGGGATGAAGTAGGAGAGAGAAAATTACTGGGTTCCAAGTTAGTTGAACAGACCGCAGACAGGGTTAACTTGATCAGGGAAATGTTAAAAACTGCTCAAAGTAGACAAAAGAGTTATGCTGACACCTGGAGAAGAGATTTGAAATTTCAAGTGGGAAACTATGTCTTCATCAAAATATCTCCTACAAAGGGGATTATGAGATTTGGAAAGAAATGCAAGTTAAGGCCAAGGTATGTTGGACCTTTCGAGATTATCAGGAGGGTAGGAGAAGTGGCATACAGGGTTACCCTGCCTCCTCACATGGCAGCAGTTCATAATGTCTTCCATGTTTCTATGTTAAGCAAGTATATTCAAGATCCATCACACATCATTGACTTTGAACATCTGGAAATTTGAGAAGATTTAACAATGGTAGAACAACCGGTTCAAATTCTGGATCAAAAAGAGCATGTTCTACGCAAGAAGACCATCCATTTTGTCCTCTTTCGTTGGCAACATCACTCCGTTAAAGAAGCCACTTGGGAAAGAGAAGATGAAGTTCGAGAGAAATATCCTCACTTGTTTTAATTCAGGTATGTAATTTCGAGGATGAAATTCTTTTAAGGGGGGAGGAATTAGAACCCTGATTTATTATTCTCAATATTCGTGATGATTATTAAATTTTATGGAAACTTGTGTTTAAAAATTTAATGTGAACAAGCTCATAAATTTTAGGTGAAACGCATTGATTTTAAAACCCAAATAAAATACTTAATTTAAGACATTTTTAAAGTGAAATTGCATGAAAATAAAGATAGGCAAAAGACTTATAAAAAAGAAGGATCGGCGCTCCGGCCGATCAATCACCCACCAGCGGCGGCGATCGATCGCCCACAACACCGTTTTGGCCTTGATTTGCGTGATTTTTCAATTTTTGGAGTCCCTAGGACCCTCCAACACTATAAATAAGCCGTATATTAGTGGGTTGAGGGTTTCTAAAGCTTTCTAAACCTAAAAGAGAGAGAGAAGAAGATTTTGAGAGATTCAAGAGGAGAGATCAAAGGTTTTGCAAGGAAAAATGACGAAAAGGCTTAGATCAATCTCATTTGCAAGCGTTTGATCATAGGGAAGTAACCGGGAGAGGTAAATCTAAATTTATTTCTACCAATATGGTGACTATAAGATAAACAAGAGAAATAAGTACAAGTGAACATGTATAAGAATTGAAATTGAATTATGCTTCCGCACTCTGAATTGTTTATATGTTTACATATCACGTTGAATTTTAAATTATGCCTTATATTAAATGTTATATTGTTAGCTAGGAGTTTATATATACGCGGGGTAACTTGTTACTCAACCGATGACTTTTGTTGTCGGCAGATTTTAGGTTTGATATTTGTGCTCCAGGACCTTGGGAAGAGGAAGAGTACGACGAAAAAGAGGAAGACCAGCAGGTGATTACCCTGATGGTGAATGGAATTTGGACCGTTGGCCATTTCCTGGAAATTAATTACTAGTATTTTGATTTGGAGTTTTAGACAATGTAATAGACTAAATTTTAGACTTATGATTAGATTGAATTGATGATTGGGAATCATGTAAAATAATTCAAATTATTTATGATGTTTTTAGTATTTAATTCAAGACATTAGACTTGATCATGATTTATTTAAAGAAAAATTTTCAAGTTCATGTTTTAGATTGCCTTAAATACTTTATGACAGGAAGTTATGGAAGTTGATGGTTAGGTCACGTGCCAAAGTCTCACATTAATCTAGGTGGGATTTTGGGGCGCGATAGAGAGTGAATGATTTTGTGGGTATCCATGTCCCTGCTTCCAGTTAATGTCATGCTTTTTGTATACTTTTTCATATATGTAAATGAAATGGCTAGTCAATGTTAACTAAATCACTGCTTTCTATAACTACTTGCAAAAGGGTTCAACATAAAGGGACCTTGTTTTGTAAATTGTAGTATCTCATGTGGATTCAAAGTCTTCAAGATGGGATCATCTTTGGAGTCCCACTCCCATGTGCAGAAATGTGTACAAGTATCAAGTTTTATTGTGTATTACTAGAAAATCAAAATTTATTTTATTGGTATCTCAGAAAATCCTGGGGTTTAGGATTTTGACCTAGGGTTAACCGGGGGTTTAATTAGGGCTGACCTAGGGTTAGACCTAGGATTAATTAGGGTTTGACCTAGGGTTTAACTAGGGTTGACCTAGGGTTTGACTAAGGTTGACCTAGGGTTTGGCTTATGGTTTTTGACCTAGGGTTTAGTTAGGGTTTGACAGAGGTTAACCTATGGTTAAGAAGGGTTGTCCTAGGGTTAGACCTAAGGTTTGACTGGGGTATCCTAGGGTTTACTCAGGATTGACTGAGGTTAACCTAGGGTCAGAGAGTTTAACTATAATTAAGAAGGAGTGCAAAAATTGGGTGCTTACAAGGTGGATTTGCAAATGATTTAAAAGTTAGTGGGGTTAAAATACAAAATTATAAAAGGGAATGGGGTATTTACAAATAGCTAAAAAGATAGGGAGTTTTCACAAAACAAAACCTTTATAAAACACAATTCCTCCATCATATAATACTATTCTCCATTCACATTCATTCATAAACCATAGATATTCATTCAAACTCATCCACCATAATTTCTCATCCTCCGTTTCACCCATCCATAGAGTTAACATTGAATATCAACATCATAATAATTGAATAATGTTCAATAGAACCTATAAACACATGCCAAACCCTATTTCATGCTCCCAATCCCATAATACATGCATAATTATGTTAATATATGAAAAAATCCAGTGAATCTCAAATCTATGTTTGAGTCAAGAACTCACAAACCTAAGGCGGTGGCTAGGTCTGCTTACAAGTCTTCTACCTTTTTAATTTATGTAATTAAATTATTAACTAAGGGAGGATGAACAATAAAGTACGGAATAAGAGAAACAAACAAACCACAACACAAATATTTTTACGTGAAAATTCTTTCGGGAAAAATCACGGGAGCTAGTCCAGTAAGAGATATCATTAAGACAAAGTAACAAATACTTACAGGACTCAAACTGTACTTAACCGGACTCGACACTATGGCCTTCAGTACTCAATCCTCCACGCCTCGACAAACAATCACGATCTTGTAAGACTCTCAATCTATCATAGTAGCCTGTTCTTAATAAGACTGGCCAAAGAAGGATAAAATTGTCGACAAGGAGCTAACCAAGTGGTCAGGATGTGCTAATGGAAGAGTGTTGCAATCGCCAAAGAAAAGAGTGTGGCACTCGTCTTTGTCTCTAAACAAGGCCTACGTGCCTGATCAGTGCAAAAAGATTCTAGGCGGTAGTATCTACTTTAAAGATAGACCCGCTCTGCGATCTCAGGTGATAATTCCTGAATAGGTTGATGGTTGTTCAATTAACAAACCCTATATGGATTTGAACAGAATAAACAAGCAAGAATGATCAAACAATATCTTGCATAATCTAGGGTGGAAAATGCGAGGAGAATGAGTTTGGGAAACCTTAAATCACTCAATAAAGCTCTCTCAAACTTCTTAGGTTCGAATGTGGATTAAACCCAACTTATATAGGGTCAAATAGTGTTCTGATTAAGGTAGGGGACCAATTTCACAAGGAGTGGTCGACTGGTCTTAAGAGTGGTCGACTGATCCACTAATGGTTGACCAGAGGTATGAGTGGTCGACCACCCATTAGTGTACACTCTAGAAAATAACACCACACAATTTTTTTGTATGAGCGGCAGACCGGAATCAAGAGCTGTTGACCGGTAAACCCAGAATTGGTCAAAACTTCCTTCATGAAAGTTGTAGATCTTTTCGAGGGCTTAAATTTTCATATATTATGGACTAAAATCAAAGTAACAGTTAGTGACTTATGCCCCATATACTGAACATAAGTTGTTTTGCATTTCTAACTCCTCTTATGCCTATGAAGGCTTGTATCTAGTCACCTAAGGTACATAGAATGATTCTAAGTCAATTTTCCCCTAAGGTAGAAGGTATCTAGGTCACTTACCATCCTATGAGTGAGACGAAGGCGACTTTTTGAGTGTCTTCAATTGAACTTCTATGGTCCTCATCATCACGGACTTTGATGCTTGTAGGCAATGACACAAGACACTTTGTTTTGAAATCGGAATATGTTAATACCAAAGGTATGGACTTACAATAAATAACCCATTAATCCATGCATAATCTTACTTAAGCATATCAAGAATCATAATAAGGTTAGGTTAGACAGTATATCGACTTTTGAGATCGTACGATCCAATTGCTTGAGGATGACCTTTGGGGTGATCTCCAAGCTTTTCCTCCATTCTCCAAGAAAAATCTCATGAAAACTCTAGGTTTTCTTCATCTCTCCTTTAAAATAGGTTTAGACTCTTAGATACCCTGAAATTAACCCTTGAAATATTAAAAGGACTATTTATAGTGGTAGGGTTTAAAACCCTAAAAATCACACAACTTAGGGTTTTCCCGAAATATCCCGTGTGACACCGTTCGAACGGTTTATATATCATTCGAACGAATTGGGTTCTTTTGAACAATTTTGGATTCGGGAGAACAATTCAATTGCATTTCACTGGCACCATTTGAACGAACTTAGAATCATTCGAACGATCCGGGTTCTTTCAAACGGATTTGGCTACTGGAATGACAGTGCAATTGATCTTATTGGCTCCGTTCGAACAAACAATGAATCATTCAAACAGTTCCCTATGTTTTCCTTATTTTTCGCTTTTCTTCAATTTCTTCTTCATTATAGTTATTTTAAACGTTCCAAAGACATTACTTAACATCAAACAGATAATACATATTAAATTTGACTATTTTACCCTCATTAATTATGATAATGACATAAGTACAAAAGTTGGATCTCTACGGACCAGGTTTTGACAATAGAATTTGCTAATTATAAATGTGGACCTTTCACACTTGAAATTACGGATAAGGCTTTTGAGATTGCCTGATCGTAGAGTAATCTGAGACCGAACACGAGGATGCAAGATTCTAGGGCGTCCAATTTTTTGGGACACCCTAGTATCCCTACTAGTCGTTCATGTATAATCTATTTCATGTTATTTTAACCGAATCATATTATTTAATTGAATCATTTATCTTGAGTGAACTACACAAATTACCTTTACCTGATTCAAGTAAAATAACCGGAATCATGCAATTTTGAGTGAGTCATGCATATTAACAAATTTAAGTAAAATAACTCAAATCAGGTTACTTAATTTGATTCACGGTATTTTATCAAAATACGCAAAGCTTTTCATCGGATGAGTAAGTAATTGGGTTATTACGTATTAAAAAAAATTAAAAGAAGAATAGTTAGGATATTAGGGCACCTCAAATTTTTGGATGCCCTAAATCCCAGCCAAATGTGAACGATCTCGGGCTCTCGGGTTGAGGCCTAATATCGTAATTTGAAATTGTAGGGATTGGAGTTTAGAGATCAAAGATGAGTCATATTTCTATATATTATAGTATAGATAGATATATATACTTAATTTTATTATTTGAATGATGTAAGCATATTTTAAATATTTTAATATGGTTTAATCAAGCCGACCTTTTAATTACGAGCTGGAAAATCTTGTTTGGGCTTGGTAAACAAGCTCGAGTGATTGTTATGCGAGTGGGCTATTAAAGAGCGAGCTCAACACGAGCAACATGGTTCGTTGACTGCTCCTAGGCGTTCCATTTGCACTCCTTGATGATATGGCACGGCGTATTAAAAGGAGATGTCACTCATCCTTACCCTATGTTTGGTTGTTGAGAAAATAAGTAAAATTATAGAAAAGAAAAGAAAATTGAACAAAACACAACTAAAAAATTTATTAAAAATTAAAAATTTTCTTTTCTTTTCCATCTTTTCACATATTTCCTCCTCAATCAAACATAGCATTAGGGTTAAGCAATCTAACTATGATTTAAAAAAAAGAAAAAAAAAAGAAGCCAAATCCTCTCCGGTGATAACCGGATTTGGCAAATCCGGTTATCACCCCTAGAGGTCGCCACGTGTCTCCTTTGACAACCCTTAACCGTGGGTAAGGTTCACCCACCCCTAGGGTTCACCCACCCATTTTTGGTTTTTTTTAAAAAAATATTAATTCTTTTTCTAAAATTAAAAAACTGTTTTTATTTTAATTAATACAAATATTTAAAATACCTAATATTTTTTTCTATTACTTAAAATTTGAATTAACATATTACTTTTTTGAGTGATTTTCTTATGTATAAGTAATTTTTTTAATCTAAAGACAGTTTTTTAATTTTAGAAAAAGAATTAATATTTTAAAAAAAAAAACCAAAAATGGATGGGTGAACCCTAGGGGTGGGGGTGGGTTGTGTGGGTGCTCTGTGCTTTGTTGCATGTTGGGGTGTGTGTGTGTTTGTGTTAGTGTTATATACACCAAAAAAAAAAAAACCCTAGGAGTGAATGAACCTTACCCAAGGTTAAGGGGTGTCAAAGGAGACACGTGGCGATCTAAAGGGGTGATAACCGGATTTGCACAGGAGATGATTTGGCTCCAGGAAAAATATAAAACTTTTAACTTTCATTTAGTTAAGTTTAACCTTGGTTGAAGAGGTGTTAAAATAGACACAGGACACTGCGGTCAGCCTAGAAGCGGACCGTAGGGGTCAGATTTCAGGACTCTTTTAAAAGTACTGATACGGAAAGGAAGATTCTGAAAATTCTCTCACTATTCAAACAAGATTGCTCTGAACCTCTGAAGGGAAGATTTTGAGAAATTTTTTTGATCATATTATATATAAGGTAAGTAGATCGATCAAGATTCTCCTCACTCTACGGAAATTATGAAAACGAGGATCATCTTCAATGGAAGATTACAGCTATCATCACAGAAGCAGAGTTGGAGAAAAGTGTTTCCTGGTTCCTCAAAACTCAAAATCAAATCACAACCAAGGCAAGCACAACCCCTGTATAATCTCTCTTCTCTTTCTTCTATGTCCCTACTGTGTTCATATGTTTTGCATTTCTTGAATGATGTCTTTTACCGTATAATCTCATTGGCTAAAGAGGTTTTAGTTCCAGTTTTTGCATATAATCTTCACAAACCTAACCCTAAAATAGGATTTGTCTTTGTTATTGAAGTTCTAGGGCTTGTAATTAATGGTCAAGAAGCTGAGCCCGGGGTATGTGATAAGTATTCTTCAGGAGGTGAAGGAGGAACTTGAGATGGAACACTGCGTTCGAATTCAGGACGAAGCTTTAATCTTTGCTGCTCATCTTGCGAGGAATCACTTCAATGGTTTGTTCCATCTTAATCGAGTTTTTCAATTTTGAATACAATTTTCGATTTCCTAATTGGTTGTCTGATTTAATTTAGTCCAGTCCATTTTCATCTTCTTGTTTGAGATCATCTATATCTGTAATCTGTCAATGGTGTGTATTCTTGTTTGTTGATGAAGGGACTAAGCTGCAAGAGAAGGCATTTGAGCTTGTGAGGGAAGCCTGTGTGAGGTTGAGACAAATGCTGAAGAGAACGAACTGGATATGATGGAATACATACTGCATTCGTCACGGGTTGAATGCAATGAGCTAAAGAAAGAGAAGGACGAAGCTAGCAAAGCTTGGCTCGTTCAAGTAATAATTACATGGAGCCACATTCGCTCTCGCGGCTCATCGGTGCATTCTCTGGGTAAGTAAGTAGAGGGTCTGCTTCTTTTGTTCTCCATGGGAAATCTGGTCGAGTTATTGGTTGGTTTTGTTATTATCCGTATGCAAAAAGATAGAATTTACCGATCACCAATTCGTATGTAGCAGTAGACCTGTAGATAAGAATTCCAGAATCCTAATGTTTGAGAACTGCAACTAAAAATCTGTAGATCACCAGCAACTCGTTAGTAGAGAAGATCGAGGCACGTGTTTTGACACGTTGACCTTAAGGTGAAATCCGCTCCTACAGGTTCTCCTCAACCTGTGATGCTTGGAGGATAAATGCGGGCACCCCCAGGATACAACGATTTATTTCAGAGATAAGGGAGCACTCTTCTTTCTCTGGTCACAGCGAACTCAACTTTACCAAAACTCGGAAGATCACAATAGAAAACAAAGCTTTTGATAGAACTCTGAAATCTGTGTTATTGTTGTGTATTGTGTACAGAAACAATTACACTTATATAGAATTTCGAAATCCAAAAGGAAATTTTTTAGATCTGAAACCGAAAAAGGAAATTAAATTTCTTAATACCGTTTTTTAATAGAATGATTAAATTTTTTATAACAGTAATAAAACGGTAATAAAACGGTAACTTTTAGTAACCCAAAAGGCAAGGAGTAAAAAAAATAAAGAAATAAAAAACCAGTCAAGATCCCACGCGCGCGGCCCAGCCCGGCTTGGCCGGCCGCGTGTGTGTGTGTCTTTGATGTTTGCGCACAGGACGCGACCCGCAACGCGTTGCGCATGAAGGGTTTCCGGCCTGGCTCGCCAAATTCCCATTGAAACCACTTTGGCCTCCCCTTGGGCCTCACACATGTGCGAGGGCTTAGCCCACTCATTTTCTATTACCCAAGTATTAAAGTGTTAGAGGTTATAAACTCTTTCACAACTTTCTCTCTTTCCGATGTGAGACTAAAAACACAAGGCAAAATTAAGTTTTACACTTTTTTCAAAACACACCCATAACACCAAAGAACCCCACACAATTATACAACTTTACTGTTTACGTTGGAAATTTTCAGAGCAGACAACTACAAAGAATATGGTACGGGACAGCTCATACAGGCTGTTAGGATGATGCCGTACAGTGTTGTCCTGTTTGACAAAATTGAGAAGGCCCACTTTTCCATTATTGATATACTGTCAGCGATTGTAAGCAATGGTAGTCTAGTAGATGGTGAAGGGTACAGGGTTGACTTCACTAATACATTGATTATTATGATTTCAAATGTTGGAGCAAAGCAACTCTCTGCCACATGTAGATGTCAGCTGGAAAATGGTCAAAGCCAACTCATTATCACTAGAGAGCGTAGGCCTGTTGGGCTGGCTTGGATAAATCACTCAGTCAGACACAGATTGTAGCACCCCGGAACTTTTCGTGCCTAATGAACAATGTTCTCGTAGTCAATTGACCTTTCACATAGTTTAATTAATAAATGAAAAAGAATTTGATGATTCTGAAATGCCAGAAATGTTCCTTTTCGAAAGACGAATTCAACGCAAGTTGAATCGTCAAAATCCGAAGAATGAGTCAAAAGTTATGGCCAAAATACCAAAGTAGAAAAAAATAAGGAAAATCAGCAAAATAGGCAAAACACAGACCAACCGGTCGACCGCTCCAGCCACCGGTCGACCCGTCGCCTACTGGTCGACCTCTCTACCCACCGGTTGACCACTCTTGCACTAAAACTTGTATGGGGAATTTTTCCAGAGAGGTGATTTTGACCGGTCGACCGCCCCTCACCACCGGTCGACTTCTAGCCTACCGATCGACCGCTCCTATGACCGGTCGACCGCTCCTCGGACACTTTGCCTATTTGGTTGGTTTTGTCCGAAATTTTAAGAGTAGGATGGTCATTTGATCGCCCCTTTTTCCATATAAAGCCCCAACTCGTGGGTGAGGGTTTCATAAACCCTCAAAGCTCATGTTTGGGGATTTTGGGAGATTGAAGAAGGAAGAGAAGTGAAGCTAGGGTTTGGCCAAGGGTTGGTGTTGTTGTGATTAAGGGAAGCTTGGAATCTATCTTCCCTCAAGTTCTCCTCCAATTTTTAAGGTTAGTACATCCTACTAACTCACTTAGCAATAACCTAGGTTTCCTTATTGTAAATGATGCTTTCGTTCTCGTGTTCCTCTTTTCTTGAAATATGCTATATTCCCTAAATATAAACAAGATAATGTGAATGGTGGAATGTATGGATGGATGAGGGGTTTGAGGCGCTTGGATGCCCTGTGGATGTGGTGTAATGTGTGTGATGGAAAATGGTGGAAGGGTATCCTACAAATAATGAATACACCTTATGTTTTGATGGAATGTATGCACTAACAAGAGGAAATGAAATGAATATGAAAGGTTGCATGTCATGTGTTCGATTAAATGCCTAAATGAAAAGTTCTCCAATAAATAAAGAATCTGAAAGCATGAATATGTGTAGTTTTCCTTCAAATCCATAACCTTGATCAAATGCCATATAGATTATCTAAATCCTCACATGTTTATACTATGAATTGAATTGCTACACCCTATCCTTCATGTCATATTGTTATCATGATTACTACAAGTGCCACACATACCCACGCATACATGCATGAACCGATGTTTTTAAAGTACTAGTATTTGAAAGAAATAAACAAGAACAAGAAATGTGATTCACGATACTATTGATAAAGCCAACATCAGACCGGTCAGGGGTAGGGCATATCCCTATGATATGTCATAGGTGGCTCACAAGGAAAACAAGCACAAATGTCAAGGGTATGGCATATCCCTAGGATATGTTATACCTGACTCACAAGAAAACAAGACAAGGAGGTTGGTGTACCTTTTTCATATATATATATTTATTTCGCTCAAGGGAATTTACATTCCCGGCTCACAAGTCGCATTAAGGGCACTAACCTCTGGCTCACAAGTATACAAGCAAGTCAAGTCAAGAACATGACAAGAACAAGCAAGACATGTATGATTCTCACGAATAAGACCAAGACAAGAAACAAGTTTTCAATTATGACGAACAAGTTTTGAAAGAAACATGAGAGACTAATTTCAAGTATAAGACATGACTTTTAAGTACGAGTTTTATTGGAGTTTTTGCATTCATGCAAGCATGTCAAGATTATCATACTACTTTACTTTCAATGCTATTGTCATTATTTGTTTTAAATGGATGTGATGAATTATATCTTGTTGCTTTGTGTGATTGTTATTGCTATTGTTAGTTAATAGCTTGTACTCGCTGAGTATTCCATATTCAGCCGGACCGAAGAAGCCCTCAACCCCAAGCCTTGGGTTGAGGAAGAGTATGTTGAGGAGAGAGAGCCTCCTATCCCGATACAGTCGCAGGAGGATAGAGACCGTGATGTCTGACCATACTTAGATTACTGTTGAGCATAGTGGGCTCAATAGTTCCTTTTGTATTTTGCTATTTTGATGGGTGGGCATGTCCACCTTTGACTTGATATGTTTTGTATATTCTCACTTGGAATACATACCACCTTATATAGAAAGGAAAATTTTGGTTTACGCTTCCGTTCTCATGTTTTAGCTTCCGCGCTCTGATTATTATTGTTATAGTATTATGTTTATCTTGTTCATTACTGGATGGTTTGACAGGTACGAATAGTTACCTCTAAAGTATCTCTTAACTCCTAGGGGGTATTTTGGGGCGCGACACAGATGTATGATACAAGGCAGTGGTCGAGATCAAGTTCTGCTAGAGGTAAGATGTGGTAGGGAGTAGAACAATGAGGACGAACTTTGGAATTTATGTCAAATTGATCTACATTCGATGACTATTCGTGTCAATTTTGGCAGGTAAGGTGTCAATTCAACCATCAGTTCCTAAAATCGCTGGATGCTGTTATTGTGTTCAATGACTGTTGTAGAGGGCAATTGAAGGCTGTTGCTAGGCTCCGGCTGGGGGATATGGCCACCGCTTTGGCCAAGAGAGGGGTCACTCTATACGCATCTGATGCTGCTTTGTCTATTATAGCAAATCGGGCCGTTATACAGTTTGTGAGTATCTTTTCTGCTTAATGTGAATGATGATTTAATTGTTTGAAATTAGAAACAAACAATACATATTTGGAAAAAAAAAAAGAGAGAAAAATAAAATAAATTTAAAGGAAGATGAAAAGTTAATGAGGGAGTATAGGTGAATAAGAGGAGCAAAGCTTTCATTATGAAAAAATTTCTTTTCTGTAGGAATTAGAGCTTTTGTTGGTAAGAAGTTGTTTGGAATTGCAAAAAAGATCACAAATAAAACCAACCAAATCAAGATCGATACGTATCGATGCAAAACCTATCTATGGCATAATCAATATTTCCCAAATAGGTATCGATGCAAAACCTATCTGTGGCATAATCAATATTTCCCAACATATTTCCTCATGTTTCTTGTCATGTTTCTTGTCGTGTGTACCGATTGCTTTCTTAGTAATATCAATACAATGTTTCAATTGTTATGTATGGAATACCTGACTATAACATTTCTATACCAAAGTATTTGAAATTCTTGATTTTTCCTTGTCTGTATTTTTGCCTAACGTATTAGAAGTAAATCAATCTATAATGGGTATTCCATTAGATATAAGTAGCAAATTAGGGCGTCATGGGTTTGGGGTGTCGTTATTAATGTAAAGTATTTATCTTTTTATTCAGATATAATTTTTAAAAAATGTATTATGAACCATAGTTCAGGGAGGCCCTGTCCAAGGTGAGAAGCTCGTTGCTGGAAACCTGCTTGGGAGCTAGGTTCGATTCAGTTTCCTCATTGTTTCCGGCAGCTTTGGGAGTTCTTAGGAAACGCTCCTGA